>VZSR01001846.1:955696-966561 GCA_013398615.1 Brachypodius melanocephalos | reverse complement strand
CGGCGAGCAGGAAGAAGAGCGTGAACATGACCGAGTGCGTGCCCGTGCCCAGCTCCGAGCATGTCGCCGAGATCGTGGGCCGGCAAGGTAACGCGGCGTGGGGACAGGGCGGGACACGGGGACCCCCTTCCCTCGCGCCGGCCCGCCGCGATTTGAGGCGGTTTCGGGGCTTTGTCTCCGTGCGGAGGTGGAAACTTAACGGCGACAGATCCCGTGGCCCCGAAAGTCGGCCGCGGGTCCCGGGAGCTGCGCTCCGCGCCGGTCTCACCGAACTGCCTGGAAATTGCAATTAAACTCCATCGGCCCGGGTGGGATAACGCCGGGTGCACACGGAAAGTTCCCGGGAGCCACGCGAGTCCATGGGAGCTGCCAGGACACGGAGCGAGGCCAGAGCTTTGGTTTCATTGTAGTTGTGCCTCTGCCCCCTCCCCTCCAGCTCGATATCTCAGACTCGGCGTGTACACGGTGCCCCTTATCTTGGACTTCGTTTGCAAATCCTACTGATAAATCCTATATAAATGGTCATTAACCCGCTCGTTTATAGATGGCCAGAGCTCCGCAGGCGGCCGAGGAGCCCCTCGCACCCAGCTGTCACAAAGGGACGCCCCAGCCCCCGCCGGGTGGGTGTGCCTGGAGTGGGCTTTGTCTCCAGGACATACCAAATAAACCAAACTTTCACCTTGAAAAATCAAAAAGACAAGACCCAGAGCGGACGATTTAAGGCAAAAAAGGAAAAGGAAGGGAGCTGCTGCCCGCAGGGATCCCGGCAGGAATCCCCTGGCAGGGAGCGTGACCTCCGGGGTGTTTTGCCCTTGTGGGGTCTGGCACCCCAGCCCTGCCCTCGCCTGACGGCTCCCACCCCTCCCTGCCCGGGGGGCTGCGGGCCGGGGGTCGGGGGGCTTTTTTTTTCCGGGGGGAAGCGGGGAACTGGGCAGGCTCATTGTTCTCTTTGTTAGCCAGAGCCATGCTGTGATGAGCGCGGTGACATCATGCTCTGCGCTTCCCATTGGCCTGCGCTGCCTCCCAGCCGGCCCCGCTTCCCGGCCTCCCAACTTTCCGTGCACCCCTCTGCGGTCCCACCGCCCCGGCCGGGGGTCCCCCCGGGCTGCCGGACCCCGCCGGGCCTGGGGGAGCGCAGCGTGGCACCGCGCCCCGCTCCCGAGCGTTCTCCTCCTCCTCCCGGCCGGGATGGGCACCTGGGTTCCGTGGCCTCGCCGCCGGGCTCTGCGGAGCCACGGGGTCCGGAGGCTCGGAACCGAACCTGTGCCGGGCGCTGGGCTCTGCTGGGAATCCGCTGGTTCTGCCAGGGGTGCAAGGCCGGGGCAATGGCTGTCTTTGGGCCGGGAGCTGCCGGTCGGTGCCCTCCTTTGCCTTGGTGTTTCGGTGTGATGAGACCCCGGTGCGGCCCCTCCGGCACCCCGAGGAGTTTGGTGCACAGCCGGGTACCTGTCCGAACGCCTTGGCGGAGTTTGGGTGCTCGCTAAGCTTTGCGGGGTCGTGAAACTTTTGGAAAAAATAATGCCGAAGAAATTATTATATTGGTTCGAGGAGGGTGCTTGAGGGGCACCGTGTGGGCTTGGAGGTGACCGGGGGCCAGCTGAGAGCTGAACCTCCCTGCTGCAGCCCCAGCCCATGGGCAGGAACAGCCTTCTCCAGGGGTTTCCCCATGTGTTTCCTGCCCTTCTCCTGATCTTGGCCTGCTGGGATGCAGTGCAATCTTTGCACTGGATTTTTGCACAGCACTTTCAATCACCTTGTGGGTTGGGGCATTTGGGCAGCATGGGGCTGGCAGCAGTGTCTGTGCTCCAGCTGCTCTCCGTGCCACTGGCAGCTGGATTCCAGCAAGGAAGCTCAGGAAGCTCACCCTGAACAATACTGAGCTTATTCCTCAGGGCTCACACCAAGCAGAGCCCTTCTCACTCACCCTGTGCTGCCTCCCAGGTCCTTCTGGTTCCCAGCTCCCCCCTGAGAGTCTCCCTCAGTTTTGGCAGCCCTGTGGCAGTGGGCTCTGGCTGTAGAGCTGAGCCTTGGGGTGTTTGGCTGGACCATCATTATCGTGGTGACAAAATGTGCCCTGCTGGTGACACTGCAGGGCTGGGTTGGGTCACCCAGACCATGTCCCTGTCACTCTTGTCTTTCCCTCACTGCCCAGCCTGGTTGTGACCCAGGGAGCAGAAGTTTGTGGTGCCACCACGCCTGGAAGGGATGAAGATTTGCATCTCGGGTGCCCTGGAGGGGGCTGGAGTCGGGGCAACGCTCAGGATCTCTCCCCGCATGCCTTGGGGCACTTTGGGACCCATCCTGCTTTGCCCAGACCTGGCTGCTGTGACAAGTAGGGACCAGGGAGGTTTTGGCAGCCAGGACCAGCACATGGATGTCCTGTATTGTGCAGGCTAAGATGAGACACAGGCACTTGCACACAACTTCTCCTACTTCTTTTCTTCAGTTTCTCTTCTCCAGATATCCTAATTTAACCCTTTCACAAAGGAGCAGCAGCAGCCCATCAGGTAAATCTTTGTTCTCTGAATCAAATTGGTGTTTCTTCCCTGAGCTGGAGGAGTGTTTGTCATGACCCCATGTCCAGAATGGCGTTGGTGACGCCACAGAGCAGCGTCTGCCAGCCGGGATCTGCGGCTCCTCTCCCCCCTGCCCACACAGCTGCGTGGCCGGGTGGGATTCCCTGGCTGTGCCTTTGCCTGCAAGCCTGGTCATGACTCCTGCCATGGGAGGAACCATCTCCAGAATGTGCTGTGGGCACCCATGGGAGCAGCGTGGGCTCCTCTTGCCATCCAGCAGAGAGAGCCGTGGGGATAACAGGGATCACCAGGAGCACGGGGCGGGTGTTGGAGCTGCCCAGACTCTGGCACATGGGAGCTGTGCTGGTGTGGACTCCTGCTGTCCCAGCTTTGGAGAGGCATTTCCAGCAGCATCTGCTCTCCCCTCCCGCACCAGGTGCCTCCCATGGGATGGAGCTCCTCTCCCCATCTGTGATACTCGGGGACTGTCACAGCTCTACAAAGGAAAGTTGCTGTTTATAGAAGATGCTGGGATGCTCGAAGGGTAGATCCAGAGAAGGATGGTACAAGGCACCTCTCCTCGCTGCCAGAGTGTGGCTGGCATTCCAGTGCTGAGGGATTGCACAGGGTGACCACAGGCCTCTCTGGGGCAGCCTGGGCACCTGTAACCTCACCATGGATCACAGGGGTGCAAGGAATCCTCTCGTTTTGGAGCCCTGGGTTGCTGCTCTCTGTTGTCTCCTACCCAGGTGCCAGGTCCTTGGAGGCACCTGGCACACCCTCCTGGCTGCCTCCTCCAGCTGGGTCATAGCAGAGCTGGGAGCTCCTGAGCTTGGTCACACAGATGGATGTGGTTGCTGAAGGATCTGCCTGTCCATCTGAGAGCTGGCACTGCCTGCACACTGTGTCCCATGGAGGAGAGCCCAGCCTCCCTGCCCCGCTCTTCCAGTGTCTGGAGAAGAAGCCAAGCTGTGATGTGCTCACCTCCTGCAGCAGGGCTGCAGGGATGAGTTTGTTCCTGTGTGCAGAGTTGGGAAGGAGCGCTCAGCAAGGGGACAGGAGCTGTGATGGAGGGGCAGCGTTTTCTCCTCCATGCCTGGCCCCAGTCCTGGCCCATCCTGTACCATTCACTGGTAACAAAGGAGACCAGGAGCTCCAGAACTCTGGATCAGAAGCCAGGAGATGCTGCAGAGATGGGGAAGAAGAAAAGCCATGGGTAGGGCACTCCAGGGGTGAGGGACCAGAGGGTTCCAGATCCTGGGACAGACACCGTCCTCCTGCCAGGTGCCATCAGGGGCTCCTCCAGAAAACTTCTGCTGGCACTTTTTGGGTTTTACCAGCTGGGCACTGCCAGCACAGACCTCCTTGGTCGAGCAGAGATGTGGTCTGGGCAAGGGGATGAGCTGGCTCTGTCCTCCTTGTTTTCAGGAGGCACCTGATTTGGGAGCAGAGGCTGCCCAGGCTGTGCTGGGATCAGGGCATGGATGAGCTGCGTGGGATCCATCACCTCCAGCATGGTCATTGGAGCACAGAGGATGGAGAGGCTCTTTCCAGCCCTCTCTCCCAGTGTTGTACTGGTTTTCCTGGACTCTTGTCTCAGCCCTGATCTGTCTGGGACTCTCGCAGAGGCCCAAGTTTTCTTTGGTGATGCCAAGTGAGGATGTCCAGGGAGAGCAGATGCCTTTCCTGGGGTGTTGCTGCCTCCATCACCACATTATCCCAGAGAGAATTCCCTGGGGTTCTGTTTCTTGTTAGAAATTACCAGTGTCCCATGCCAAGGACAGATGGGATGGGTTCAGCCAGGGCAGTTTTGCAGAGTGGAGTGTAATGGGAGCCGTGTGGGATGGGGAGAGGGTGAAAGAGGAGGGCATGGAGTTGACACAGATGGTTTGGGAAGAGTGTCCTGCTCAGCCCCCATCGAGGCTGTCCCTGCAGGCAGAGCTGGGTGTGCTGGCACAGGGGGTTGTGACTTGGAGGGGGGGTGAGACCTCTGGAATACCGGGGTTTGCTGGCAGCTGAGTGTGGCCATGGGCTGTCAGAAGAGTTTGTGCCCACAGGGGCTCAGAGCTCCACCAAAGTGATGGAACACAGCAGCTGAGCCACTCGGGCTCTGGTGTTGGGGCTGAAGCATCCCTGGGCCTGTCCCCTCCATACTGCCTCTGGTTTTGGGCTGTTTTTATTTGGATCTTTAAAGCCACTTCGGTGGAGACCTGCAGTACAGTCTGGCACTTTGTTCTGCTCTGTTGCCATTGGTGCTGCACAGCAGCCCTTGGCCAGGGGAATGTGTGGATGCCTTCTGCTGCTGCTGGGCTGAGGTGTGGCACTGCCTGGGCTGGGAGCTCCCTGGCACTTCCAGGCAGCTCCAGGTCCTTTCCACAGCCCCCTCTGGCATGACTGATCCTGCAGCAGCTTCACAGGGATGTGGCCATCCAGGATGGTGTCACAGCGTGATGGGGTGGAGGTTTGCAGGAGCTCATCTGAAATCGTACTGGTCTGGATCATTCCAAGTACAAGGAAGATATGGAGCTGCTGGAGCCAGTCCAGAGGAGGCCACGGAGATGCTCCAAGGGCTGGAGCCCCTCTGCTCTGGGCACAGGCTGGGAGAGCTGGGGGTGCTCACCTGGAGAAGAGAAGGCTCCAGGGAGAGCTCAGAGCCCCTTGCAGGGCCTGAAGGGGCTCCAGGAGAGCTGGAGAGGGACTGGGGACAAGGGATGGAGGGACAGGACACAGGGAATGGCTTCCACTGCCAGAGGGCAGGGATGGATGGGAGATTGGGCAGGAATTGTTGGCAGTGAGGGTGGGGAGGCCCTGGCACAGGGTGCCCAGAGCAGCTGTGGCTGCCCCTGGATCCCTGGCAGTGTTCAAGGCCGGGCTGGACAGGGCTTGGAGCACCCTGGGCTAGTGGAAGGTGTCCCTGCTCATGGCAGAGGGTGGAACAAGATCAACTGTAAGGTCCTTTCCAACCCAAACCATTCCATGATTCCCCCAGCTGCAGTTGCTGGTTTAACCCTCAGTTTGCAGTTCAAGTCCATCTGGCTCTGGGCACGAGGTGCCCTCCCTCCCTGCTCAGCCCCCCCAGGCGATGCAGGGGTGTCCTGCTGGGAGGTTGTGTCTCATCACCAGTTCCCCGTGTCCCAGAGCCATCACTCGCTGTGCCTGTGGGGTTAAAGACTTCCCTGAATCCCAGCCTGGGGAGGCTGCTCATCCTGCCCATCCTGCCTGCTCCAGCCTTTGGGACCTTTGCCTGGGAGTCCCTGCAGCCAAGGGCTGTCTCAGAGGAGTTTGGGCCTGGGGACAGGGCAGGACACATTGGTTCCCTGGTGTGTCCTGGTGCTGGAGACTCCTCACAGGCACAGTTCCTGGTGCTGGTGCCAGCACGTGGCCTCAGGCAGTGCTTCCCTGGCTTCCCTCCCTTCCCAGTGTTTTGTGGTGTGGTTCTGGGACAGGCAGGGGGTGACACCCCCACTCTCCAAGATCTGCCATTCTCCTCTTCTACCCCTCCCCTAGGAAATCCAGCTCCCACCCCAGCTGTGTTTGGTGCCATCCATGGCCCTGGCAGCATCCAGCAGCCTCGAGTTGGGGGCATTTTTCCTGTGCTGCTGGTTTGAGGAGGGTGGAACTGGCCAAGCCAGTCACCCCTTTGATTTTGGCTTTACACCTATGAACAATTCACAGGAGCAGCCAGACAAACTCTTCCTCTCTTTGGTGCTGCCATGGCATCATTTGGGTCCCACTGGTGCTGCTGGTGTGATGGAGTGGGGTGAGGAGGAGCCTCACTGGGCCGTGTGCCCCATGGATGTGGCTCCTGAGTGGTTCCTGTGTGCAGTTCCTGGGGCTGCCAGTGGCTTTGCTGCCACTTGGTGAGGGTTGGGATGGAGCTCAGGGAAAGGTTCTTCCCCCCGAGGGTGCTGGGGCACTGCCCAGGCTCCCCAGGGAATGGTCCCAGCCCCAAGGCTGCCAGAGCTCCAGGAGCGTTTGGACAACGCTCTCAGGGATGCTCATGGTGGGATTGCTGGGGTGTCTGTGCAGGAACAGGATTGGACTCCATCCTGGCGGGTCCCTTCCAAGTTGGGATATTCCATGATTTTGTGATGCTGCAAAGGATTAATTTGGGACCTTGGACATGAGGTTGGTGCCCACAGGAGGCACCAGCAGAGCCTCTTCCCACTGCCCTGGGCTTGTCCTGGTTTTCCAAGCCGTGGAGCAGGGGCAGATCTTAGAGCAGGTACCAGGATAAATGTGGGAGGGGAACATGGGGGTTGCAGGTGCCTCTCCCAGGACAGCCCTATAGGAGCTGGCACATGATAAATGTGTCAGTGTCATCTTCAATGGTTCTGCCCTGCCCCAGTCCCTGGGCCATTGCTTTACTGCGTGCCCCAGCATAAATCCACCTGCCAGGGGTTGGTGCTGAAGAGCCTGGCTGTGACACCCAGGGCAGCTCCTGCTGCTCACTTGCTGTGACGGTTTTTTCCTTCTTGTCATCCACGAGGCTTAATGCAGTGGGAATTGGAGCACCCCTGGGGCTGCAGGAACAGCACAGCTCCTGTTCTCCCTCTGCTATCAGGGTGCTGCTGGAGAGCCTGGATTGATTTACTTGATTGGGACAGACCTGACTCAACTTCTTGTGCCGTTCCAGCCCTGGCTGAGTCACAGAATCCCTGAATGGTTTGGGTTGGAGGGGACAGTAAAGCTCATCCAGTCCCACCCCCTGCCATGGCAGGGACACCTTCCACCGTCTCAGGATGCTCCAGTCCTCCATCCAGCCTGACCCTGGACACTTCCAGGGATGGAGCAGCCACAGCTTCTCTGGGCAGCCTGTTTCACTGTAGTGGGTTGACTCTGTCTGGTTCCAGGCACCCACCAAAGCTGCTCCATCACTGCCCTCCATAAATGGACAGGAGAGAGGAAATACAACAAAGGATTCTTGGCTTGAGATAAGGGCAGGGGAAGATCCCTCACCCAGTATTGTCAAGGGCAAAACAGACTCAACTTGGGGATATTAATTGAATTTATTAACAAAACCAGAGCAGGACCATGAGGATTAAAATAAATCTAAAAAATACCTTCCCCTTACCTCTGCCTCTTTCCTGGGCTCTCCTTTTGCCCTCCAGCAGTGCAGGGAGATGGGAATGGAGATCACAGGCAGTTCATCCCACAGGGTTCCTGCTGCTGCTCAGGGAGAGGAGTTGGAGCCCTTCCCCTGCCCCAGTGTGGGGTCCCTCCCATGGGACACAGGTCTCCACACACTGTCCCAGCCCGGGTCCCCCTCAGGGTCACAAGTGCTTCCAGCAAACCAGCTCCTCTCTCCACAGGTCTGCAGGTCCCTGCAAGGACCCTGCTCCAGCTCAGGCTTCCCACAGGGTCACAGCCTTCTTTGGGCAGCCCCTGCTCCTCCTGGGGCTGCAGATGCACCTCTACACGCCCGTGGACTTCCATGGCCTTTACCTGGTTTTCCCCAGAGGCTGCATGGGAATCTCAGCTCTGGTGCCTGGAGCAGCTCCTGCCCCTTCTCCTGCCCTGCCCTGGGTGTCTGCAGAGCTGCTCCTCTCTGATCTTCTAACCCTGCTCTTCTCTAGACCCAATTACAGCTCTACAAGACCTTTTTTCCTTCTTAAATCCATGATCCCAAGATGTCCCTACCATCTCTGCTGGGCTGGGTCTTGGCCAGTGCCAGGTCCATCCTGGAGCCAGCTGGAATTGGCTCTGCTGGAGACAGGGGAAGCTTCTGGCAGCTGCTCACAGACACCACCCCTGTACCCTCGCTGCTACCAAAACCTTCCTACAGAAACCCAATACTCACCAACCCCACAGGGGTCAATTCCTTCCCAATATCCCATGTAACCCTGCCCTCTGGCAATGGAAGCCATTCCCTGTGTCCTGTCCCTCCATCCCTTGTCCCCAGTCCCTCTCCAGCTCTCCTGGAGCCCCTTCAGGCCCTGCAAGGGGCTCTGAGCTCTCCCTGGATCCTTCTCTTCTCCAGGTGAGCACCCCCAGCTCTCCCAGCCTGTGCCCAGAGCAGAGGGGCTCCAGCCCTTGGAGCAGCTCTGTGGCCTCCTCTGGCCTGGCTCCAGCAACTGCATCTTTCATGTGCTGAGGCCCTTCAGCCTTCTAGGCCTTTCCTTCTCCAGCCTCACAGCTGGAAGAGCAGCCCTGCCCTTCCTCAGGGAGCGTCTGGGAAGAGGAGGAGGGGAAGGAGTGCCCTGAGCCGTTCAGAGGAGCCAACCAGGCACTTGCAGCTGCTTGGCTGTGCCCAGAGAAGTCGAGCTGTTTATCCACAGGGATCTGCAGCAGCCTTGGCCATGGACAGGGACAAGCTCAGGGCTACAGTGGAGCACCCTCCATCCCTGCTGCCTCCCAGCTTTGTGTTGGATGCCCTGCAAAGCTCAGGGGTGGGAGGGGACAGACGGGGGTCACTCACTGCTCTGTGCCAGTGGCCAGTGAGCTCAGCTCTGGTTGCCCTGTGCCTGGTTTGCAGGGATATAATTAAGAGTGGATGCAATTAGGGCTGGGGATGGAGGGAATGGGCTGGGCTGGCAGCCACAGACTGCTCCTCAGTGGAGCAGAGCAAAGTGGCTCTGGAGGAGAGTTGGAGCCTTTTGCAGCCCCAGAGGAGAGTAGGAGCCTTTGGCTGGATGATGCTGCCAGGACCCACAGCTGGAGCCCAACTGGGCAGTGCAGGGTTCCTCGTGCAGCCCCTTGTGCCCAGGGCTGTACGGGGCGAAGGCAGAGCTGCAGCACCATCTCACAGTCCCACAGCCAGCCATGAGCAGCTCTGCCTGCTGAATCACGTTCCTCCTGCAGGGAAAGCAGGACTTTCCAGAACAGGGAGAGCAGGAGCCCTGGGAGCACCTCTGCCTCAGCCCAGGCATTGGGGATCCCTCCCGTGGAACAAGGAGGGGAGGAGGTGGCTGTGTCCTCCACCTTGGGGAGGTCCAGCTCCCCTGTCCCTCCAGGAGTGCATTCAGGGCTGTTCCTCAGGTTCAGCTGATGGCTCAGGTGTCAGTGGACCTGCAGGATCTAAACAGCCTTTTCCTTCCTTTCCATCTTAGCATCTTTTATTTGCTTGTACCTCCTTAAACACCTCTGGAGCATCCTGCTGATCCCCAGCCCCTGAGGGTCAGAACAGTGCCAGGAGCTGTGAGAAGCCAGGGCAGCCCCCAGCACTGAGCCATGAGCCCCCATGTGCTTTGGAGGTGGGAGGGTCCTCTCTCCCCAGGGGTGTCCATGCTTCAGGCACAGAGCCAAAGTGACCTGCTGCTCCATTTTGTCCCCGTCCTGGGTGCGTTCTCAGCGTTGATGTGTCGTTTTTCCCCTTCTCCTTACCCTGCAGGCTGCAAAATCAAAGCCCTACGTGCCAAGACCAACACGTACATCAAGACACCAGTGAGGGGCGAGGAGCCCGTGTTCATCGTCACCGGCAGGAAGGAGGACGTGGAGATGGCCAAGCGGGAGATCCTCTCGGCCGCCGAGCACTTCTCCATGATCCGGGCCACGCGCAACAAAGTCAACGGGCTGACGGGGGCCATGCAGGGGCCCCCCAACCTGCCGGGCCAGACCACCATCCAGGTGAGGGTCCCCTACCGCGTGGTGGGGCTGGTGGTGGGACCCAAGGGAGCCACCATCAAGCGCATCCAGCAGCAGACGCACACCTACATCGTGACGCCCAGCCGGGACAAGGAGCCCGTGTTCGAGGTGACGGGCATGCCCGAGAACGTGGACCGGGCGCGCGAGGAGATCGAGGCGCACATCACCATGAGGACAGGCTCCTTCATCGACGTCAACGCCGACAACGACTTCCACTCCAACGGCACCGACGTCTGCCTCGACCTGCAGGGCAGCGCGGCCGCCCCGTGGGCCAAGGCCCCGCACCCTGCCCAGCGCCCCTCGGCCGCGCTGCGCAACGACAGCCTCAGCTCCCTGGGCAGCGGCTCCACCGAGTCCTTCTACAGCGGGCGCGTGGCGGCCGCCAGCCCCACCAGCCCCTACAGCACCTTCAGCGAGCCCCCGGCCCCGCTGGGCTCCGACGAGTGCGACTTCGGCTTCGACTTCTTGGCCCTCGACCTCACCACGCCCACCACCACCATCTGGTCGCCCTTCGAGCGCTCGGGCAACCCCCTGCAGGCCTTCAGCAGCTGCTCCTCCATCAACAGCTCGCAGAGACGCAACAGCGGCCCGGCCACGCCGCGCCACTCGCCCACCCTGCCCGAGAGCGGGGCGGCGGGGCTGGAGCACCCCTCGGCCCGGCGCATCCCCAGCGACCCCGCCGGTGCCCTGGCCTGGCTGCCCGCCCAGGGCTCGCTCTCCTCCTTCTCCAACAGCACCGGCTACTCCTCCTCCTCCTCACTGCCC
>VZSR01001846.1:933835-954866 GCA_013398615.1 Brachypodius melanocephalos | reverse complement strand
TTTTTTTTTGTAATGCAGGTCTATCTTGTATTTTGCCAATGTGAAAACTGCCCAAAAATGTGTGATGTGAGGTCAGGAGGTTGTGGAATGGAAGGGGTACAGTTAACACACCATGTCACAAAAACCAGACAGATTTCTATCTCCATTTTATTTTGGGGTTGGTTTGGGGGTTTGGTTTTGTTTTGTTTTTAGTTTGTTTTTTTGTTCTTTGGTTGGGTTTTGGGCTTTTTTAGATTTGTTTTTCTCTTGAGGGGGGTGTTTTTTGTTTTGTTTTATTTTTTTATTTTTACCTCTTTATGTATATGTAGGGAATTTATAGGAAAATATGTACTTTATTGAATAAATTTTAAAAACTAAAATATATTTTATTTTAAAAAGAAAATAACGGACCTTTAACCTTACATGGCTAAAGTACTGATTATATATTTGCTGAGCTGACTTGACGGTTATGAAAATTGTATCAAGAGTTTTATTTTTTGACTTCAAAGCCTTCTTAATAAAGACTTTTTACTATATATGAATTCATGTGCTAGCTATGGTGTCTTGCTGCCTGGAGCCTCTTGGTACCTGTTCCCATTTCCTTGGGCCCAGAGAGAAAGGTGCCAGCTTGGGGGCAGGAGCAGGGACCAATGGGGACAATCTGCCACCTCCCACAGGCTGGGTGAACCTGCTCTGGGTCTGGCCTTCTCCTTGTCCCCACACATGCTCCTGCTCCAGGCATTGTGGTGCTGCTGGACAGGTCCCAGTCCCAAAATCCATCCATGCCCTGGGCTGATTCCCCGGTGTGGGCAGCAGGGGAGGGGGGGATTCTGCCCCTCTGCCCCACTCAGGTGAGAGCCCACCTGCAGAGCTGCCCCAGCCCTGGGGAACAACATCAGGAGGACGTGGAGCTGCTGGAGCCAGGCCAGAGGAGGCCACAGAGCTGCCCCACAGTTCTTGCCCCCGAGGGTGCTGGGGCACTGCCCAGGCTCCCCAGGGAATGGTCCCAGCCCCAAGGCTGCCAGAGCTCCAGGAGCGTTTGGACAACGCTCTCAGGGATGCTCAGGGTGGGATCAGGGGCACCTGTGCCAGCACCAGGGGCAGCAGGAGCAGGTTCCCTGTCCCCAGAGCTCAGCTCATCCTGTGCCAGCTTTGGGGCCGGGTGCTCCCTCTCTCTCCTGCTGACTGGGTGTCTGCACCAGGGGTTTGAGGCTTTTTGGCCCAGTTTTCACCTCTCTTCCCTGTGGTTTTGGGCTGCTTTGTTTGTGCTGAGCATGGGATCCTGCTCCCTGTGGAGTGTCTCCAGAGAGGATTGTTCCAGCTGTGAGGGAGGTGTGAAGTCCCTCAGGGGTGGGGGACACACACCCAGGGTGCTGGGCCCCATGGCTTGCCCGGCCCCTGGACTGCCTGTGCCAGGTGAGAGCTGAGGGAAGGGCTGGGGCACCTGGCTCCAATGCTGGTGTCCAGATGCTTCCCTGGCTCGTGGCCATGGCTTTCTGCAGGGGCTCTCTCTGCTGTGTCCCACAGGGTGCCTGGGTGTGGATCCCTGACCACATCCAAGCCTGGAGGGTGACAGAAACAAGAGGCTACAAGGAAGGAGACACAGTTCTCATGATGACAGCTCAGTGAGGCTGGAGCTGTGCAGCGCTGTGGGTCCCTCCTGTGCTCCCCACATAGTCAGGAATCCCCAGGAGAGGGAGATGCTTCACTCTGCACCCCAAACTAGCCTGGGCCTGAGGGGCTCACACATTGACTGGACACAGCCCACCTGATGCCTGAGGAGGAGCTCAGAGCCTGCAGTGTGCCTGGCTCAGGGTGCCCCGTGTCCCCTGGCCACCTGGGGAGCTGGTCCTCGCTCCTGCTCCTCCATGGCTTCCCAAAAGGCCTCCAGCTCAGCTGACACTGGCTGGGGTGGGAGTCCTGGTGATCACCAGCTCAAGTGTGGCCTGCAGACAGAAGCTGTGCTGCTCCCATAGCCCCATCCTGCTTTCGTGGGGCCACCTGTGTCTTTTCAGCTCTTCTTCAGCTCCATCACCATCCCTGCAGACACTGCCCTACCCCAGCTGAGCTCCAGCTGCCTCCTCTCTGCAGCCTCTGGGGTGCCCATGCCCTGGTGGCCCTGAGCAGCCTGCAGGAGCCAGCTGTGCTGCCCTGGCTCTGCCGGGGCTTCCTGCAGGACAATTCCATCTGCACCTGAGCCCCCCGCCTGCCCCCTGCCCTGGCACAGCCCCTGCCCTGCCCTGGCACAGCCCCTTCCTCCAGGCACCATCCTCATCTCCACCAACCCCTGCAAGCTGCTGCCCATCCATGAGGAGGTGATTTACACCTCCAGCAGCTGTGAGCTGGGATCATGGACCCCTCATCTGTGCTGTGGCAGAGGACACCTTCAGACGCTGAAGGAAGAGAAACCCCTGGGAGCACCCCTGGGGGGCAGAGGGGAAGGCCTGAGGTCCCTCTGGGAGGTGCTGTGCCCTCCCTCCCCTGTCCCTGTGCAGCAGGTTTGGGAAGGACCAGTCCCTCATCATCAGTGGGGAGTTGGGTGCAGGGCAGACAGCGTTGGCCAGGTACCCCATGGGGTTCTTCACCATGGCTGGGGGCTGCTGGGGCAACTCCAGCATGGAGGAGAAGGTCCTGGGTCCATCCCCCTCATGGAGGTGAGTACCCCCAGTGCTCTGTGTGGGGAGGGTTGGGTGTCCCTGCAGCCTCTCTCTGTGCTCCTGGTGGCCTGGCTCCCTGGTGTGAGGCTGCATCTGTCCCCTCCCTGCAAAACGAGAGGCAGGGACTGAACTTCCCCAGAGCACCTGGAGGTCTGGGGCCAGCTCAAACCTCCTCTCTCCCTGCTTGCCAGGCATTTGGGAATGCAAAATCAACCAGGAATGACAACAGCAGCTACTTTGGGAAGTACTTAGAGATTGGATTTATCCGAAAGAATGTCACAGGGGGTACCATCAAAACCTACCTGCTGGGGAAGTCCTGTGTCACCTTCCAGGTCTCTGGGGTGGCACTGGGATGGAGCTGAATGGGAGCCCCAGTCCTTGGAGTGGGAGGTTGTTCTTTCTGAGCATCTCTGGGGGATGTGACCCCAGTGCTGCTGAGCTGAGCTGGGAGAGGGGAAGGTGTCCCTTGCCTCTGAATCTGGGGCTGCAGTGCTGCTGCAGGGTGGCCCACGGTGACCTGGCCTCAGGGTGATTTTCTTATTCATCTGCAGGTGAAAGAGGAGACGAATTCTCACATCTTCTACCAGCTCTGTGCCTCAGCCACCCTGCCGAGCTCCAGGGCCTGGATCTCCAGGAGTGTCCCCACATGTCCTCATGACCCCATCTCTGCCAGCCTGTCCCATGCTGGGCAGTGCCAGCCCGTTCTGCCCTCCCAGCTGCTGGCTGGGTGCTGGAGGGGGCTCTGCTGATGATAATTGCAGAATCACAGAATAATGTGGGTGAGAAGGGACCTTAAAACTCACCTCCTTCTGTCCCCTTCCATGGGCACAGACACCTTCCACTGTCCCAGGTTGCTCCAAGCCCTGTCCAGCCTGGCCTTGGACACTCCCAGGGATCCAGGGGCAGCCACAGCTGCTCTGGGCACCCTGTGCCAGGGCCTCCCCACCCTCACTGCCAGCAATTCCTTCCCAATATCCCATCTAACCCTGCCCTCTTTCTGCAGGACTCCCAGGGCTGGGAGGGGGCTGGCTGGGGGCCCTGTGGGGCAGGGCTGTGCTGGGTCCCAGCCTGACATGTCCCTCACAGGTGGGGCAGATTCCTTCCACTGCACCTGCCAGGGCCAACACTCCAGTGCTCAGAACACCAGAGACACCGAGGGCTTGGAGAGCACCCGGCATTCCCTGTTCCTCCCGGGTAAGATCCTGGCCATGCAGGGGTGGGCAGGGGTGGGCAGGGCTGTCACCAGGGCTGGCTGTCCCCCTGTCCTCACCCTGACCCCGGGGAGGGCTGGCTGTTTACTGGGAATTCCATCCTTCTGTTTTGAGGGATGTGGGGGCAGCCTGGGGGTCCCTCATGTGTGTGGACATGGGGGACCCCTCCCTTGCTGCCCCTGCGGGTGTCACTGAGCCCGAGCAGCTGCAGCTGCCATCCTGTACTTGTGCAATGTCCTGATCAGAGGGCAGTTCTGGTGTGAGGACAACTGTGTTGTGGAGGTGGGAGAGGACTCGATGCCACCCCAAACTGTCCCCAGAGCTGCAGCCAGGCCAGGTCTCAGTGACCAGGACTGTCCTTCTGCAGCCAGGCAGCAAGGCCCTGGGCTATTCTGCGCTCTGCTGGGCGTGGAGGTGTCACAGGTGATGGTCAAGCTGGTCACTGCTGGAGAGACCTTGGTGAAGCCACTGTCCAGGCAGCAGGTGCTGGATTCCTGGGATGCCCTGGCCAAGCACATGTAAGACAGGTCTGGAGCTGGATGGTGAGGAGGGTCACTCACTGAAGGGTCACCACACCTCCATTGGCATCCTGGACATCTATGGGTAAGAGCAGCTCCCCTCTCCTGGGCTGCCTGGAAGAACTTGATCCTGGTCCTGCTCCAGCTGGGACAGAGCTGTGCCTGTCCCTCCTGTGGGGACAGTTGGGTGCCTGAGGTGGCTCTGCCTGGGAGCTGCATCACGCTGGTCTCTGCTGCCCACGGGTTTGAGATGTTTGAGCACAATGGCTTTGGGCAGTTCTGCATCAGCTATGCCAACGAGGAGCTCCTTTAAAGGAGCACTTTAACCTGGTGGTGTCGCCCAGGGGTGTCCCCAGGTGTGTCCCTTTGCTCTGAGCCACTGAGGGGGGGCCTTGCATGTCCCTGCTGATTTTGTGCTCTGTCTCCATCGTGGCTGTACTTCAGTCCCCGCGTGCCCTGGGCTCAGCACAAAGTGCTCCACAGAAGAGGCTGCTCAGGGGTCACATGGAAACCTTTGAGCACCTTTGTCCCCTCCTGGCCACTCCTGATTTCCTGTCTCTGTCTTCCAGCACATCTTCAAGCTGGGTCAGGAGGGGTATGTGACTGAGGGGATCCCTTGGGTGTTTGTCAACTCCCGTGACAGCCAGGCGTGGCCAGAGCTCATTGAGGGGCAGCTTGGCATCCTGGACCTGCTGAGTGAGGAGTGGAGGTGGGTGAGGGCTGCTGGGAACCAGCTGCTGTGACCACCCAGAGCCCCTCACTGCCCCCTCTGACCTGTTTGTTTTTCAGATGCCTCAAGGCAGTGATGGGAGCTGGGCCCAGAAGCTTTACCAGATCCACCTCAGCAGCTCCCACTTTCCATGGGCCCAAGAGCCCACAGATGCTTTAATTGTCTCCCACTTTGCTGGAAAGGTAGGGAAAGCTGTGGGTGGGGTGGGGAGGGGCTCTGCGCAATGGTCCCCTGTCTGGAGCTCATGGGGGCACCTTCTGCACCCTCCCAGGGTGGGAGGTGGATCCTGCTGGGCTGAAACTCCTTATCTGAGGGTAAAAGTATGGAAATTGTGTTCCCATCAGGAGCCTCACAGCAGGGCAGGAGGAGCAGTGTGGCCACCACCACTTCTGACTCCTGCACGGACATTTCCCACGTGCTTGGACCGTGTCCAAGCAGAGCTCTGCACCAAACTGCTCTGGGAAGCTGCAGGCTGAGGCTGGTGTGGGTGTTGCGTCCTGCCAGGTGGAATGGGTTTGTGGATGGGTTTGTGGAGAGCAGGGATGCTGTACCTGAGGAGCTGATGGGGCTGCTGTGAGATCCCCTGGGCAGGTGCTGAGCAGGCAAAGCCTGGCTGGGCTGTGGGAGCCTGAGATGAGGCAGGAGATAAATCCCTGTGTGCCAGCCCCACGCAGAGCTGGCCTTGGTCAGGGTGTCCTGAGAGCAGAGTCCTTGAATATCCTGGGTGGGAAGGGACAAACAGCAGTCGAGTCCAGTCCCTGGCCCTGAACAGACACCCCAACAATTCCACTTTGTGCCTGAAAGCATTGTCCAAATGCTCCTGGAGCTCTGGCAGCCTTGGGGCTGGGACCATTCCCTGGGGAGCCTGGGCAGTGCCCCAGCATCCTCTGGGGGAAGAACCTTTCCCTGAGCTCCATCCCAACCCCCTGACACAGCTCCAGCCATCTGTGTGTGTGTCATGAGCTGTGGGTGCTCCCCATTCCATTCCCCTTGTTTTGGCTCCCCCATTTTGGGATCCACCTTGGCCATGTCCCTGCTCAGAGTCTTTAAGGTCCTTGCTGTTTCCATGTCTGTGATGCTGTTTTTTCTCCCTTCCACCCTCCACGCACCTGGCCAAAGATAAGGAGCTCCTGGGAAGGTTCTTGAGCTCACCTGGGAAGGTGCACCGGGCTGTTCCTGGGGCAGGGTGCAGCTGGGGCACAGCTGGATGTACATCTGGGCTGTGGCTCTGGGTGGTGGCTCTGCAGAGATTTACTGGCTCTCACAGCTCTCTCTGAGCAGTCTGCCCCCCTCACCGAGCTCTTCCTGGAGGATGGGGATGTCCCCATGTCCCTGCAGGTCCAGCAGGGTCAGGGGGCTCAGCTGCTCGGGCTCTGGTCCCTGCCTAGGAGCCAGAAGAGCAACAAGTCCCTCTCTAGCCAGGTATGGGGGAGATGGGGAAGGTGTGCTGGCCCCACCAGGAGCTTTGTGTGCCTTGGAGACTTCCTTGAGCCCCCGGGGGTTCCTGCTGGCCCTGAGCCTGTCCTGCCTTGTCTCCTGCCGTTCAAAGCCTCCCTGAGCTTCTCCCTGATGGAGGAGCTGAGCAGCACCACCCCCACTACATCTGCTGCATCAATCCCAGCAGTGGGAAAGAGTGGGAAGAGCCCTTTGTGTGAGTGCCTGGCTGGAGGGATGGGGATGGGGCACTCCTGTCCCTCCTGCCCTGCGTGGTTTAGGGTGTGCCAAGCTGCCCGGGACCTGTTCTGGATCAGCCCCTCTGTGCCCCAGGTTTGACTCCAGGCAAGTGGTGGAGCAGCTCCAAGGCTCCAGGGTCCTGGAGACCATCCAGCTCAGCACCTCAGGATACCCCTCCAGGTATCCCCTACCCCAGCAGCACCCTGGGTCCTTCCCCCTCTCCAGCCATGACAATTCTGACCCCATTCTTTCCCCAACAGATGGATGTACCAGGAGTCCTTGGAGAGGTACAGGCCTCTGGTGAGCAGAGAGGAGCTGAAGGACACCAAATTGAAGCAGATCTGCAGCACTGCCCTCGGGTCCTGCTTTGGGGATGCAGCTGTCACACCAGAGTGTCCCTTGCAGGTGCTTCTCCCGGTGTATCGGTGCCCAGTGAGGCACAGGAATGGGTGAGCTGGAGATGAGCTGTGCCTCGAGGGAGGCTGGATGGGAAGGATCCCCCTCGGAGGAGCCTGGGCAGTGCTCTGTCCTGGCACTGACTCTCCTTTGCCGCAGGACCCCAGCAGGTATGAGCGTGGGAAGGCCAAGGTGTTTCTCCGGAGGAGCTGCGAGCAGCCTGTCCCCAGCCCGGGGCACCTGGGCCTGCAGCACCACACCCGGGACAGGGCTGGGGACAGGTGGCAGTGCTGCCAGCTCTGGGCTGGGCTCTGACATGGGTGGCCCCGTGGATTGGGGTGCGGGCTCTGCCCGGGGCTCTGTCCTCCCTTTGCCCAGGAGTGCTCTCTGCCCTTTCTTTCAGCCCTTGTTGTCCCTTCTCTGGGCTCTGCCACTCCTTCCTCAGCTGTTTCCTCTCCCTGCTCTCCCTGCAGGTTTGTGAGGGTGCTGTGGACGACCAGGGCTGCCATGGTGCTGCAGGAGACCCTGCAGAGGGTCCTGGCCCAACGCTCGTTCCTGCACCTGCAGCAGGCCACCATCACCATCCAGGCCTTTTCCCAGGCCCTGTTTGCCTGGTGCCATTGCGGACAGGGGAGCCCAGCAGGGCAGGGGGTGCCTGGGTCCCCTCTGGGGGTGCCAGGGGTGGTGCCACTGCCCTCTCTCTGCCCCTACAGACGGTGTGGCACTGCAAGGCTGTGCTGATCCAGGCTGCTGTCCCAGTTGAGAATTACAAGCAGCTGCACAAAGGCATGGAGACCAAGGTGCTGCAGTTGCAGTGCGGGCTGGATGAGCCACTGGCTCCCAGGTGCAGGGCCAGGTGCTTTGTGCTGTAACCTGTAACCTGGCCCTGTCCCAGCTGTCTCCTGGGCCTAGGACAGGAGCTGATTGCCTGACGTGAGTCCTCAGGAGAAGTTGTGCCTCTGGGCTTTGTTCCTGGATTTCTGTGCTCCTTGGTGGCATTGGGATGGGGGACACTCTCCTGGGTGCAGCCTTGCAGCAGTGTCATGTGCCAGGGACAGTTCTGGTGCAACACGTTCCACTCTGCTGCTGCTGGCAGCATCCCTTTTCACCATCTGGGTTTCTCTGCTCCGTCACTGCTCCAGTTCTGGGAGTGTCTCTAGAGGATGAGGGAGGTGGTGTGATCCTGTCTGGGAGTTGGAGGAAACAGGGCAAGGTAATCCTGCTGGAGGTGGGGAAGGGACCCTCGCATGAGCTTTGCCATGGCTTTAGAGCCCATGGGGGTGGCAGGTCAGGCAGAGCTGCTCTCCCAGGCCTGAGCTCTGTGGGGGGGGACTCTAATGCTCAGAACTCCAGAGATGGTGGGAAATGGGGTCTCATTACAGAGGGGCAGCCTCTGAGTCCACGGGGCTCTCAGTGATGTGACACATGAGGATGTGTCCCTGCCCCTGTTCCCAGCCCTGCCTGATGCTCTGTTGCCTTTTTCTCAACCTGGAAATGAAACTCAAGATAGTTTTAGTAAGGAGGTAATATAAGAGTGGATCTCTATTTTCTCCATTCCATCATAAAGGCCTTCAGAGGCAGTTATGGAAAGATGTCCACAAAAGCCCAACCCCACAGGGATGAGTACATATTTACAGGTTTTGATAAAAAGCACCAATTAGGAGGAAAAGTGGTAATTGAATTTCCCTGCAGGTCAAACCCCTTCTCTGGAGGCCCCTGCTCGGCACTAGCTGTACTTTGTCCATGAGAATGTATCTTGAAGGGTTGTTCTTGGCCTTGGTTCCCAGGAAGAACCAAGATAGCATGGCAGTCCTGCACCTCCCGGGGCTTGGAGCTCTGGAATTTGTTTTGTCTTTCTGCTTAGGGAAAGGCCATGGAAAAGTACTGGGGAAACTAATTAGTAATACAATAGGCTACAGAGTTACAAATACATGGGTGACAAATTCAGATAACATAGAAAAGAAAAAAAAAAAAAAGGCCAAACCAAACAGCATCAGCTCTGCCCCTCACCTCAGGCCCAGGAGAAGCAGCAGCTGCAGGAGCAGCTCTCAAGGCACACAGCTGCCCATGCCCAGGAGCTGCAGGAGGACGTGGCCCGTGCTGCCCATGTCCAGCAGCTGGCACAGCTGGAGAGGCACAGCTGCCTGGGCCAGGAGGTCAAGGAGCTTAGGCAGGTCGGCTGGGGGATGCTCCTGCTCTTCTGGGGCTCCACAGGGCTCTCCTGGGAACGTGTCGGGGTCCCTGGAGGGAGCCCGCTGGGCAGGGCTCAGGCTGTACCTCCCTTCTGCCTTCCTGCAGCGCTCGGTGCAGATGGAGGCTGTGAAGCTGCAGCTGGGGAAGGAGAGGGATGCCCTGACCCAGCGCACGTTGGAGCAGTCACAGGATCTGGAAGGTGAAAGGAGTGGTCTGTCCCCCTCATCCCCCCGGGTATAGGCAGGTCCTGCAGGCTCGGTGTCTCTGCACATCCCCTCTGTGAGGGGTCACGGCGTGCCTGTCCCCACTGCGAGCTGTGTCCGCCCCCACAGAGCTGCCCCGGCGAGCGGCGCGGCAGAGACGGAGGCTGCAGGGGGAGCCGGAGGAGGAGCGGGAGCGCTCCTGGAGCACAAATACACCCACCTAGAGCAGGACTACGAGAACCTGCGGGGCGAGGGGGCCTTCCACAGTGTGAGGGCCTGGCAGGGAAGCCGTGAGACTCTGGGCAATCCCTTCCTTGGCTACCCTGGGCTGGGGACCAGGCTGTACATCCCTGAGACCCTCGACCCGGCCCTGGCCACCCGTGAGCCTGGGGCTGCCCCTGGGCTGCTGCCAGGGTCCGATTTTGAGGTGTCTGAACCCTCTGATGTTTGGGAAGGCCATGAGGGTGGAGGTTCAGCACTTTTTGAGTTTTCACTGTGCTGTTTGGCCACCTTTTAATCCTTTGAAGCTAATAAAAGTCTTTGCATGTAACTCTGGCCTTGAGGCTGTTTGCAGGGTGCTGGGAGGGTGTTTAAGGAGGGAGGAGGTGTGAGGGAGCTCTTTAGCCCCAAGAGAAGAGGTGGTCAGCAGGCTTGGAACAGACTTACCTGCTTCCTGTCAAGACAGGGAGGATTTATTTGAATGACCTGGCTTAACTGATGACATGCAGACTTTAACTCCTCAGCCTGTTAGGGTTTGGGTTTTCCAGTGCTCAGTATTGCATCCCAGAGCTCAGGGACCAAGAGGCCACCAGGCTCACTCGGAGCTTCACTTGGACCTACTGAACAGGGCTTTGAGGGCAACTGTCTCATGGTCTGTATTTATTGTCCTGCTCACAGTGGGCAGCTGGTGCATAAATGATTATATTGTTTAAATCGTTGTTAATCAATTCCTCTGAGGATCATAGGAAATTAAAGTAAGTCATAAAACAATTTCCCCCTACCTCTCCCTTCTCTGCAGGCTCAACTTCTCTCCCAAATTCTCCACCTCCTCCCCACGGCTGTACAGGTGGCTGGGCAATGGGGGTTGTGCTCAGTCCATCACCCCTTGTCTGTGCTGCTCCTTCCTCCTCTTCCTCTTCCCCTGCTCTAGTGTGGGGTTCTTCCCACGGGTGCCAGCCCTCCAGGAGTCTCCAGCATGGATGGATCCTGAGGTTCTGCATGAGCTGCTCCAGCCTCAGGCGCTGCCAGGAGCCTGCCCTAGCACAGCCTTTGCACAGGCTCAGAGCTCCCTCAGGGTACATCCCACTGCTCTGCTTAGGGTCCTACAGGGGCTGCAGGTGCATCTCTGCTCCCCACACACCCTCCTGGGCTGTGGGGCACAGCTTGTGTTATCATGGCCTCCCAGGGACCCTCTGCTCTCTTTTCACATAGGCACAGGGGCCCCCTGTGAAATTATGATGATTAAAGCTAATTAATTAATCTAGAAAACCTCAAGAAAGGGTGTATCCACCAATGATCACTGGAAAAAGACAAGAGCCCAGGAACAAGGATGGGATTGGACTTGAGCTTTAAAGTCCCTTTCAGCCTAAGCCATTCCATGATGGAATGCCTGGCGGCAGCCCCACAATTCTCAAGGGTGAAGCGGGACTCTGCCAGAGCCCAGGAACAGCCCCAGCTCTCTCTGTAGGTCATCAGGGCCCTGCATTCATCAAATCCACATCAATCCAACTTAGTGAGGCAAGCGTTTTGAGAGACTGTGTCAAAAGCCTCACAGAAGTCTGTGCAGGTGCCATCAACAGCTCATCCTTTATCTGCTGATGGAGTCATCCCATCGTGGAAGGCCACGAGACCAGCAAGGGATGGGTTTGCCCTCTGTGAGGCTGTGCTGGCTGTGCTGCCTGGGAATTATCAGCATTGTGCTTGGGAGTAGTGTCACCTCCCAGGACACATCTGTCCCCAGCTCCCGAGGGGAGGCAGAGGGGCAGGGGCTGAGCTCTGCTCTGGGACAGGGACAGGAGCCCAGGAAGGGCTGGAGCTGTGTCAGGGCTTGGGATGGAGCTCAGGGAAAGGTTCTTCCCCGCGAGGGTGCTGGGGCACTGCCCAGGCTCCCCAGGGAATGGTCCCAGCCCCAAGGCTGCCACAGCTCCAGGAGCGTTTGGACAACGCTCTCAGGGCTGCTCAGGGTGGGATTGTTGGGGTGTCTGTGCAGGAACAGGGGATGGACTGATGATCCCTGTGGGCCCCTTCCAGCTCAGGAACACAGCTTCTGTGTTTCTCCAATTCCATTTAACACCTATCCTTGGTTTTGCAGCCACCCTTCAGGAGGCTGAGTGACAACAGGGATCATCCCTGGGCTATTGGTCCTTGGAGCTGGTTATCCTTGGAGCTGGTTATCCTTGAGGTTGGATATCCCTGGTTTTACCTTTAAAGGTGGAAGTGCTGCACTGGGGTGGGAGTGGGGCTGGGAAGCCCCCAGGTACCTGTCCCCTCCCAACTCCCCACAGTGAAGGGTGCCACAGTGAAGGGTGTGCTTTTTAATGTCAGTTATAATAAAATATTTTTACAGAGCCCAAAAAATTCAAAATAGTGCAAAACATCTCACTGTCATGCATCCATGGGAGCCGCCGCCATTGGCGGGACAGACACACAGGCATCGGTGACACTGTGCTACAGGAGCAGAATTGGTCAGTTCAATCACATGCCAAACAGGGGAGGGGGCACAGGGCACCACGGTCGGGCTGCGGGGCCGAGCCCCAGCCTGGCTGTGCAGGAGCAGCCGTAGAAAAAGGGTGTAAACATTGAACAGAAACCAGAGAGCAAAGAGAAACCCTTTGGTCCCAGGCAAACGCTCTAGGCAAAGGCGTGTGGGGGCCAGTCGGGGTACCCTGTTTTGGGATGGGAGGGGGCTGAGAGAGCTGTATTGACTTGTGGGGTCATGAGGCCTCTGTCTGCCCCAGGACTCGGGGCAAACTGGCCAGCTGGGGTGGCCACCCCAACGCCACACACGCAGGCCTCCCAGGCACTCGCACGAGACATGCACACCACTTAGCACACAGAAATGGTGCTCACTGGGGAACTGGGGGGCACAGAACTGGTGCTTACTGGGGGACTGGAGGGAGGGCTTCTCTGGGGCAGGGTGAGAAAGGTTTTGCTTGCGCCAAGGAGATCCCATGGGCTGCACTGCTCAGGGATGCTGGTCCCCACCGGCCAGAGCAAAGAGGAATGAGCCCCTCTGCTCTGGTGCCCCCATGCCTGTCTCCCCGAGCCCTGGCACCTTGTGGGGGGCAGTGGGGTGGCCCACGGTGGCAGCAAGGCAGGGAAGACAGGATACGGGCTGGGGGCTGCTCCCTGCTGCTCCCGACCCTGGTGATGCTGCTGCCAGCCAGGGAGGGGATCCTGTGCAGGGCCCGTGGGGGCTGCACCCGTCAACCCATCAGCCCCAATAGCCCTTCCGGGTGCAAGACACAGCCTGTCCGGCTGCCCTGTATCTATAGGTATTTACATATGTACACATATGTGCTCAGGGCTGGCAGCTGCCCTGCCCTCAGGAGACACCACGACGCTCAGGGATGGGGACAAGGGGCCATCACGCTGTGCCAGCCACTCACCAACACCTGCACATGGCACGAGACACACACACCCTCCGCAGCCCTTTCCTTGTGTCACTCGGTGAGGTTTGGGGCTGAGTGGGTCAGTGGAGGTTCAGAAATGGGTCACTGGGGTTCCCCCGTCTCAGACAGGCTGGGGGAGGGCAGATGGCTCCCCTCACCCAGGCTCGGCTCCAGCCCTTCCCTGCAGCCCGCCCCATCCCAGCACCTTCCTGCGGGGTGTGACGGGGGCCTGGCTGTGCTCGGCACCGCTGTAACCCAGCCAGCGGAGCCGGGGAGGGAGGGGAGGGTCTGTCACTGCAGCCACAGCACCCCCTCCCCAGGGCCGGGGCAGCGACTCCTCTGCGGCCACTCCTATGGCTTATACACGGCTAGAGGATTCTGTCACGGGGCCGGGAGTGGGAGGCGAGGGCTGGGAGAGGCCAAAGGACTTTAACTGCTGCCCTCCTCGGCCGAGCGCGTGTCCGACTTCAGCTTGACGAACTCCTTGGCCACCTCGTCGTTGTTGCGCTGGGAGAGGATGCGGAGCACGGTGAGCCCGGTGTCGTCCATGTGGATGCGGCGGCCCAGGGGCAGCCAGCAGGCGCAGCCGGGGCGCTGCAGGATGTCCCGGAGCTGCAGCACGGCGATGCCCACGGTGCGGTCCTCCCGGGCGAAGCAGTAATCCTTCACACACACCTGCAGCTCGTAGCACTCGGGGCCCGTCTCCGTCCCCAGCGTGCTGAGGAGGGGCAAGGGACGAGCAGTGTTGGCAGATGGGGTCACACTGCACCCCGAGCCCGGCCGTCTAACAGCCCCTACATGGCTGCTGTCCCCAACTCCACCCCTAGAAAAGCCTTTCCCTTTTTACTCCTGTTCCCCCCTCCCTGTTTTTACCAATGAGAAAATACCTGAAACATCCCATCGGGGATGAGCAAACTCCCTGGCACACCCCAGGAGGTCCCCGTATGCTGGGAACACATCCCCCAGCCTGTACAAACATTCCCAGCCTGTGGTGCCACTCACAACTGGAAGCTCTCGTTGTACTTGGGGGCCCAGCTGTTGTTCTTGGACTTGGTAGCGAATTTCCTCTTCTTGTCACTGAGGTGGGGCCCGATAATGTTGACCTCGATGAAGGGCCGGAAGATGCCCGAGGTCTGCCACTTGAGGTCATTGGCAGCCACCACTGCAAGGAGGGGACACGTGAGATTCATGGAGCACTGTCACCTGCCAGACCCTGGCACCCTGGCCAGCAGAACCCACCTTTGACGGTGACTTTGTGCTCTCCACTGCTGGGGTGGGTCAAGAGCTCCACGTGGATGGACACCTCCCCAACGGGGTCATCCACGCCAGAGCCTGTGACAGAGGGAGGAGATGGAAGTGCCTGTTTTCCCAATGTTCCTGACAAGCCCTGCCCAACACTAACCCCACTGAGGAGGCAGGTCACCGTGGGGTGGACATTAGGATGTGTCCCAAAGGGTTGCGGGCACAGCAGCTGTGACGGACATGGCAGGACACCCCCAGCAGCAGGTTGACTCTGCCATCCCACCCCTGTGAAGTCCCCCTTGCCCAAGCAGCAGTGAGGGGCAGAGGACAGGGGCACAGCCCCCCATGCTCTGGCCATGGAGGGGTGACAGTGTCATGGGTACAGCACCAGGCAGGAGCCCGGCCAGGGCAGCCACAGCCCCAGCAGTGTCTCGAGGCTGACCCGCCCCCTCGTACCCCTCCATCCCAGGGACCACATCAAGCCCAGGGGTCCCCGAGCCTGGGGACCTTGGGTGACCTTCAGCCAAGAGGTCAGCCCACCCCATGCCAACCCAGAGTTGTGCATGCACCCATGGGTGAAGGACTGGGGTGCAAGGCAGAGGGAAGGGCTCTGTGGGTCTGATGGGGCCACGGAGATCCACCAGTGGTAAGCTCTCAGGGTGGGAATAGCAGTGGAAGGAGGACATGTCCCCATGTGTCACTGAGGGTGCCGGGCCAGGCCGAGGCTGGCGACAGCACATTCCCCTCCATCCCCCGGCCCCGCCCCTGCATGCTGAGCCGGGATGGAGGCGATGGCGGGTGGGGAGAGGGGTCTGGGCATGGAAGGCCAAGCGGGGGTGCAGCCCCGGCCCCCAGCGGGGTGTGATGGAGACCAAGCAGGGCCCGTGGGGGACTCATTCCCTGCGCCCCAGGACGGGCAGACAGAGCACGCCGGAGCAGGGCTAGTAATGGTCCTTAGGGCAGCAGGGTGGGCAGGAAGGGGACAGGATATGGCATGGCCTCCCCTAGGGCCACATGTTCCAGGGGGAGGTTGACGGTGGGTGCTCACTCCCAGGCAGCAGTGCTGGGGACAATGGGGAGTGCCCAGAGCGTGCGGGCAGACATCCCCATTCCCATGGGGACGGCCCCCAACCCGCTCTGGGGGCGGTCAATATGGCTGAGCACAGCTCCTCCAAATTCCCCTCAAAGCAGCCCTGGGAGTGGCAGTCTGCCCATTCTGGGGGTCCTCAAGGCCGGTGATGCTGGGGGGGTCCCCAGGCCAGCCCAGCCCGCGGTGCTGGGACTGTTACTAGCCCAGGCCGGCGGCAGGCAGGTGCAGGGGCGGGCGAGTAGCACACGTACCCTTCTCAGGATAAACCTCTTCACTAAGGGTAAACCTAATCCCTTTCCCACCATGAACTAGTGGGAAGGAGAGAGAAAGAGACAGAGACACGGCACAGAGTACACAAAGAGAGGAGGAAGGAGACGACAACAAAGAGAGGAGGGAGGAGATGCAAAAGAAGGGAGGAGGGAAGAGATGAAGAAAAGAGGAGGAAGGAGATGAGGAAGAGAGGAGGGAGGAGATGACGTGTGTGGCAAACAGGAACAGTGGGGTGGGGGGGGAAACAAAGAGAAAGAGAGATCAGATCTCGCAGACAGACTGACGGCCAAGCACCCGGACAACACTGCAGCGACACAGGAGTGCCAGGCACCCCCAGCTCCGAGTGTGGGCTCCTGGGGACAGGGTACACCCAGGGGTGCTGGCACCCGTCAGACCCAACCCCACGCCCCCAACATGGCTGGCACAGGAGGCACAGACAGGACAGACGTCCCTTGAAGGAGACTCACGGACAGCAAACGCACGTCCCACTCCCCAAGGACGCAGACAAGCCTGGCTGGGGCACCCTGCGGTGGCCCGTGACCACCACTGAGCATCTCAGGGCCCTCCTCCAGCAGCCAAGGGACAGAATAAAGGGCAGCATTTAGAGCTGAGGGCTGATCCTGCCCTGGAAGGTGCCCAGCATCCTGCACTGCACCCCAGTAACCTGGAGCCCATATCAGGGGCTTGGGCACCCAGCATGCCCAGGACAGACCCCGGCACAGCATCTGGATCCTGTGGACCCTGTGACTGGTCTGTGCTGGGTGCCTGGGGCCATCCAGAGTGGACAAACACTGTGACACCTGGCCAGAGGGTGACCTTTCCCCCACCCATAGGACCCATTTCCACGCCAGTCCAGCAATTCCTGCTGCTGCTGGGCACCCACAGCCCCTCTTCACCTGCAAGGCACAGGAGGAAAAAGCCCTTCCTTCTCCACCCATCTCTCCCCCACCATAAGCCTGGCTGGGACCCCCAGCCCCACTGGGACAGAGCCAAGGTGGGTCCTGGCCACGGGGCAGACAAGCCCCTGGGGAGGATGAGGGCCCAGTGGGGGCCAAGGCAGCCTGTCCTACCCTGTGACGACTGGGTCTGCACAAAGGTTTTGATGAGGAGATCTGTGGCCTGGGTGTAGAGGGACAGGGCATAGCGCAGCGACTGCAGGTCAGGGCTCTTCTCCAGGAACGTTTTCTTCAGCCCCACGCCGCCGGCATGGAAGTATTGCTGGAGGAGGAAAGGCCTCAGGATACTCAGCAGTTCTGTGAGGGTGCCCTTGGTGCTCCTTGTGCCTTGGCCTCAGGGTCAGAGCCCCGGGGGCACCCCAAATGCCCCAGAGTGCCCTCACCTTGATTGTGTCCAGCGCCAGCTCCACCACAGCGCACTGTTTCGGGGTCAGGCTCTTAGCTTCCTCACGCACCATGTGGTCCTGGGGGACACAAACCCTGCTCTCAGCACAGGACAAGAACCCTGCTGCCCCCAGTCCAGCCCAGCCCAGCCCAGCCCAGCCCAGCCCAGCCAAGCCAGCAAGGGGCAGCAGTGGGGTCATGGGGTCAGCACCTGACAGTGCCAGTGGCACTGGCAGCCACCCTAGAACAAAGAGCATTCCAGCACCCCAGTACCCCAGTACCCCAACCCTCACCTTCAGCTTGGAAAGCTGCCCCAGCTCCTTGGCCGCGTTGAAAATCATCTGTGTGCCCTGCAGAGAGCAAAGACACAGGGACAAGCGCCGGTGAGCAGCCAGGCTGGGGGTGGCATGGCCAGGCTGGGCACATTGTGCCAGAAGCTTGCTGCAGTTCCAGGGGCTCCTCCAGGCTCCAGGGGCCAGCAGCCAGGAAGGTGACACAGGTACCAGACCGGCAGCCCCCATCTCAGCCTGAGTTCTCAGCACAGCTGTGAGGCTGCAGGCTTGGGGACCCCAGGGCAGGACGTCACCCCTGTGTCAGGGGCCTCATGCTCTGCTCAGCACAAGCAGCTCGGCCCAAGAGTCCCATCCTGCTTCCCGTGCTCCAAGCACCTGCTCCTGCATCCAGCAGGGCCTGGCACAGCATGGCATTGACCACTCGGACATCGGACACGGTGGGAGCACAGAGTGAGTGCGAGGGACAGCAGGCAGGGGCAGGATGTGGCCTGTACCCCACAGCCACCAAACAGCCCCCGGCCACACGGAGCCCTGCCCAGTCCCAGGGAGGTTCCCAGCCCCTTGGCACTCCAGGGAGTCCCCTAGGTGGGAGACCCTGGCTGCCTCTGCCTGACCTGTACTCCCACCATGGCAGGGGCCATGGAGCCATTCCATGGGGCCCATGGGGACAGCAGCCCCCTGGATGGGCAGATCCCACTCACTGCCCTGGGGTGGCACTTCTGACTGGGCTGAGCACAAGCTCTCCTTCTCAGCTCCTCTAGTGTGCAAATGCAACTGGATAAACCAGGGCCCAGAGACCTCCACCACCTTCCATCTCCCAGCACCAGTAGCTCCAGTTCCTCCCAACACAGAAACCTCAGCATCTCTCCCATTAACCAGTACCTTCTGCAGGGGTCTGCCCCCTCCATGCCTTCATTTTGTATGGCCCCATTAACCTTTTGTGTCCACCCCTCTGCCCAGCCACTTCTGTCCCATTAATTCCACCCTCCCTGTACCCATCTCCCCTGGTGAGACAGGCTGGGAGTTGGGGACACTGGTGTCCCCAAAACAGAGCATAACAGGACACTGTACTGAGCTGGGAGCCCCCAACCCAGAGCACAAGGGACAAGGGACAGGGAGGAGGGAAGGGGAGAGAGCAGTGCCAAGTGGGGAGCAGAAGAGCCACGTCCTTACTTCAGTGTGACTGGGCAGCTTCACCCTGCTCTGGAAGAGAACAGCAAGGGACAGTTACTGGTGGCCCCAGCAGCATTCAGCCGCAGCTCCAGGCCCCCCACATCCCCCAGCCATGAGGGCTCTGGCCCTGCACTCTCCTCTGGCTCTGCCCAGTTCTCCACCGGTGCCGCTGGTTTGGCACCAGTTCACAGCTGCAAAGGCTCAGCCCCATGCTCGCGCTGGTGGAGCTGTGATGAGTGTGCCAGGTCTCTTCTGAGGGCAGGCAGGTTTGCTCCCCATCCCATTTGGGGCTGGGAGATCAGAGGGAATCAGCTCACCCAGCACACTCAGCGAACTGGGCAGGAGCCAGTGTCCCCCAGGAGAGGAGAGGGAGCTGCAGGCATTGCCCAGATGGATGCTGGCATGGCTCTTCCCAAGAACCACGATTTGGGAGCAGGTTGGGGTCACTGCTGGGCCCCCACCCTGTGCTGAGGAGCCCCCACACAGGGCAACAGCCCATGTGCTGGAGAAAGCCCTTGGAGCAGGGCTGGGGCTCAGCAAGGAAGGGGGAGGGGGCTCAAAGATCCGGGGGATCTCAGCAGCCCTGAGGCCCTCACTGTGCCCAGCACAGCCTGGCATGGGGGGCTCCCCTCTTCCTGAGCCCCCCACAGTGAGATGGGGTTGTGTGGAGGGTCTCCCATGCATGAGGTCTCAGCCTCTTGCCATCCCAGCCAGGCAGCTGGGTCTGAGGGCTGTGGAGCAGTGCCCCCCATGGGGATGGGTGACACCCCACATCCACCCCACGGGGACTAAACACTACAGAGCCCCCGCTCCCTACCCCGGGGACACACAGAACTGGGGCTGTCCCCAGCACACAGCACAGCACACCTCACCACAACACCACACAGGCAACAGCACATCCAGACAGCACGACAGAGGAAGCACGGACAAGCCTGGACCTCCACAGCAGGCGGGTTTGAGACCATAAGTGTGGCCCCGGGGCAGTGACACACATGGAGCCCACAGCTATTTACCTTCTCTGTCCCCTTGCCATGTTTTCTCAAGAGCGTGCCCTGTAGAAGCAATGTCAGAGGTTGAGTGTGGGGTGGGGGGACAGCAGGGGACAGGACACAGGGGCACAGGTGGCAGAGACATCACGAGCTCCTGAAGGACTGCCAGTGGGGGACTGGTCCCCATCAGGATATTCAGTGAGGGCCTGGTGTCATCAGGGTGCTGGATCCCCACTGGAAAGCAGGATGTTGCACTGCTGGAGAACTTGTCCTCACAGTGGGAAACTGCTGGGATGCAGGGATGCTGAATCCATGAGGGATGATCCTCACTGGAATACAGGATCCAGCTGTGTGTGGGCAGGCTCTGGTGCCCCCACACATCCTGCTTCAGCTCTGGCAGGTGCTCCCAGCACTGGGGAGGGAGCAGGGAGGGAGTAGCTGGGATTTGGCTTTGCACGCAGAGCTCTGGTTTGTGAAGGGCTGGGCCCAGTGGCAACCCCACATTGATCCAAGCAAGAGAAACCGTGTGAAATGAGGCAGCAGTGCCACAGGGGGGACGAACTCAGCTCTCAGGGTGGACTGTTGGAATCAGGAGAGGGGAGCATGGAGTCAGCTGGCTGGGAAGCCTCAGAAGGAACAAGCAGCACAGGTAGGGCCAAGCAGGGCTGCCAGGAGGGGTTCTGGCCCTGGCACTGGGTAATGGGTACACAAGAGGAGCTTGTACCACGCAGAGCTGACACTGCTCTGTCCCCCAGAGCCTCAGCAAAGCTGGGACATGAGTCCCCACAAGGACTCCCTCATGAGGTCCCCATGAGGTCTGAGGGGCCCCAGGCTGCCTCCAAGGCCTCCCCAAATGCTGCTGTTGGACACAAAAGGTGTTGGGGGACAGCAGAGGGGTGTTTGTTCCCGCTGGGATTGGCACCAGCACGCAGCAGTTGGCTCCCACTGCTCTTCTGCACAGGTGCCTGAGTCACAGCAGAGGTGGGGACAGGACTGCGGGGGGTGGGAGGGACACTTGTCCTTCCCTTGCCCCCAGGGGCATAAACCCACAGCCACAGACTGGTCAGAAGAGGACAGAAGGAAACTGCTCAGTCAAAGCCATGCAAGGACCCAGCAGCGATGCCAAGAAGGGAACCAGGAGTCCAGGTTCCCAGGGTCATATCCCAACCAGGGAAGGAGCCTCACAACTTGTGCCCAGCAGCCTGCCCCAACACCGAGCACCCGGGCCAGGGACCGCCGTGTCCCCCCGAGAGACTCCTCCTCTTCCTCTGCCCTCACCCCCACCACAGCCAGACCCCAGCCAGGGCCTCGAGGGGAAACTGAGGCATGAGGGAAAGGAAGGGCAGCCCCGACTCCACGCACGCACTGCTCCCTGCTCGTGCCTCCCGCGGTATTTCTCCCCTCAGCACGGAGCCCTGCTTTGGCAGTCTCTGATGACGACACTGCCATCACCGTCCCCCCC
>VZSR01001846.1:918209-929983 GCA_013398615.1 Brachypodius melanocephalos | reverse complement strand
GGCTCCCCAGGAGCAGCTCCAGGGTAATAGGGTGAAGGTGGAAGTGATTCTGGGGCAGGGTTAAGCTACACATGGTGTTGATGAGGAGATGAAATGGGTCTGCCCAGGGAACAGGTGAGGTGTGAGCTGAGGACAACTCCTGCCTGGTTCTCCCCTCTCTGGCTCAGGGTGGCAGGTGGGACTCACCCTCCATCGCATACTTCATGTCCTGAGCAAAGAGGTTCCACATCACCTCAGCGCTGATCTTCCCCACATTCAGTTCCTGGGGAAACCTGGGGCAAGGGGAGAGTGTGAATCACAGAATTGTTTAGGGTGGAAAAGACCTCCAAGGTCATTGAGTCCAACCTGTGAATGATCTCTCCCTTGTCACCCAGCCCAGAGCACTGACTACTGCATCCAGGCCTTCCTTGGACACCTCCAGGGGTAGGGACTCCAAACCTCCCTGGGCAGCCCCATCCAATGCCTGACCACCCTTTCCATGAATTCTTCCTGATATTCAACCTGAACCTCCCCTGGCACAGCTTGAGGCTATGAACACTGGGCGAATCAGCCCTCCACATGGACAGACATCCCTCACACAGCTCCCAGCAGCCTCAGCTTTCCCATCTGTAGAATGGATGTTGCAACCACTTCCAAAGGCCTCAAGATCCCACTGCTTCCATGTGGGCACAGCAGTGTCCCCTTCCCCAGCACCTACTCACTGGTTCAGGCAGGGTGTGTAGGAGTTCTTGTCTTCCTCGATAATGGAGACAATCAGGGTGATGAGCTTGGACCAGAAATCCAGGTTTTTGATGCTGGGGCCCTGCTCCTCAGGGGGCACCTCGCCTTTCTTAGTCTGGAGGGGCAGAGACACGATGGAGACTTCGGTCACCTCAGTGCAGGACTCAACTTTGTGTCGGCTAACAAGGGGCCAGAACGGAATATCCTGGAGGCCCCATGCATCCCGCCTTGCCTGTCCTGATCCCAACCTCACAGCTCAAACCCCAAGGACTGGGGATCATTCTGCACAGACTGAGCACTCTGGAGAGGGAGCAGGAGCATGAGGAAGAGGAGAAGGGCATGAGTTGGGGAGGTCAGTGCCCAGCATCCCCCCTGCCCCACACACCGGGTCTGTCTGGTACTCGCGGCTGTAGAGCTCATGGCAGTTGTTGAAGATGTACTCGTAGGTGGAGTTGAGACAGGCCTTCACACAGTCCTTCACCACCTGGCTGGCTCGTGGGGGGCTCTGCAGCTCCTGGACCTGGTATGCAGGGAGGGTGTGGTGTTTGGAGCACTCCTAGACACCCACCGCAGAGCACCACGGGCCAGCACAACCCCAAGCCCCAGAGAACCAGGCCAAAGAGAGTCAGATCTCCTGAGGGACAGAAGTGAGGCCCCAGCAGTACCTTCATCCGAAAGAAGGTGATGCTGGTCAGCAAATCCACTGTGGACTTCAAGTCCTGCAGCCGTTCGGGGCTGCTGGCAGGGAAGTTGTTCTGAAAAGGAAAGAGGGGAGTTGCTCTCAAAATTCACAGGGGCAAGTGAGGGTGAGGGAACAACCACCTATTGCTTCAGGTGGGGACACTGAGGCAGGGCAGGCACCTTACCCGGTACATGGAGAGGTCGATGCGCAGGGAGTTGTGCAGCTGGTCCAGGAGTTTGACAAAGCGATCTTTCTGCAGAGAAACGCCCCGGAGGCAGGTGAACAGGGGAAAGGCAGCAGGGACCGACCCCCCAACCATTGTCTCTCTCTGCTCTACACCTAACCCTTGCTCATTCCTCTCCTCTCCTCTCCTCTCCTCTCCTCTCCTCTCCTCTCCTCTCCTCTCCTCTCCTCTCCTCTCCTCTCCTCTCCTCTCTTCTGAGCCCTGAGTGAGCAGGGCATGCCTGCAGAGAAGAGCATCTCCTAGCTGGTGGCTGGGGCTTAGGACAAGAGTTGGGAGAGGGGCTGCAGGATCAGATTCCAAGTGCTCAGGAAAAAAGTCAGGGAAAGGATATGCAGTGGTTGCCCATCTTCAGGGTGGCCCCAGGAAGCTGGACATTTCTATGGACTTCTCACTTGCCCCACTGGGCTGTATCAAGGGACATGGGCAGGAAACACCCCATGTGGGGGGTCTCCACTCTGGGGCTGAGGGGCTGTAGTTCAGCTCAGCCCAGCTCCCAGGGAGCACAGGGCAGAAGGATGCAAATTCCATCTTGGATTGCAGATTGGATCAGGGGTCAGAGCTGATGGCAAAGCAACTCATCAACCCAGACTGGTTTGGGTTGGAAGGGACCTTAAGGACCACTTTGTTCCACTCCCTGCCATGGGCAAGGACACCTTCCACTATCTCAAGTTGCTCAAAGCCCTGTCCAACTTGGTTGTGAACACCTTCAGGGATGAGACAGCCACAGCTGCTCTCAGTCCTCACTCTCTTACAGGGAAGAATTTCTTCCCAATATTGGCCCCAAAATGTTGTTGGGGGAGCATTTCCCTTTGCATTCCTGCTGGTGGGGAGGCTTTGGACAGTCATGTGGGCCTCCCATGAGAGCCCTGGGTTCCCCACTCAGCATTGGCTGTACCGGGTCAGGGCTGACCCGCAGGGCTCTGGAGAGTCTGGAGCAATGTCTGAGTCCTGGGATAAGAACACGGGTGGGACGGGGCAGCGAGTCCATGGCTCGGCCATGCCCAGCCTGTGCTGGCCACCCCAAACCTTCAGCGCTGGCGGGGATGGCCCAGCCGGGCCCTGGGCCGGGCCGTGCGTCCCCGACACCCAAGGAACGGCTGCAGCACTCTAACACTGGACACGACGGGTACTCAGGGTTAAAGCGACACGGCCGGGCACTTTAGGACCCAACCTTAGGCTCTCTAAAAAAAGAGAAAGAGACAAGTTTTTAAAATCCTCCATGTTAGAGAAAAGGCGGGTTTTTGGTTTCCTCCTCCTGTGTGATCCGGAGGCACAGCTTGTTCGGCTCTATCTACCCCCTGCAACAGGAACGTGGAGGTGAGCCAAAGCTGCCTGGAGCTGTGCTCGGCCCTGGCTGTGTCCCTGGCTACCCAGCACCTTGCTGCACCCGGGGCGGGGCACTGACCCTGGCTCGACCCATGCACACCCAGAGCGATCATTTCCTGCCTCTGAGATGACACAGGGGGGAGCCGAGGTGAGGGCTCAGCCCCTTCTCACCCATGTCCCCGAGGGGCACCCGGCCCTGCCACAAACTCACCCTACTTGGCACCCTGTGGTGCCACTGGTGGCAAAACCAGCCGAGTTTGCAGCAGGCCGGGATCCCCCAAAGCACACGAGGCTGTGCAAGACCCCCCGTGAAGTGCAGGGGTGGCTCAAGGCCACACGTTTCTGATGTCCCACAAGGCCACCAAGATGTCCCACATCCCAGCACGCTGCCACCCAGCGTCCCAGTTTGCTCAGGCTCCCATAATAATTAGGGGAGCAAATTTAGCCCTTCTCCTGGGAAGGTGGTGGCTCTTTTCCTCCCCGAACAACAGGAACAGGATGATTTTTGGGGCAAGCAGGGCCTGACCACACTGCTGCCTGGCTGCAGTTTGGAGTGGGGTGTTTTGCATAGCTCGTTTTGCTCCCCAAGCCCCCCACCCCCTCCCAAAGAAAGGAGAGAAAAAGAAAAGAGCGTTTACGTACCATGGGACTTACCCCGAAATTGGAGGCGGCAAAGCGGTCAGAGGCGTTGGCGTTGCTGGAGGCGGTGGTGTGGGCGTAGTAGGCGTTGATGTTGGCCAGCAGGGTGCTCATCACCGCCGGCACGCCGGGGCACATGTACTTGGAGGAGAGGCAGGCAAAATGCCTACGGAGAGAGATGGCAGCTGAGGGTTTAGGGCCATGGGAGGGCATGCAGGAGGGGGTGCATCCCCTTATTCAATGCATAAGTCATTGAATCTCAGAGCATCCCAAATTGGAAGGGACCCTCAGGGATCATGAGTCCAGCCTTGCACAGACACCCCAATAATCCCACCCTGAGAGCGTTGTCCAAACACTCCTGGAGCTCTGGCAGCCTTGGGGCTGGGACCATTCCCTGGGGAGCCTGGGCAGTGCCCCAGCACCCTCGGGGGGAAGAACCTTTCCCTGAACTCCATCCCAAGCCCTGACACAGCTCCAGCGCTTCCTGGGCTGCTGTCCCTGTCCCAGAGCAGAGCTCAGCCCCTGCCCCTCTGCCTCCCCTCGGGAGGAGCTGCAGCCCCCGAGGAGCCTCCCCTCAGTCTCCTCTGCTCCAGCTGAACAAGCCAAGTGCCCTCAGCTGCTCCTCAAACCCTTCTCCACCTCTGTGTCCCTCCTTTGGACACTCTCCAACAGCTTTAGATCCTCCTGATCTTGTGGTGCCCAAACTGGACACAAGACCCAAGATGAGGCTGTGCCAGAGCGTGTTGGGAAGGGGAAGGATGAGCGCACAGGTTTGGGGCAAGTCTGCACCCATGGCAGGGAGGTGAGTGCTAATGGCAGCAGGAGAGGAAGATGGGGACAGTAATCCTCCACCTATAGGGCGGGTGCAGCCCCTCTGAACCAGATGGGGGCAGGAGACTCACGTCATGGCCTGGTAGATGGACTCCACCCCATAGCGCATGGCAAACTCATCCACGATCTCCTGTGCTGTCTCATCAAAGTACACCTTCCACGCATCATCCCCCTTGGCATCAGGGATCTTCACCACCCCGTTGTTTTGCAAATCCGTCACAAAGTGGAACAGGTTCTGGAGGTACAAATGAGTCCTATCAGCCCCCCAGGGCAGGTGGTGGCAGGGTGGCATTGCTGAGGAGGGGGCCATGCCCCCTGTGCCTGTCTGGGCTGCTCACCTCGTGTAGGCAGGTGTACTGAACATGGTAGGGAGCCACCTTCTCTTCACCCTTGATCTCCACGCTGATGTGCAGCCGGATGGCTCCGGACACTGCTGACTTGTCTGTGCGCTTGTCTGTGGGTGCACGGAGAGGGACAAGGTGTGAGCCTTCCATGGGGCAGCCCTGCTCACTGCCAGCCCCGAAGAGGAGCACAACGCTCTGGCACAGGGCCAGGGCTGAGGGGACACCCAGCACCATGTGCAGCCAGGCTGGGGTGGGATTTGGCCACATTTCCAGCTGCTAGAGACATGGACTTTCTGTGCCTCGGTTTCCCCTCTGCAGGAACCTCCTGGGTAGAGGGTTCTGAAAACGACCCTGGGAAAACACTTTATCCTCATGGCTTTTGATAAAAGATGTTTCTAAGAGTAGACCCTGCTGCAATAGCCTTCAGCCTATGGCTGGTAGCACTTTCCCCTTGGAGCCCAGGGCAGGGGTCCCAGCATAAGCAGGATATGTCACCCCCTGAGCCCAGGGCAGGGGTCCCAGCATGAGCAGGATATGTCACCCCCTGAGCCCAGGGCAGGGGTCCCAGCATGAGCAGGATGTGTCACCCCCTGAGCCCAGGGCAGGGGTCCCAGCATGAGCAGGATGTGTCACCCCTGAGCCCAGGGCAGGGGTTCCCAGGCTGTGCTGGTTACCGAGGTTGTACCAGACGTCCATCTCCCCGCTCAGGGTCCGGACCTCAATGATGGTCTGGCCCAGGAAGTCGTCGGATTCCCTCTTGAAGCGCTGCTTGACACGGGACTTGATGTCATCGTCCTCGTCCCACACACGGACCTTGATGCGGTCAGAGGAGTTATGGCACTCGCTAGGGAGGTGACAAAGGGCAAGCCCCAGGATGAGCAGCGAAACCTTTCCAGCTACTCCCCATCACTGCCTGCCACTGGTCACAAAAGGGACCAGCACGAAGCAGGAACTGGGGAAGAGAGCAGATGGGGAGGCACCTATCTCCCAGTGGGCTCTGTGCCACACCCAGGCAGCCCCAGCACAGCTCCTGGAGTCACCCCCTCATGACATAAAACAGAACCCCAAGGGTCCCCAGCACCTCAGTGGAGGCAGGATGAGGCCCAGCTGACTCCCCCCACCCTACTGAGACACAGCAAGAGCCACCACAGCCTGGCATGACCACGAGTGGCCAGGGAAGGGAATGAGGAGGCCGGGAATGAACTTACAAATGGAAATTCTCCTCCCAGACTGGGTTGAGATTGCCGTAGATAGTTTTAGTCCTTTTTTTTGTCTTTCCAACCTGAACAGTGACATAGGGGTCACTGGAACCTGTCTTATCCTTTGCTTGCAGGCCCTGGGCACAGACCACTGCAGCACAGCACAGCATGGCAGAGAGAACAGACAGAGAGAAGTCAGTGCCACAGCCACATGAAGATCCCTAAAACAGGCACCTGTGTCCCCCCAGGGACTGAAGCTGCCTGGCAGAATGAGGGGTTGGGCCATAGGGACATTCCCATGGTCCCCAAGGCTGAAGGTGGCAAGCTGCCTACCCGTGATGCTGATTTTGGCTGACCATTTGGAAGTGCCGTCCAGGACGCTCTGCTTGACTGCCTTCATCTGCTGTGTGTGCGTGGTCTTGTTGACCCCAAACACCTCCTGGATCAGCTCAAATATCTCTGGTTTGTTGCGCTCCCGGATCTTCATACGGTCCTTGAGCACCATAATGATGTTCTGGGTCCGGTCCTCTGCTCCATGCTTGGAGCTCTTCTCCGCCGCCCCTGGGAGAGGACAGGAATGGGTGAGATGGGGTGGGGGGCTGGTGGTACCCAAGAGAGAGACAAGAGCTCTTGCTGGTTGGCACGGTGGGCTTGGGGACGGGGACAGAAGGAAATGGTCTCAAGTTGCACCAGGGAAGGTTTATGTTGGGTATCAGGGGAAAGTTCTTCCCCAAAAGTGTTGTCCAGCCCTGGCACAGGCTGCCCAGGCATGGTGGAGTCACCCCTGGAAGTGTGCAAAAAACATGTGGCTCTGGCACTTGAGGACACTGTCTAGTGGTGACCACAAGAGTGCTGAGTTGATGGCTGGACCTGATAATCTTAAAGGTCTTTTCCAGCCCTAGCAATTCCACAATTCTATGATTCCATGCATGAATTAATTCAAATCTGGAGAGATCTATCCCCTGCCCAGGATGAGTCTACCCTGCCCACCACTTCTCCCATGCCCAAGTCAGGAGTGGAGCTCTCCTGGGCTGCCCTCTCCTCCCTCTCCAAGGTGAGAAGGGACAAGGCTGTGGGCCCCAGGTCCTTACTCTGCAGGCAGTCAGCGTTGAGCAGGTCCTGGCACTTCTCATGGCACTTGACGCCGCACTCGGCACAGCGCATGCCCTGCCGGGCAATGCCCCACAGCAGCCCCTCACACTCGTAGCAGTAGGTGGGGGTGGTGGCCGTCCACACCTCAAAGTTGTGGGGCGTTGTGCAGGAGATGGGGTACACTAAGGCTTGCAGGGTCTTCTTGTAAACATGGTTTTTCTGTGCAGGGACAGGGGAGAGAAGGGGAGAAATGCTCAAGCAGGGCAGAAGATGCACTTGGGGACATTGGTTCAATGGTGATAGTGCTGGGTGACAGTAGGACTTGATGATCTTATAGGTCCTTTCCAACCCTAATGATCCCATGATTCTATCCCAGGTGCTGCCATCAGCATCCGGGATGCCCAGGGATCATCCATTGTTGGCCTGGCCCTCGAGGCTGTTTCCCCCTCCCAACCATCCCCAACCCAGCCCACCCCAGCACCTACCAGCTCCTCATTGTTCAAGGTGCTCGAGGCCAGCGCGGACGTGATTCCCGCTTTCCTGGACTGGACCAGGGACTGTGGGAAAGAAAGCGAGTTCCCAGATCCAGCAGACAATGACAGCTCCCTCCTACACCCCTAGTGACTGTGAAACACTCAGGACAGACCCCAGTCCCAGACAAGAAAGGGTCCTGGCTGCACGGGGGGCAGTGGGGACAGCCCAGCCCCCACTGATGCCAGCACTGCTGTGCAGTGGGACTGGAACCAGTTCAGCAGCCTATGACATTCCCAGTTCAGCTCTAGTGGGGCAGAGCCTCTCACTGCGTGTCTGAGACCCCTGGGGAGATGGGTTAGAGGCACTTACCATGGCCTGTGGGCAGCCAGGGCCGGCAAGGGGGGAATAAAAAGCCATTAGTGCAAACACTTCCCAGGAGAGCCCCTTCCCCGCCAGAACCAGTGGGAATTGGGGGAACACCCCCTCATCCAGCACTGAGCAGTCCCTGCTGGGGGGACTGTGTTCCCAAGCCACAGCACTAGTTGCAGCCTGCAAATCCACTGGCAGCAGCACCCCCCAAACCCCCCACATTGCTCACCCTGTCACCCCCCACCCCCAAAACACCAACACAGCACAGTGCAGAAGCATCAGCAGCTGCCCAAGAGGGCTGGGGTGGGGACACCAAGTTTGGGACAGCAAGGGGGTGGGGGATGGGGGGAGGCAGGTTGGGAACAGGAGGGTGGCACCCCAGAGAGGGCACAGAGTGGAGCTGACAAGGTGTAAAGAGAGGGGGAAGGAGGGGAAGGGCACCTAATTCTGGGGGACAAAGGTGTCTGGTTTCCAAAATTGCTGTCTCTTGTCATCAGGAGCAGGAGGGGACCAGCAGAGTGACTCTGTGCAATAGAGACCAGGGACTGGAGGGGACCCCATCATGGGGGGCCCATACATCGGGGGTCTCCAGCTCCATATACTGGGATCATGGGGACAGTAGCACAGGGTCTGGGCAACTTGGAAAAGCTACTGCCAACCCTCCCCTGGTACGGGGGTCTGTCTGTCCAGCACCAGCGTGGTCCAAGCTGCAGGGACCTATGGCAGCTGGGACAGGAAGGGACCAGGGACACAGTACCAATAAAAGAATGGGAAACCAGATGCAGCCCTGGGAAACCTTAGGCTGATGCTTGGGGTAGGGACCAGAGCTCCGTTAAAGAGAAGCACCCTTGGGTAGGGAGAGCCCAGCTCCCTACTGCAAGGAGGGCCAGGAGCCCCCCAGGCAGTGTGGGACACCCCCGCCCCCCTTTGGAAGGGCTGGGGGCAGCGAGGGCTGGCCGGCAGCCCCCAAGGGCGCTGTCTCTTTAACCCCTCGCACCGCGCTCACCAGATCGCTGACTAGAGGGAGAGATTTGCGTCCAGGCTTAATGTCGGGCATGCTGTTAATGCAGCGCAGAAACTTTACAGCCGCCCCCCTGCCGCAGGGAAGGCCCAGCCAGGCCACAGGAAAGAAAACAGAGAACACAAGCCATGTTAGAGGCAGCTGGGGAGCGGGGCACAGGCGGCGCAGTCCGGTGGGGCGCAGCAGGAGCAAAGCTGGCAGCTGTGGGGGGATGCCTTGGGAGGGAGGAACCTCACCAAATCGCTAACTAGGGGGATGGGTTTTCGCTTGCGAATGTCCGGCATGCTGTCTATAATGATCAGCCCACCACCAGGCCTGCAAGAGAGAGGAGAGTCAGCGGGGAAGGGGAAACTGAGGCAGGAAGGGGCCCTCTGTTGTTGCCCCATGGTCACTCAGCACTTCAGAGAATCACGGAGTGGTTTGGGTTGGAAGGGACCTTAAAGTCCATCTCGTTCCACGCCGTGCTATGGGCAGGGACACCTTCCACTAGATCAGGTTGCCAACCTGGCCTTGGACACTTCCAGAATGGGGCAGCCACAGCTGCACTGAACAACCTGTGCCAAGGCTTCACCACCCTCACAGGAAAGGATTTCTTCTCAATACCTAGGCCTTGGTGAATAAGACTGCAAAGCAACTCCTGTGTGGCCTGAGACCCACCTATGGGATCCCCATCCCCACCACCACCCCAGCCAGGGTAGGAATCACTGGACTAAAAACTAAAAAAGGGTGAAGGGATTTGGGCAAAAACTGTGATTTTTCCTCATCTGAAGCTTAACAGTGAAACCCAGGAGAAAAATTGCCCATTTAGCTTATTCAGTTTTGGCTTTGCAGTGTGAGGCTGGAGACCTGAGGTTCCCTCTGGGACCCCAAAGGGGAGCACTGAGCAGGTGAGCCTCAAGTTCTGGTGCAAGGGAACTCAAGGCAGGAATGGAACTTCACAGCTCCATTGGAAAGAAATCCCTGGAGTGATCTGGGGGTTCTCGGGCAACCTACCAGGTTCTGCCCAGGTCAATGGCAGGGCTGTCTGTGAGGGCAAGACAAGATAGAGACCTCCAGCTCGTCCAGGTGAGAGGCTCAGAATTCCCCATGACACCGCTCCATGAGGGATACAGGAGTTGCCACCCCTCCTCATCCCCGTCTCAACTCACCTCCTCAATCTCCCCCTCAGCAGCAGCTCTTGGGGTCACAGAGCAATGTCATGTCTGCTGGCTGCTCCAAAAGCACTGACCAGCCCCAAAATTCAGCTCCAAAAAACTTGCATCCCTGCATGCCCACAGCTCAGCAACTCTTCCCTACACAAGTCCACTGCTGAACTCATTAATCACATCCTAATGAGCAGAGGGCTGAGATGCCGGGGGGCAGGGTGTACCCAGAGTGTACCCAGCTTCCCCTTGTACTCACCCGCCTTTGAACCACAGGGATTTTTCTCCATCACCTTCCCCGCGGGCCTGGAAAACAAGGGACAGAGTCAGGGCACAGCAGGAGCCACCAGCATGGGGACAGCCTCGCCAGGGCAGTGAATGCTCACAGCACTAGGGGAGCATGGAAGGAGGAGCAGGGTGGGCAGAGAAAAGTATACTCCAAAACCAAGGGGGCTCTTCCCAGCAAAGCAATGGCACTGGGAATAATTATCTTCAGGAGGCTGACCCAGGTGAGCAAGTGGATGGACTTCAGCAGAGGGGCTGAGGCTGGCAAAGCAGGGGAGATGGCTACACTGTGCAAAAATTCGGAGCTTGGAGGAGTGAAGAAGCATCATAAAGGTTCAGCAGGTCCTCTGGAACCCACAGCAATTGGGAAGAAGAGCAGGGAAAAGCCTGAGCACATGGAAGAGGGTGTGTGTGCAGGGATCATCCAGCAGTGCCACCTACCCCTGCAGGGAGGGGATTATTTTGGAGGAGAAAGGCAGAAAGAGACCATTGCCCTCCTTCATGGGCAATCCCTGCACAGACACACACACACAGGGAAGGCACACACATGGCTGAGAGGTTCCAGGTGGACATGCTTACCTGCAGGCAGGCTACGCCCCTTCCCTGCAGGAAGGGGAGACGCGGGTGCAAGGGCCATGGTGGTGGACAACTGAAAAGAGAAGCGGTGGGGAGGGGGATCGAAACCCCGGGGAGCGAATCCAGAGCCAAAACAAAAAGAAAAGATGGAGGATGGAGTCTAAAAACAAAACAAAATATTGTCAACTCAGCAGAGGGGAGAGGGCAGGGGGCTCGCATCGGCACACGCATGCAGCACACATGGGGGATCCTCAGCACTCCGGCCCCTCCAGGGCGCCTCACTTGCTGGGAATGAGGTTGTGGGCATCACTGTTGGCACCCCAAGTCCATGGATGTCCCTGGAAGCTGCCCAGGTGTGGAAAGGGGCAGTGCACCCAGCCCGGAGCCATGGCAGTAGCCAGGGGGTCCTCACCTCCTGCAGCTGCATGCAGACCTTGTTGAAGGCTCTCAGCCAGTTGGCTTTGGCTCGTGCTTTGGGGTCCTGCACCTCCTCTTCTGCCGGCTCCCTGCAAGCACACACATCCCCTGTCACCTCCCAGCACAGCACCAGGGAGTGGGGAGCAGCCCCCACACCCCCAGCAGGTCTGAGGCTGCGATCTGGGGATCTTGATGTGCCTTGAGACAGCACAGCCATGGCAAGACCACCTCTTGGTACCAGGAAGGACCTGAAAAGGCAGCAGGTCCCACTGCAAAGGGGCAGCACAATCAGTGCAGAGCACTGGAGAGTAGCCAGAAGCTTCCCCATCCTCAGGAGACCCTGCCCTGGGCACCCAAGTGACACACAGGGGACAGTTGGTGACACAAGCATTTGAATTAAACATCCTTTGTCC
>VZSR01001846.1:868520-887823 GCA_013398615.1 Brachypodius melanocephalos | reverse complement strand
TTGCCCACAGCACGACCACTGCGGCTCTGCCTTTGCATTGTGCTTATTGATCGCTGATATTTATTTAATTATTGAGCAGGCAGCTTTCCCCGCCTCGTAACCTGTTCCCTGCTGGCAGCCGCTGCCCGCTCCGGGCCCGGCCTCGTGCTGCACCCCGCGGGGGTTCTGCCGTGGGGAGGGGGTGCTACTGCTGCACCCCCTGCCCGTGCCAGGCTCCCTCCTGCCAGACCCCCTCCCTCGGGACGGAGCTGTGAGCTGCGGTCGGCTGTACCTCGGGGCTTGGGCTCTGCTTCCCGTGGGGGTCCGTGGGGTCCCCTCGTGGCACTGTGAGGTGTGGGGGCAGTGCGGGGTCCGGCCCTGGCTCTCCCCAGCAGCAGCGTGAGGCTGGTGAGGACACGGGCAGGGTGGGCAGCACCAGGGCTGCTCAGATGACCCTGAGGTGGTGCTCCCTGTCGTGTGGTTGACTTGGCAAGGGTCACACCTCAATCTGGCTTATTTACTTCTCTTTCTTTTTCTTTTTTTTTTCTTTTTTTTTTTTTTTAACTCTTCTTCTTTCTTTTTCTCTTTCTATATTTTGTTTGTACTTTTTCTTTTTCCCCTTCTTATTTTTCTTTTTTATTTTCCCTTGCTTTTTTTCTTTCTTGCTTGCTTGCTTTCTTGCTTTTCTCTCTCTCTCTCTCTTTTCTCTCTCTCTCTTTTTTTTTTTTTTTTTTTATTTTTTTTTTTTTTTACCTTTTTTTCTTTCTTCTTTTCCCTTTCCTTGCCATCCCGCCTTTCCCACCCTAACGCCATCCCTCCCAGGGGTCCCACCACCTCCCAACCCTCCCAGTCTCCAGCTGGTGCTGGGTTGGCAGCGTCTGTTGTTGCCAGCTCACAGTGCTGGTGTGATGTGGGAAGCCGTGCGGTCGCTGGCCGGGCCGGGGCTGCCAGGAGCCCTTCTCTCCAACCCGTGCTGTTCCCAGCACTTCTCCTGGCCGATGGAGGGGAGCAGTTTTTTCCTCCACGGATCCTCTGCCCCACTGCCTGGGCACGGGGAAGGCTCTGGTGTCCTCCCCCTCACCCTGGCATAGCCTCAGCTCCGATCCAGCCCGGCTCGGATGGGACCGGCCATCGTCCCCCACCGCCAGCCCAGCCATTCCCGTTCCCATCCCACCCGCGCGGCGGGCAGGCTCGCCCGGGCTCGGGAGCTGCGGATGGTGATGTGGATACATTGGAACGTGCGCGGGAGCCGCCCTGCCTTAGCCTTTGCGCATCTCCCCACCGCCACCACTGCCAGCCCCTGGAGCCCGGCACGGCCGCTGGGACCGCGGGACCCCTCAGGCAGGCGCCCTTCCCGGCCGGAACAGGCCCAAGCTGGAGAGCCCAGCGGCACCAAAATAGCCCTGGCAAAGGCATTGCCCGGGACACGCTCCTGGCCACGGCCTCGGCCGTATCTCCCGTCAGGCAAGAGGGTGGCTTTGTGCCCTCCCCAGCTCTGTGTCCCTGCTTGGGGACTTCCTCCCGCTTCTGCAGCTCACCTCTGTCGCCCCTCAGGGACAGGCCGGGAAGTCAAGAGGGAGCTGCCTAGATTAGCAGGGAAGCAGCACCGGAACCGCCGCCACACACGAGGCCTCACCCTGCCCATGGGGAAGCGGGGCGGGGTGCAGGGGGTGTCCGGCTGCCCAGGCTCCAAAATAACCCTGGAGCTGAGCACCTGCCAGGGACCTGCACGTGTCCCCTGGGAGCTGCTGCCGAGAAGCCGAAGGGATTTCCAAAGCCGTAAGGGTTATCCTTGGCTCCTGGATCCGCAGTGGGGGGAGATTCGGGATACTTCTGATGGGGAAATATTGCAAATTTTATGACTGGTGATGCTCCTACACCCCTGGCTCGTGCCTGGTACCTGGCAGTGCCCCCAGCACACCCCTAGCCTCCCACCCTGGTACCTGCAGGATGGGAATGAAGTGAGATGGGCGCCATCCTCCAAGGCAGCCGCAGTGTTGGAAGCTGGGCATCCTGCCAGGGTCTGGTCAGAGACCCTCTTCCCTCTCCCCAGGCTCCATGCTAGGGATGCAGAGCTGATTTTGGGATGGCAGAGCCGATTTTGGGATGGCAGAGGTGATGCACTCGCACTGCCCAACCGAAAGCCAGTAGCCAAGCAAGGACCCCCATGTGTGCCACAGTCAGTGGCTCAGCGTCTGAGGGGCATTGGGAAGTGCCTGGCTAAACTGGCCTGGCACAAATCTCGGTATCAGCGAACGGGCACAGCTCAGGGCCTGGGGGGTGGAGCTGAGCTGCCAGAAGCATTGCAGCCACGTGGCATGGTCACAACCACATCTCCAGGCATCCGAGGGGATCCCACCTCTCCCCGGCCACGGCCGGGCTCCACACATCACTCGGCTGCCACCGCTGCTGCAGGCACGTGGCTGGAGCGGGGAGCTGCCTGCTGGGCACATCTCATGGGGCATCCTTTGACAAGCTCCCGTCCCAAAAGCGCCGGGGCTTTTCAGCACCGGTGCTCACTCCCTCCACCAGTAGCTCCGGAGAACTGGTTTCCAGCCGGGAGCTCAGATCGGCTGCCAAAGGATGGGAGCAGCAAGCCGGGCATGGCGGGGGAAGAGAGGGAAGGTTGCAACACACTTTCAATTCTCCCATCTGCTGAGTATTGTTTGGGAAAAACAATGAGGCTGTTCTTTAAATGCAACCTTCGGGAGATCCTCGCTTTCCCCGCGGCGCCCGCCACGCCGTGCCCGCCTGCCCTGGCGAGTCCTGCCCCACTGCTTGTGCCCACTGCTCCTGCCTGATCCCATCTTAAATCCTCACCCAGGAAAAATAGTTCCTGTTTTCGGTGAGGTTTCTGATGCTGGATCGGAGGGATGGAATAGGCATGCAGGAGGCGGGCAGGATAAAGCCAGGTGCACGAGGGGCTGCTGGTTGGTGCTCACGCTGTGCCGCTCTCCCCCTCATCACCTTGAACTTGTCTGGGGCTTCTTGCAGTAAATCAGCTGCCCTTTTTCAAGGTACCTGCTGATTTCTCTCCTCCCCGGGCAGCTTTGCCCTGCTCACAGTTCCCTCCCTGACCGTGGTTCAGGTCCCTCATGCCCACAGTTCCCTCCGTACCAGGGCAGGGAGTGATCCCACCGCGTGCCCAGCGCTGCGGGTGTGCACACGCCTTTGCAGACTGCTGAACAAAGCCCAGCTGCCAGAGCCCAGAGCTCTTGGAGCAATTGGGAATAGCTCCCTTTGGCGCTTTTCTATTCCCCTGACTCTGGTAGGGCTGGGGATGGATGCTGGGAGTCGTAGTCTGATCCTGTTTTGACCCGGCGTTTTCCCCCCCTTGCAGGATGGGCTGTGGCACGGACAGTGTGGCCAGAGCAGTGCTGGCGTGGCAAGGCTCACTGGGCAGAGGAGCCATGGCAAAGGCCAGTCCAGCCAGCCCTTATCGAAGCACAGCAAAGAGCAAGAAAGACGGCTCCCCGAGGAGCCCTGGGCAGCCCTGGAATGGGGAGCTCAAGGGCGCAGGGGAGAACAGCCACGGTGGCACCAAGGGATCCGTCCCAACCCAGGGCTGTGCACGGTGAGGAGGGCCTGAATAGGGATTTGGTACTCACAGGGAAAGGGAGGGTCAACATCTCCTGCCTTTGGAGATGGTGGAGGTAGGTCCCTGCCAGGCAGAGCTCTCTGGGAATGGCCCCAGGGACAAGGATAGCTTGCCCTGTCTGCTCACCCGCCTTCCTTGCCTGATGGTGCCTGTGCCAGCCATGCCTGTGCCTTGCCCCTGGACACGTCCCTGCAGCCCGAGGGGTGCCCATATTCCCCCATCACTCCCATTGTGCCTGCACCTGTTCTAGCCACAAGCCAAGCCCTTGGTGGCAGGATGGGGATGGTGACGGTGATGGGGAGCATCCCCAGAGTCCCTCACTGGAGAGAAAGAAGGAGGGTTGTCGGGGAGGTAAAATCCCTCCCTGTGAAGCTGGCACGCTGCCTGCCACCCCCGGCCGTGCTGTGGCTCCTGTGTTTAGGGATGGCAGTGCCGGCACAGAGCATCTCCGAGGGGGCTGGCTGCCTGTGGGAGGGGGCTGGGGGGGCTGCTGGCCCCATCAGTCCTTGCACCCAAGCTGGGAAGTGTAGGCAGGGCCCTGGGGTGGCAGAGATGTGCTCCTTAGGGACCCATGGGGAGAGGATTTCTCCCACAGCTCCTTGGGGTGTGCCGGGCAGGTCGAGGCAGGGTGGCGAAGGCGATGGGAGCAGCCAGGGCATCAGTGGGGGCCAAGCCCTGCCAGAATCATGTGGCATCACTGGTGACGTCCGCATGGCATGGCTGAGGGCTGCTGGTGGAGCTGAGTCTGAGTGGGGTACCCCTTCACAGTGGGCCAGGAGTGCCCAGTGTCAAATCCTCATGGATTTTCAGTACCAAGATGCTTTTGGATGCACCAAATTGGTGCAGGCAAAAGCCTGAGCTCAGCCTCCCTCCCTGCCCCGGCAGCCAGACACCCTGAGATCTCACCCGCGAGGGGGGTGTGCAGACCCCTGGGATGTGCCAGCTGCAGGGAGGGGTACCCCTGGGCACCCCGGGGCCTGGCTCTCACCCGGGCGGGCGGCTGAGCTCGCCATCCGTCACGTCGGCCCTGGGCAGGCATCCCCCGCGGCCGGGCGCTCTGTGCCAGCTTGGCCGGGACCCAACGCCCTGTGCCGGCCGCCAAGACCCGGAGCTTCCCAAGTCCTGGAGAGGAGCTGGGAAAGGATCCCGTGGCTCAGGTGCGGCAGCGCTCACGCGCTGGGGGACCTGGGGCCAGCCACTGCCAAGGATTGATTTCTCGGTTAACTCACCACTGCTCTAAAAGCGCATTAATCCTCCTTCCCCGGCCAGCAGCCAGCGCTGAGCAGCATTTTGGGCGAAATCTCCAGGTCTGGGTTTCGGGCTGCCTGCCGTGGACATTGCCCTCCCCACCACCATCACTACTCCAGCAGCACTGCCTGGCACGGGAACACCAGGATCCAGCCCTCCTGCTGACCCCTCTTCCCTGGGAGCTTATTCTAGTCCATAGCCAGGTGGATTTTTTTTTAAAACTGGGGGTTTTGTTTTGTTTTCTAAGGAGGCTTTCGCTCTCCTTGCAAAGGGCCCCTGCATTCCCTTCACGGGAAAATGGTATTTGACCGGCTGTTGTCCAAAAAAACCCCCAACATGTTTCTGATCACGAAAAACCAAGAAATATTTTTACTTTCAAACGAAAAAAAAAAACAAAACCATGAGAGAGAAATGTTGATTTTCCACCCAGACATTTCCTTTTTCTCCAAACCAGCCCTGAAAAAGGGAGGCACCACTGTACCCTCCACACCCAGGGTCTCATCCTGGGGGTACAGTCCCACCAGGGGCATGGTGGATGTCACCCAGGGCTCATCTGGGTGCTGGCAAGTGGTAGCAACGCCAAGTGTGTGCCCCTCTCTCTGCTCAGACCCCCTTTTCCAGGTGCTCCCCACATTGCACAGGCACGTGGGGCTGCCGGGAGAAAGGCGAGCGCCGGTGACCTGCTGGCTGTCCCCAGGGAGCCACCCATCACTGTGTGCTGCAGAGCCGCCGCCGCCAGCCCGCCTCGCCCCGCTGCCACAGGCGACGAGGCCGCTTCGTCCCACGGTTGCCTGGCGGGAGCTGTGATGTGCCGGATCCCGCACCCCCTCCCGCCGTCCCTGGCTGCTGCCCAGCGATTTGGGAAAGCGAGACGGCGCAGGCTGAAATGTGACCCCCGCCACGCTGTGCCGCAAAATCTCCTTTAGTAACCTGTGCGCCAGGACAGCGAGCGCGCGGCGTGAATACCAATGAGGAGAAAAGTGCCGAGTAAAGAGTTTTTGATGGAAATGGCATCGCATGAGAAAGAGAGCGGGAGCGAGCGGGCGAGTGCGCGCCCGGAGCCTGCGCTGCTCACGGGCACAGTGGGGCACACACGTGTGCGCACCTGCGGCTCGGGAGGTTGGAGGCTGAGCGTGGCAGGGTGCCAGGGTCGTGCCACCCCAGGGAGCACGAGGGAGATGAGGATGGGGGTGATGAGCGGAGGGGCTGCGAAGCAGCAGTTGAAGGAACACGTGGCAAAGGGTTGGCACGGGCAGTGTGTCCGCAGGGTTCGGGGCACTTCCGTGGCACATCGTGGCCCCGGCCACAGAGAACGTCTCCCGTTCCCCGGCGCAGTGCGCTGCTGATCAAAGGCGCAGGCGGGGAGGGAGCGGGCCTGTGTGAGCAGCGCCCTGGCCGCGCGCCACCCCACCTTCCCGCTCCGCTCCCCCGGGAGTTTGTTAAACAAATTTCTCTAATTGCACAAGCCGAGGAGTTTGTTGGAGAAAAAAGCCGGGGAAATTCCCCTCCTCTGGGCCACCCCTTCCCCGCTTCCCCCGGGGCAGCTGGCGCAGAGCGAGCAGGTCCTCCCCACGACCCCCGGCTCTGCGGGAGGCTGTGACCCCGACGCCTGCGGGGCGCAGCTGCGGGGTGTCCTCATGTCACCCCTGCCTACGCAAGGACGTCCCCTGCTCGACCTCTTCGCAGCCGGGTCACACACATTCCCTCCCGTCCAGCCCCCGGGGTCAGACCCTGTCACCTAACGCGGTGACACCCAGCACCGCCGTCTGCCCTTCCCGGCTGGCGTTCTCCATCGCTTGGCTGAGCACCCCTGGAAACGGCCTTTGTGAGCCTCCCGTGCGCAGCCCCTGACATCGAATCCTGTCGGATTAGCAAACGTACGGGATAAAAGCCTCGGCTTGGCGGCAGTTCTGTGCCGGGTGGGGGCTGAGGCGGTGGCCCTGCCAAGAAGGGACGATGCGCGGCCGGGTCCTGCCCCGGCTCTCGCTGAGGTCATGGCTATAGATAGCCCGGGAGGGCGCAGCGCCGAGGGCAGGATCCTCGTGCCCTTGCCAGCTGCACCGAGCCCTGTGGGCACCCGCTGCCTGGGAGGAGATGCTGCCAGGACGCTGGGGGTTGCTGATGGACAGGCTGGCTGAGCCAGCCACTGGCCATCGCCAGGTGACAATCTGCTGCTTCAGGGTGTGACCCTACACCTGCAGAGATGCTCACACCCAGCGGCTCTCCATCCTCCATGGTGACTGGAGTCGTGCAGTCTCCACTGACGCAGTGACCTGGGGCGGCTTTTTCTGTGGCTTTCCACCATGTTTCTTTCTTCCGCTGCTCCCAAGCAAATGCCAGGCTGGGGCACCCCTACTCCCAGGGTGCAGACATGGGTGCAAAGCTGCTGGGTCAGGGAGTGCAGGGCCAGGGTTTGTCCCCTCCAGCCACCCAGCCTGTGTGCAGCTCAGCTCCCCACAAAGCCAGGCAGGCGTGTGCCCAGGGTGCCTCCACCAGCCCCATGGGGCTGTGGAGCGCCAGGGTGGCTGGGAAAGGCGTTGTGATGAGGGCACTAAAAATAGAGTGGGACTGGGATCTTAATGGGACTTTGTGGGAAACCTGGAAACATTTTCTCATCCTCATAAATGAGTCCAGATGCATTAACAATGACTGCATCGCATCCTGAGGTACTGCCGGAGGGAACCGGGACGCGCTCACCAGCTTCCTCGCCTTGCGGTGGGGAATTGGTTGGAGACAGGAGTCACCAGCAGCAGCCGGGGCTGAGCCATGACTGCTATGTCCCATGTGGGGACCGGGACAGGAGCTTGCCCGGCATCACCTTGGTGAGGACCTCAGACCCCATGCCAGGGTCTCTGTTCCTGCGTGCAGCAGGCAATAAGCAATGTGCACAGGTTGGTCATGGCACCGCGGCCCCACGAGCTTTCTGGAGCCCCCCAGGCCCTGAGGTGGCCAGTGGGGGGAGAGTGAGGTGATGCAGGAGGGCCCCCAGTCCCAGGGCCAGTGGTGCTGGTACGCTGGTACCCCAGTGCGCCCTGTGGTGGCATCGAGCTCGTGAGATCCAGCCTTTGGAGGGGTTTTTCCTGTTCAGTCGTGGAGCTGTGACAGGGATATTGGCTCCCAAAGCGCCCAATCCCACTGGGGGACCTTGGACTCCCCTAGAGGATGGCTCAGGGCCAGCCTGGGCAAGTAGCCCAGGGCGGGTGGCTGTTGGAGCCCACGTCACGAGGCAGGTTGGCACGGCCATCTCCGCGGTATGGCAGTGTCACTTAGCGGTTACAGCGGCACCCGAGAGGCAAGGGCAGTCCCACCCTGGGCCTCAGTTTACATCCAGGTAGAGAACACACCCGGCACGGGAGGAGGGCACTCGCCCCCTGCCCCAGCCCAGGCTGCTGACCCATCACGTGGCGGACAAGGGGACCGGGCACAGCCACCAGCCTCCGCGCCGGGCACCGCCGGAGCCCAGCGTCCCGAACAGAGTCCCTTTGTGCAGGTCAGCCCCCACCCACTTCTGTCGCTTGGGAGGCATCCAAAACCCTCCCGAAATAGGACCCAGCCGGGCTCAGCCTTTGAATCTCCCAAGGAAGGCTCTGCTGAGCTGCCGAAAGCGGATGAATATCCCCCTTCCACCCCGTTGAACCAGTCCCATCCTTCAGTGCTCAGGGTGCAGGGCCTGGCCAGGCTCAGAGGTGACCCTTTGGGGACACACCCAGTCTCTTTGATCTCCAGTCACCACCCCGTGCCTCAGTTTCTCCATCTCTCTGTGGAGGGTCCTGGCAGGTTGTCCTGAGCACCCAGGGAGCCAGTGAGATGCTGGAGGAGGGGCTGAGCCTTTGGCACATTCACAGCACAGCAAAGGCCCTGGGGCTGTGGTGGGGGCCTGTGAACTCTTCACCTCCCGGGCCTCGGGGTGGCCGATCCTCCTGCAAGGTCGCCGATTCCACGGCAAAAGGCCAGGGCTATTTTTAGCCACTGACTTGCTCCAGGGATTGGATTTGCAGCAGAGTGAGCCCCGCAAACCCATCACAACACTGCCCATCAGAGGGTGCACAGATACCCTCAAATGCCAATCCCCCCAGCAGGCACCCCCAGGAGGAAGCTGACGACAGCTCTCTGCACCCCTACACTTTAATGGCGCACGATGGGGGGGAATTAATCTCCCTTGGAAAAGCCGGGACAAAGCAGGCAGGCTAAAAATATGTTGGGAGGGAAATAAAACCTCCTGCGTCAGGGGCTAAAGCCAGGCTCAGAGCCCCGGGCCTGGCCCGGGGGGGCTGGAGGGACCCTTTCTGGTGGTGCCCCCTCCCCAGAGTGAACACGGTGCTGCCAGCCCCAACACATCTCCTGCCTCAGTTTCCCTCTGTGCTCCTTGGAACAAACTCTGTCCCTGGATCACCTCCTGGCAGCTCCCAGGCTGAGACCCTGGCATCCGGGACGGGCAAAGCGCTGGGTCTCGGACACCGCAGCCCCCGCCATGTGCCAGGAGCAGGCATGGTGGGGACGGGCCACCCCCAGGGCCCCACGCTGACGCAGGGCAGGGCGGAGGAGCTAGCAGCGCCAGGACCCGTTGGCGAAGCTTTTTTTTCCCCAGTTCCATAAAATATTTCCCTTCCTTGGAGCCCCGGGAGGGGTTTCGGCTGGGAAGCCACGTGGCTCTTGTGCTGCTGGCCACGGGATGCTTCCCAGGACGAGGGGACAGCTCCTTGGTCATGGGCTGGGTCCCTCCTGTGCTGCTTCCCGACCTCTCCCAGACCTCAGCAGTCACCATCCCATCATGACTCTTCTGTGGGCTGGCCTGGCAGGTGACATGCCTCAGTTTCCTTATTTTTGGAAAGGCAGCGCCTCATCCTGGGGGCAGGTGGGGTCACCCTGGGAAAGTGGCTGAGCCGCCGGCTCCCAAACCCCAAAGAGGACGTGTAGAGACGGCACCTGGGGAAACTGAGGCACCTGGGAAGTCCAAGTGAGTCTCCAGAGAGGCAACGAGTGGCTTTGGGCTCTCACACCAGCAAGTTTCCCTCAGCAGAACCCTCTTGGCTCCTCCACCACCCAGTGCTAGCCGTGTTGCTACGGGATACGTCCCTGGAGCATCCGTACCCCTCCCTGCATGTTGGGCACGCTGCTCCCTAGTTTGGGGTGCATTTAGGAAACCCGGGGACCGGCAATGCCAGTTGTTGCTGGGGTGGGGGTGCACGCAGACAGACTAGAGGCAGTGCTGGGCACGGTGTCGGGGCACGTACCGTGCCACCGGAGAAGCCCCCTCCGGCTCCATCCCACCTGGGCCACCCCCAGCTGCCGTCTGGGGGCGGGCTGTGCTGGCTGGCGGGGGCCCAGGCAGCGGTGGCACCGGAGCCCGGGGCTGCCAAGAGAGCTGCTTTTCTTCCTGCTGTTTTCCAAAGCAACTGGCAGGTTCTCTGCCGCCGCGGCCTCCTGTGACCCGCGGCCTCGGCGCGCTCCCCGCGCCCCCGCTCGCAGCCGCAGCACCTGCGAGGGCGAGCGCCGGCACCGCTCCCGCCCCGGCACGTAGGCGCGGGCAGGTGGGCACCGGCCCGGCACCCGGGGGCGGCGGGGACCTGCCTGCTCTGCGGTGGCTCAGTGAGGGGTGCTGCTCTGCTTCTTGGGCAGTGCCACCTGTGGGGCCCCCGGGGCGGCTCAGTGAGGGGTGCGCGGTCACCGTGGTTTCGGGTGCGTGGTGAGCACCAAAGGCTGTGCGAGCCCTCTCACCCCCTCCCGGGCTGAGCATCGCGGCAGCAGATGAGGGGTGGGAGCCCCTCTCTGCCCCATCTCTGCTCACCCTTCCGCCAGAACCCATAGTGGGAATAGTCCAGCCCACCCACAGCCCCCAGACATGTGTGGATGTTGGCCAGGGGATGCTCTTGGCTCCCGGGGGGAAAAAGAAGCCACAGGATCTGGAGGGAGAAGCTGTGAGGAGGCTGCACGGTGTCCTGCCTTCACCTCCACCTGTGCCAGTGGTGCCAGCCAGATGCCCTGGGCACCGAGGCTCTGTGCTCTGGCGTGGGCTGCAGGAGGGATTTTGCAATTGAGGGGCTGGGTCAGCCAGGAGCTGGGGGGGAAGGTGGCTGTGACAGGGTGTTCTGCCCCACGGGCAGCTATGTCGTGGGGCTGGGTGTACAAAGGCAAGGCCTGGACAGCTCGTACCTGCCCTGGGAGCCTCAGCTGCCCCCGTGCCCCCTCGCTGCCCCCACCCCAGCGCAGCACTGCCGCTCTCTCTGGCCGGGGAAACCGCGTTCCGATGCGGAGCAGGCCGGGACTCCCGGCCGCGCCACACCGGCGAGCAGCAAAAATTATGAATAAGCTCTTGTTAATAAATACTTCATGATGAATCCAAATAGATTTCCTCCTCTGCAGCAATTATTGTAAAATGGGCTCTAATAGGGTGCAGGGCGGCCCCAGGAAGGGCTGGGTGCCTTTCAGGGCCTAAGTGCCTCCTTCCATCCCCTCTAATGAGCACTTCCCAATCATTTGCATCTGTCTCGGCAACAGGTCTCATTACCAGGTTAACTCATTACCCAGAGCCGCTTTGGAGAACAGTTATAGGCGGTTACCAGAAGCTCCACGGTCCATGCTGAGGGCATCTGCGGGCTTTGGTGAGGGGAAAGCAAGTCCCCACTGTGCCCTTTTAAGGTACCAGAATTTTCAGGATTACCAGAACCTCTGTAGTCGCATTCCCCCCTGCCACCACGCCAAGGCTTCCCATGGGGGCACGGAACCCTGCGCCCAACTTGCCAGCCCCTGCCCGGGCTCGCAGGGCCTCGGGGAGCGGGACCTGGCAGGAGCGGCGGCCGTGGGAGCCGGCAGCGGTTCGGAGGTGTGCGGCTCCTGGAGAGGCGGCTGAGCATCCTTTCATAGAATAAACGCTGTGTGGTCCCTGCAGGGCTGCGACGCAGTGAGGTTGTCCCGCATCGCGCCCTGCCCGCGGCGGGGCTGGCATCCCACTGCTCCCCGCAGCCGAGGCCCTGCTGGTGGGGAGCAAAACCAACTGCCGAGGTGTCTGACCCCTCCCGTCCTGCTCCTCCTCCTCCGCCCCTCACCCCAGCGCCTCCCCCATGAAAACTGCTCCGGAATTTCCTGAGGAAACGTTTGGGTTTTTTTCATTGGAAAATTCTGGCTGTTTCACTGAGCCCGACCTGTTTGGACAAGGCGCTGGAGCGGAGAATGCTGGGAGGGTGGCCAGCCCATGCCGCGGCGCCCATGCCAAGTGCTGTGTCCCTGCGTGGCACAGAGCATCCCCCGTGTCCCCAGGATGGAGGGTCCCCGGAGTGCAGAGCCCCAGCGCTGCCGAGCTGGTGGCTGAAGCACGGGATGAGGCAGTGCCTCAGCTGTTCCCCTTCCCAATCTCTGGCGCTGCCAAGCCCTGGACTGCGGAGTTAATCCTCCATGGCATGCCCAGCTCCACAAAGAGCATCCCTCCTTCCTCTCCCCACTCTGCCGCAAGATAGAGCCGGGCTTGACCCGTGCCTCAGTTTCCCCTCACAGCACCTGGCATGGAAAGCCAGCGCTCTGGCAGCCCCTGGAAAGGGGGTTCAGGGGGGGCCGGAGTGGGGCCGGCAGCACCCGACGCAGGCGTGCTCCTGCCTGGGTTGCAGGGCTTTACAAGCCTGGGTTGGATGAGGCCCAAGCACAGGCTCCGCTGCCAGATTCCCATCCGGAAATGCCCCGGGAGCAGCCTCGTCTGGGGTATTGCAGCACGTCTCTGCTTCCCAACCCCGCAAAGGAAAAACAGCAGGAGAAACACTTAACCAGTCCTTTGCCGGCACTCGGGCTGCTGGACTGGGGGAACCCGGTGAGAATCTGGGACTGGGACGGACAGACAGTGTATCCCTGCCTTTGCCTTCCCAAGTGGATCCGGTGTGAAGCCGGCTGAGTGACTCACTGGCTGCACGGTTGGGGACGGTCCCCACGTCCCTTGGCGAGTCCCCTTAGGCCCCACCAGCAGCTGATCCCGTGTGGTTGTCCTGGTGCCCCCCAGCCGCCCTCGCCTGCCCTGCTAAAGCGGCTTAACCGCGGCATCGCGGCGCGGGTTAAGCCGGGCGGGAGGGAAAGTTGGCGAGGGGCTGATTGGCTTTGGGTGCAGCTCCCGGCCTGCGGTAATCCGGGGTGGGGGGCGGGGGGGGGCTGCGATGGCTTCGGGGGCACCGAGGGCTGCAGGGGTTTCTGCACGAAGCGGCTTTTTGGAGGGTCTCAGCTGTGGGTCGAAGCGAGAACTGCAAATTCTCCCCCACCGTGGCGGGGAGGGCACAGAAACTGGAATTTGCTGCTGTCGTGCTGAGGCAGAGCACCGAGCACCCCCCGGCCCCCACAGTGAGCACAAACAGCACCCTAGGGTGCCGCCTCACCCAACCCGGATAACCTGGTTCCTGCCACGCTTCCCTGCAGGGGTGCCTGGGGTGACACTTCCCAAGCCGGAGAGCAGGCATGAGGACAATGGCGTGGTGTCCCCCCAGCCCTGCGGCCAGCCCTGCCGCCGGCTGCCTGGGGAGGGTGACGGGGCCAGGGGATGGCAGCAATTTGTCGGGCTCGTCTGAATAACCGGCCACCAAGGAAGATCAGCCGCCCACCGCCCCGGCCAAGTATTGTTTTTGGAACTCACTGCTGCTTTTTTCGGCTCCTGTCTTACTTTTCTTTGACCTTCTTCCCTGATTTAAGACACATGCCCAGCCCTTGCCCAGCTGCACTGAATTAGCGGCTGCTGCTGGGGAGGGAAGCGGGAAGCAGACCCTGTGGCCGCCCCGAGAGCAGCCGGCAGGGACAGGTTCTCCAGGCAGGGACGGGTCCTCCAGGCAAGGAGGGGCTCCTCTGGCAGGATGAGTCCCATGAGCAGGGACGGGTTCCCAGGGTTAGGATGGGTTTGCCTGCAGATCTGGGTCCCTATGGGTACAATGGGCTCCCCAGTGAAGGGACAGTCCCTTGTCCCTTGTTGGCCATGGGAGACACACCTGTGCGGCCACAGTTCTGGGTTCAGAGAAGTGGCAGGGTCTGTCCCATGAGGAAGGATCTGTGCTTGCAGGGACTTTTTGGGGCGTTAGTGGGGCTGTGCCGGGACTTGGGGCTGGCAGTTACTGGTGCCTGTCCTGGGTTCAGGGACAGCGGGGTCTGTACTGGGATGTCTGTGCCAGGTCACAGCACTCTGTGTAGGGGTCACTGGTTCAGGGGACACCCAGGGCTGTGCCATGGGACCCACACTGGCTGTTGTCAGGGTTTGTGCTGGGGGAGCAGATTTAGGGTTAACGGGATCTGTGCTACACTTGGGCACAAGTGGGAGTTAGCAGGGCCTGTATGGGGACGATCCTTGCCGAGAGCCTGTTTCAGGGGACATTGTTCCCTCCAGGCAGGGTCACTCTGGGACACAGCTGCTTCAGCCAGGGAATGGCATTGCTGCTCTGGGATAAGTGAGGCCAGATCTGGAGCACTCACCCCATCCCACAGCCACAGCTCTGTCCTTTCCCAGCTCCTGCCTGTGGCCACCTCCTCACCTCAGAGCAGCACTTGCCCTTAGCACCCTCCCCAGGCAGGACCCTGTGGCATGGCAGTAGCAGTTGTCACCAGCCACCTCCCTCTCAGCCCTGACACCCTGCAGCAGGAATCCAGCTGAGTTCCTTCCTTCTCCTCCTCCCCACAGTCATGAAGAACCCCAAGGGCCAAATCCTGACCTGGGGGACCAGTTTGGTGCTGCCCTGGTCACACATGGGGATGTTCAACCCTCTGCCTGCTGCTTTCCAAGCTGTATTGCTCTTCACCAGGAAGGCTTCCAACACTTTTCCATCCTATAGTGGGGTTTGTGGGCCCCCCAGCCAGGAAGCACTGATTTTCCAAATTGGAAAAAAAAATGGGATGCAGGAAGGAGGGGCCAGGGAGGGGGATGCATTTTCCTTGTTTTCTTTTTGGGGCCGGACTCATCCAGCAGCGCTCACCAAATGGAAAAAGGCAGTCAGAGCACGCCTTGTGTGCCGGGCCAGGCGCCAGCCGCTGGGCTGGCTGCAACTGGGGCAAACTGGGGGAGTTTCCCACTGGTCCAGAGGGAGTGGAGAGGTCCAAGGCACCCACAGCTTGCGTGGCAGCACCAGGCATGCTGCAGGCATGGGGGCCCGACACTGGGGTGTTGTGGTCTGGCAGCGCCTTACGCTGGCACAGCAGCTCTGGTGGGCACAGTGTCAGCTGGGATTTCAGGTGGGATTTCTGCACCTGGTGGGAGCAGATCCTGGCATGCAGATCCTGCAGAGGGGAGAGGGTCCAGGTGCTGCTGAGGTGGCCAACCTTGTGCAGGTGCCTGTCCCCCTGCAGCACTGGCTCCAGTATTGCCCAGCCACTCCCTGCAGGTTGTTGGTCCTGGAAAATGGCAGCCAGTGGGATTTATGGAGGTCTGCTGGGATGGGCATAAACTTGCTGTGTAGTCAGAGGATCCCCATCCCTGGTGGGCATGTGCCTCTGCCACAGCTTTTTCTTCTGGCTGCACTGGGACACATCCCAGTGGTAATGAGCCTGGCAGGTCCCCAGGGCTCCACAGCCACGCCGGGAGGGAGCTTGGAGGGACTCGGCCAGGAGTGACCCCCTGTCCCTCTGCTCCCACAGGATGAGTTCCACCCCTTCATTGAGGCGCTGCTCCCCCACGTCAGGGCCTTTGCCTACACCTGGTTCAACCTGCAGGCCCGCAAGCGCAAGTACTTCAAGAAGCATGAGAAGAGGATGACGAAGGATGAGGAGAGGGCGGTGAAGGACGAGCTGCTGAGCGAGAAGCCGGAGGTGAAGCAGAAATGGGCCTCGCGCCTCCTGGCCAAACTGCGCAAGGACATCCGGCCCGAGTGCCGCGAGGACTTCGTGCTCTCCATCACGGGCAAGAAGCCCTCGTGCTGCGTCCTCTCCAACCCCGACCAGAAGGGCAAGATGCGCCGCATTGACTGCCTGCGGCAGGCGGACAAGGTGTGGCGGCTGGACCTGGTCATGGTCATCCTCTTCAAAGGGATCCCGCTGGAGAGCACCGACGGCGAGCGCCTGGTCAAGTCGGGCCAGTGCACCAACCCCATCCTCTGTGTCCAGCCCCACCACATCAGCGTCTCGGTCAAGGAGCTCGACCTCTACCTGGCGTACTTCGTCCGTGAGAGAGGTGGGTGCTCGTCTGCCTGCAGGGCAGAGCCTGGCTGTGCCCTGCCACAGCCAACTCTGGTGGGTTTGTTTTAGCTTTCCCTCCCCATCTGTATCATCCCTATCTCCAGCTGGGGACACTGCTCCCAAACACCTTTCCCATTGCAGACCTTCCCTCTCTCCAAACTGCTTCTCGGGTGGGTGTCCTCCACCCTGGCACCTCTCCCCAGCCAGGACTGATCCCAGTTGCCCGGGAGCAGGAGGACACAAAGGTCCCTGAGGATGCTTCTGTTTCTGAGCATTCCCAGCATGGAGTTTTGGGGTTAAACCAGAGTTAACCCCACATCCTGCGCCTGCTTGAGAGGAGTGGGTGGGCAGCCTGGGCAGGGATGAGGCAGCCTGTTCCTGGTGCATCCCCAAGGGCTGGAGCTGGGAGAGGTCCAGCAGTGCCCATTTGCCATGGGCTACGGTGCAAACCCCTCAGAGCAGAGACGGGGCAGCGAGGCCAGCTGGGGCGGGCACAGCAATAACATTGGTGGGGGGCAGCTCCTGCTGTGCCCTGAGGGGATGCTGGTCCCGGCCCTTCACCTGCCTGGGGGTCCCATGGACTTGCTGGGTGAACTGGCTGCTTTTATTGCAGCAAGGAGGGTCAAACATGTTCTCAAAGCTGTCAGTCAAAAGGGGGAAACTGAGTCACGATGTGCAGTGCAGGCAGCAGGTCTCAGTTTGGGTCCCTGAGCCATTGTCCTCACCACCAGCTCATGTCACCTCCTCGCATGCTGGGAAGGGGAAGCTCATACGTAGATATTTTACCTGGGCAGGTTTGTTGTCCCTGGCTGGTAATATGCTGGCACAGACACCCCAGTCAGCAGCTGGGGTCCCCCACAGACCCTGCCACTCCTCCAGCACCCCTAGGTGCGTGAGGAACCAGGGGAGATGCTGTGTGATCCTGGGTGAGGGCTGGGCTGTTGCACAGGGCTGGTTCACGGACAGGAGGGTCTATGACTTGCAGCCCTAGGCTAGGGGTGATCAAAGGGCTCACGGCCACCTCTGGCCAGGTCAGGCTACCCAGGTGTGTGGGGGTAGCAGGATATTAGTCCCCTCCTGGCAGCACCTCCTGCCCATGCCCAAAGCACTGGATGATGTCCCTCGGCTCCGTGAGCCCACCCTCATCAGCACCACGGCAGGGGGAACGTGGGACTGGTGGCTCTTCGCCTGGTACTGGCCAGAGCCCAGGGATAGACAGTGACACCACAGAGGCCACCGTGGTGTCAACAGTGCCAGCAAATCAAGTGCCAGTGTTGTGAATCGTGGTGGGCACACGCTCTGCCCAGCCATTCGTGGGACATGCTGGGTGTCACTGGGGAAACTGAGGCAGGGTGGGCATGTGACCTCCCCTACTACCCAGGGGAGGGGCTTGGCAGGACTGCCAGGCCCTCGTGGCTTTGGGGAAAAGCAGGACATAGTCTCCAGCAGGGAATAGCCAGGGCCAGACCCTGCCCCAGGGCCCAGATGGGACCCTGGGCTGGTGTGGGGCACATACATGGTTGCACATGCGTGTGCAGCCAGGACCCGCCTGCCCGGCCGTGTGTCCTGGTGTGTGAGCACGTGTGCTGCCAGCACCGTGCACCCGTGCCCGGGCACGTGACTCGCCCGCTCCGGGGCAGCAAGGGACTCAACAGGGCCTGGCACTGCCGAGTCTCAGCGGGACACTGGGAAGGGTGGTGCTCTGCTGGGAATGGGGGGGCCCAGGGTGCAGGCTGGGGGCTGTGGGTGTCCTGTGCACCTGGGGAAGGAATGGGACTGGGCTGAGACGTGGCCATGCTGGGCTGAACTGGGGTGCTGCATTCTGTGTTGGTGGCACCCTGTACTGACTGGGATGGGGTTTCCTCGTACTGGGCCAGACTGGGAGCACCCTGTGCTGGCTCAGCTGGAGGTGTAGTGTCTCACTTGGCTAGAGTACCCTGGACTGGGCTGAACTGGGAGCACCCTGATGCTGGACTGGGAGCCCTACAGTGGCCAAGCTGAAGGCAGGGACCAGGACCCCCACAGCATCTGCAATGGGGTCCCCATGTGCCACCTGGTGTGCCTCACTGGAGTGCTGTGCCAGCAGGTTCCCTGGCCATGCCATGTCCAGCTGCTGTCCCCGGGAGGTGGCTGCCCCTCTGCCACCCCCCACCCCTCCACAGGCGACCTTGACCCCAGTGTCTGGGTCCCCAGCAGCCGCAGTCACCTGACTGTCTAATTGGGAACACAGCGGCTGTAAATACTCTCTGATAAGGCCTGGCAGCCTCTCACTTTCACTGTTAAGGTCGCTCTGGCCCTGGTTAAGGGGGACCAGGATGGGCCAGGAGCAGTAGCACCCCTGGGGTGCTGCAGGGTGCTCAGTGGTGGCTGCTCGGCATGGCCCAGTCCCAGCCCACAGTGGGCATGTTCTGTCAGGCTAATGGGAGGGGTCTCCGGCCTCCCACCTTGGTGGGGAAACTGAGGCAGAGAAGAAGCCACCACATGGATGGGACCCTGCATGGTACGGCCAGACTGGTGACAGCACTCGAGGGGATGGATCACTGTACCACAGCCTTGTGGGCTCAGTGAGCTTCTCCCTGCCCGACGTGCTGCACTCCTGCCCCCTCCTACTTGCTCCTGCCCGGCACACTGCCCGTTTCTTTACCTGCCCCCTCTTGCCTTATTCTGCCTCCTCCCTCCTTTCTGCTCCCTCCTGCCTGCCCGCTCCTGCCCTCTCCTGCCTCCTCTCACCTGCCTGCCCACTCCTCCGAGCCGCCCGCAGCATCGCCAGCCTCAAAGACAGGGAGCTGGGAGGGTCTCTCCCGCGCAGGGCCCCCCCGGCCGGGCAGTCCCCGCAGCCCCCGCAGCTCACCGTTATCAGCCCGAGCACGTGCGCCCGCGCTCCCCCGCCCCCGCCGCCCGGTTTTGCCGGTGTCAGCACAATTTCCCAGCCGCTGCTCTGGCAACGCTGGGGAGGCGGGGGTTGGAGGAGCCCCCGGCCCTGCGCTCCCCACCCGCGGTCTGGGACAGCCTCGGCAGGGGCTGAGCGCCCGGACAGTTCCCCCCAGGCCCGTGCCAAAGGCGAGATCTGCCCCTCGGCTCTTCCCCCTGTCCTCGGCTTTCCGTGTCCCCGGGTGGGCAAACTGACGCACGACCTGTGCCGGGCTGGGGGGAGGTTCCGTCCCAGCCCTGCTGGCCCCGGGGGTGGCCGTGGGGTGCAGGGAGTGCCGGGCCCCTGAGTCCTCCCCGGAGCAGCACCAGCCCTGCTCCCATCCTGTACCCAGTCCTGCGACCGGCACCCCCGGTACCTTTGGGGTAGGATGGGATCAGGATGGATGCGGGATAGGAGCAGGGCTGGATGCAGGATGGGTGCGGAAA
>VZSR01001846.1:835868-852463 GCA_013398615.1 Brachypodius melanocephalos | reverse complement strand
TATATATATATATATATATGTATGTATATATATATATATATGTCTTGTTTCTTGGGGTTTGGGCTTTTTTTTTTGTTTCGTTCAGTTTTGTTTCGTTTTGGGGTGGATTTTTTTCTTGTTTTTGTTTGTTTATTTGTTTATTTTTGTACTCGGAGTTTGGAATTTGCTGCTTTTTGCCCCCGCCCCGGGGATCCCGCCGTCGGCTGGGATGGGTGCCTTGGGAGAGGCCCACGGGTGACCCTCTGGGTCCCCTGTGCGGTGCCCGTGGGTGTCACTATGGGTGCTCCAGGTGATACCCGCGGGTGCCCCACCGGCTACCCCTGTGGGTGCCCATGTTGGTCCCTCTGGGTGCTCCTTTGAGTGCTCCAGGTGATGTTCACGAGGGCCTCTCTGGATGCCCCAAGTGGTGCTCACACGTGCCCCGCAGGGTGCCTCGAGCAATACCCACGAATGCCCCTCTGGGTGCCCTTTTGGGTGCCCCAAGCGATGCCCACGGGTGCCCCGGTCCGTAGGTGCCGCTCTAGGCACCCCCGTGCCCCGCTGGGCGGCCCGTGCGATGCCCGGGGGCAGGCGGGAGGTGGAGCCGGTGTGGGGGAATATCCCACTCCTGGGCAAAGAGCGGCAAAAGGAGAGAAACCGCCCCAAAAAGGCGCCGAGGCGGCAGCCGGCCGGACCGCGCCTCTTACCCAAACCAAAAATCCCGCCGCAGTGCCTCCGCGCCGCCGGCTGCCCCGCCCGCCTTTTCGGGGGGTCCCCGCTCCCCCTGGGGGGCCGGGGCTGCCCCCTCCCGCAATTATATTTTACTCGTTCGCCGGATTCTCGCTTTCGCTTTGCCGCAGCCGATACACACCGCGAGTGCACCAGGGCTGCGAGCCGGGGCCGGGCTCTCCCGCTGTGCCCCCCCCGCGCCCCCTGGCCCCGCATGACCCCCCCGAGCCCCCGCTCGCCTCCCTGGTGCTTCACGATATTTGATTATACCATTGTACGCAGCCATTACCCATAGCGCTCCCGCCTACATACACTTACTGACCCTGATACGGATTTTTGGGTTTTTTTGTTTCGTTTTTTTTTTTTGTTTCTTTTGTTTTGTTTTTTTTTTCCCGTTGTTTTTTTTTTTTCTGTTGTTGTTGTTGTTCCCCCCCTCCCCTATGCAAAAAAGAGAAAAAAGAGACAAAAAAGAAGAAAAAAACAAAAAAGAAAAAACTGTCACACAAAAAAAAAGATTAAAAATTAAAAGAAAAAAAAAGACAAAAAAAATGTATAAAAATTAAACAAGCTATGCTTCAACTCCAGCTCGCCTCCGCCCTTCCTTCGCTGCCCCGGGGGAAACTGAGGCACGGCGCCCAACCGGGGAGAACACAGGAGGAGGAGGAGGGCACTGGGGGGCACCGGGGAGAGCAGAGCCCTGCCAGGCAGTGGGCACCCATCACCCCAGGGGAGGGACCCCCACCCATGACTCTTCTTGGCCCGGATGAGGGGCGTGACAGAGCTGGGACCCCGCAGGGTGCATCCCCAGCCCCGGGCGGGGCCGCGGGGCGGCGGGGAGAGGACATATGGCAACAGGACATGGGTGGGGGCAGCCGTGGTTCACGTGGGGATTCAGAGCTGCTGCCACGTCCTGTTTCCAGACCTTGGCCGCAGGACGTCACCACCTCGTGCGCGTGACGTCATCGCCTGACGATGTGACGTCACTATCCTAACCAGTAGGTGAGCGTTGGCCGAAGCTGCGCTTCATCCCCGCGGTCCCCACGGTCTCTGTCCCCAAGCACTGCTCAGGACAGCCATGGAGGCGAGCTCCCCCACCCTCCTCGGTGCTCCCCAGCCCCCCGTGTTCCCTCAGTGCCCACCCCTCGGTCCGGGGTGGTCAGGCAGCGATGTGGCTGGACGCCGGCTCTCGCCCTGCCGATGTCGCTGAGCTCTGGCAGCTTGGAACTTGCCATTGTCCCATGCCCTAGTGGCACCCGGTGGTGCCGGACAGGCTCCTCTCCAGCACGGTGACACGAGACTCTTGACGCCGGAGTAGGCTGGGGAAACCTTTACTGGGCACGTCTGGAGAGGGGTCTGTCCTCGTTCCCCCGGGCCGGGACCCCCCGCCGGCCCGGGGCTGGGGCGCACGGGGAGGCCCCGCTGCCGTCCCCGGCCGCCACCCTCCCCGCTCCGCTCCGCTCCGGCGGACAATCCGCGCCGGGTCTTGGTCACAGCCGAGACGGCCGCGGGGCGAGAGGTGCCACGGTGGCCACGGCTGTCACCGAAACCCGGCGTGGATTTCCGCCCCGCGGACGGGGTGAGGGTGAGGCGCCCGGCAGAGGTGCTCCGGGGCGGGCAGATGGGCGCAGGGGGGACTCAGAGAGAAGTGGCCTTGCTCTCCTGCTTGTCGTCGCTCTGCTCATCCGAGTTTTCAGCCGCCGGGTTGACGTGGCCGGAGCGCTCCACCCTGCGGGAGGGAGGGAACTTCGGTCAGCCGGGCACGGCACCGGCACCGAGGCCGTGCCAGGGGCACGAAGGGCGGCACGGTACGGCCGTGTCCGGCCATGCCAAGGGCACACAGTCACCATGGCACAGCTAGAACGTGGCCACCCTCGAAGGAATCCAAGCCCCAGTGGGGGGAGGGGGGGGTCTCGGTGCTGTCCCACGGCACCCGGACTGTGGTACCTGTCAGCCTCCACGGTCTCGGGGTAGTCGTCCTCCTTCCTGCAAGGGGAGAGAAGCTGAACGGTGCCCGGGGACAACCCTGCTCCCAGCCCATGGCAACTTTCCACACAGTTTTCCCCTGGCCCCCGCACTAATCCGACCTGTGCCTCCTGAGTTTCCAGAGCCGGTTAACGAGCAGCATCACAAAGACGACGAAGAGGAAGACGACGACGGCCGTGAGGCCAATGAGCCACGGCTGCAGCACCTTGGGGGCCGTGCCTGCACGGCCAGGGAAGGGAAAAGATGGGAATGGGGACAGCTTCAGGGGACCTCTGTCCTTCAGGGGATGGGACCCGCCCCCCCCGTCCCATGAGATGGGACATTGGCAGACACTCACTGTTCCCTTTTCCACTGTCCCTTGTGTACCAAGGAAGTCACCCCCAACACAGCTCGCCTGTCCCCAGCACAGTGGGGAGCACTGAGGCAGCAGGTGGGTGTCTCCAGATCTTTCTGCTCTGCCCCCAAAAGTTACTGTTGGAGCACTGAGACAGACTGGCCCCACTGAAAAGGTCTCCCAGGAGCTGATCTGATCCCTGGGGGAGGCCTGGCCACCTCCCCAGGCACCCCAGGGCACAGGTGGTACAGAGGGTCATGGGGGGCACCTACCTTGTCCCTGGGCGGTGGCAGCCAGGTTGAGCAGGATCAGGAGCGAGAAAGGCTGCAAGGGCTTTGGCATTTTTGGGCAGAGGGCTGGGGCACGTCTGGATCCTGGTCCTGAAAGTGAGCTTCTGTCCCCTGCTGCTATCATGCCCGCACTCTGCACCCAGGACAACGGGCGCCTTTATTGGCCCCAAGAGGACAAAATGGCACCAAGCACCATGGCAACCTGGCTCCTGTCACCCCTGGGAGGTGGTACCACACCCCTGGCTCAGGCGCTGGCAGCCCACAGCACCTAGTGGCCACCATCTCCAGGACCACAGTGGCAAAGGACAGGCATATCCCTGTGCCCAGGACTGGGGACCACCCCCAGGGTAGGCAGGTGGATAGAGGGAGAGTCAGACAGGTGAGTGGGTGAGTGCACAGGTGGAAAAACAGATGGGTGATGGGTGGAGAAGTACCCACCCTGCCTGGTTCCCCTTAGCCCTGCTGGCAGGGCTGGGGTAGATTCCATAAGGATGAGGCAGTACAGAGGGGTGGGCAATGCCAGGCCACCCCCAGCCCTCCCCTGGGTACGAGCCAGCTGCCCTCAGACAATCTCAGGTGGGACCCCATCATGTCCTCAAGGGTGTGAGTGCCCGCTGTCAGGAGTGAAAGACTGACAGGGTTAGCTCAGGGAAACCATGGCAGGGTGCCCACCTGCTGGGGCACAAGGAAAACTGAGGCAGAGGGTGGCCAGCAGCACCTCAGGGAGGAACAGTGAACTTTGGCGGGGACACCCTGCCTGTGGCAATTCCTCAAGGGGTGAAGAAGGAGACTGGAGGTGCAGAGATCCAGCCTCAGCCTGGGTTTAAGACAGAGGGTGCAGGTCCATACAACAGCCCCCAACCCCAGTGCCCTCACCCAGAATCCAAGTGAGGCTTCAGGGTGCTTTGTCCCCCAAGACTGATTTGGGGCCACCTGTGGGTGCCATTGAGCATGGTCTGGTAGTGCCAAGGCACTGAGCGGGTGGTGGGGGCACAGCCAGGCTCAGCATCCAGCTGTCGACCTGTCTGTCCCTACCCATGTGTCCATGCTGACTTGTCCCATCCAGAGGTGTATCCGTGTCTTCATGTGCATGTGTGCACCTGTGTCCATGCCCCCCACCTCCACTGGCTGTGCACCCACACCATGGGTTTGCACCCCCAGCACCCACCTTTATACACCCCTGTGCCCATAGCCGGGCGTGGCATGGCTGTGCCAAGGGGTGCTGTTGCCCCAGGCAAAGATTTGGATGTCCCAGCCTCGCCACCCCACATGCTGTGCTGGGCCAAGGGGCTTGCAGGCTGGGGCAGGTGGCTTTATTGGCGTGACAGCCCAAGAGGAGCCCCACGAGCAGCACTAGGGCTAGGCAGGGAGGGGTAGGCTGTATGCCAGGGCCATGCTGTGACCCAAAAGTCAGGCAGGGCTACAGGGTCCTGCTGGTGGCAGGGGTGTCCCCCGGCCCTAGATGAACCTCTTCTCAGGGGAGTCAGCAAAGGAGATGGAGCTGCGTGGAGCGAGCGGCCCCAGTGGGATGTCCATGCCAGGTAGGATGCCGGTGCCTTCATCCTCCGCCTTCTGCTCCACCAGCACCTCATCCTTCTCCAGCCACTCTGCCTCCAGCAAGGCGCCCTCAGCCATCCCCACCTTCTCCTCTGGCTTGGGCCCAAATGCCCAGTCTGCAGGGGCAGAGACGGAGCTGTCAGCAGCACCAGCCCTGCCACAGCATAGTCTCAGGTGGGGGGGATCCCCCTGTCCCCTTGCCCATCCCAAATCCCGACCCTGCTTGTGGGTAGCACTCACCGGCAAAGTCGTGCATCAGGTCCTTGATGAGGTGCCCCACGATGGCATATGCCACCACCAGCACCAGTGTTGCTGCCATCATCAGGTACAGGACATAGCGGGGCAGGCGGATGCTGTCCAGGGCGGGGGGCTTGTAGTCCACGTACAGCAGCCCATCCTCCTCGGGGGGGGACTGCAGCAAGTGCCGTGGTCCCCATGCCCCCCTGGTGCCAGGGAAGGGGATACCTCCCGCCAGGGCCATGGCCAGCTACCCCTGCAGCCCCACCCCGAGCCACCGAAGCCTCTGCCACACAGGGGAATTCAGAGGGGGAAGTGGCATCAGGGTCCACAAGGCTCCTCTGTTCTAGCAGATCACAGGGACAGTGGCGTCCCCATGGTTGGTGGCAGTGCCACTCACCCGGTGACAGAGCTGTGTTGCTGAGAAAGAGCTTAGCACCTGCTAATCCAGGCACAGCCCAGCTGCCTCAGCATGGGGGGGGTGACCAGTGGGCTCTGATGTGGGTCAGGGTCCCCAAATCCTGCCCCTCTGGGAGCACTACTGGTATCTCTGCCCCCCTGAGAGTGGGGAGTCACCTGCAACTTGAGAACCCCCAAAGACAGGGATGGGGAGGGATGCCCAAGGTCTTTCCTCCCTCCACTGGGCTGGGTTAAATCACTCAGCAGGCCCTAGATCCCTGGAGCAGATGGCTGAGATCCCAGAGGACACAACACCCTTGGAGCCAGAGGCAATAGGCAGAGGGGATGGGGACGCAGCCTGAGCCGTGGGGGCTCCCACGGGGCCCCCTCTGCTGTACAGCGAGGCAGCCTGTGGCAAGAGGCTGTCGCCTTCCCAGATGGCTGCCACGTGTCACCTCAGCACGCAGTATCAACTCCCCAAGGCAGAGCAGCCTGCAGAGGGGTGCAGAGTCCATGCTTTCCCCAAAAGCAATTCCCCCCCACCCCAAGAGGGTGCAGGGTTCAGCCCAAAACAGCAGCAGCTTGGGACAAACCCCAAACTCTTCCCAGCCCAGGCTATATTGGGAAGGGTGAATGTGCTGGTGGGGTTCAGTGTCAAGTCAAAGCTCAAAGCTCAAGGCTCAGCCCTGCTCCTCTCCAGTACCTCCCAGCTCTGCTGCATCAGGTCACCTCTGCCCAGATCCCAGCCTCAGAAATGCATTTTATTCTAATTTTGTCTTAAAAGGTGTTTGGGGGAGCAGAGACAAATGTTGGCACAGAATGATTGGGAAACAACCCTGCAAGGTCTGAGTGAGTCACCTGTGGAAAAGTTGGTGAACGAAGGTGCAGGCAGCCGAGGTGATAAGTGGAGACAAAGAGCCTGGCAAACTCCATCATGCTGGAGCTCACGTGCCAAGAAGGGAACAGTGGAAGTGATAACATGGCCTGGGGAAAATCACCCTCTCACTGTCCCGGGGATGGATATGGACACAGAAACACACCAGAGCCTGAACTGCCAGCTGTGTCCTGCCCATCATCCAGAGGCTATGGAGGGTGAGGGAAGGGGGACAAGCAACCCATAACACCTGACTCCAAACAGTGTGAAAATGGTCAGATGTTTGTCCCCAGCACTGGGGAACTTCAGTCTGGAGTCCCTCTCCCTCCACATCACACATAACGTGACCCTACCCACAGCACTCAAGCACGTGTTACTCACTCTCAAGTGTGTACAGGTGATCAAAACTGGTGACATCTTGACTAAGAGCTCTTTCCATGGGGTCCTGAACTGGGTCAGACTGGGCCATGGCCAGGGCTGCCCCTTGACTGTGTCCCTGAGCACCAGAGCCCTGGGGATGCTGAGCTGGCTTCAGGGACTAAGAGGATTGAGCCTGGGAGTGACTCACAGGGAGCCCTTGGACAAGGGGAAAAGGTATGCCCAGCAGGATACCAGGCCCTGCAGGGCAGTGGGACTTAGCAGGGCACCGCAGACAGTTCATCCTCCTCCCCAAGGCTGGAGGTTTCACCTTGTGCCATCAGGGACCCCATTCTCTCCTTCTCCCAATGTCGCTAGACTTGATTTTAAAGATCCTTTCTAACCTCAATGGTTCTATGATTTCATCTTGCCAGCCCCCAGGCTCCCACCCAGGGCTTGACCCCATGGCACTGGGTTCACTTCACACCTGGGCACAGGTAAATCACTGATTGACTCACTCCAGGCTTCCTGTGCCAGTCCTTTATTCCCGGCCAAACCCTAAACCCCAGTACCCAGGCTAGGCTGGCTGAGAGATTTGGGTGCCAGCAGCAGCCTCAGCCCTCCTGGGCCTGGTTAAACACAGGATAAACCCACACAGGCTCTACCTCACTCTGCCCACCCTAATGCCAGCAGAAAGAAGACATTTTTTCTTCCCTCCAGAAAAAAACCCAGCCAGATCTTCCCAACTTTGCCATGAAACAACCCAACGCAGGGGGAGAGGCTGCCACAGGCTCAGCTCCAGCCTGTCCCAACAGGAAAAGCCAAACCCACTGTGGGGGCGAGGAGGGCCCCGGCTCAACACCAGCACCAAGAGCAATTTTGAAGCATCCTTACAACACAGCCCACAAGTGCAGGTGCCCAAAGCCTATCCTAGCCTCCAGCGAAGCGAAGCTGGGGAGAATGGAGCTGCCGACGTGGCAGCACCAAACCAGGGCAGGCCCAAGCCCTGCAGAGCCACAGCAGGCTCTGACGTGCCAAGCAGAGCCCACCTGGTCCAAGCCCCAAGCCACGCTGCGGGCAGGCAGTACTGATCCTGGCAGGGAGAAGGGGCAGATCCAGGAAACAGTAGCTGGCAAGGAGTGATGGGGAGGCAAGTAGCAGCTCAGCCTGAATTTGGAGGGAAAAGGTGTTTGTAACTGTGCCAGAGAGCAAACCCAATCCCTGCTCCAGCTCTGCGTGGCAAGGCATGGATCACGCCAACAAAGGTGCTCCCAGTCCAGGCTTAAGAGGAGGCCTGCAGCTTGCAGAGCCCGTCGGCGTACTGGAACTGGGCGCCGTTCTCATACTCGTACATGTCCAGGGCCACCTGGCAGCTCTCGCGCACCACACGCTCCTCGTCGCTGGCAAAGGCACGCAGGGCCTGCAGGCAGGAGGGCCGGGCGATGGAGCCCAGCGCCTCAGCGCACTCGTGCCGCACCATGGGGCTCTCGGCGCGGCTGCGCAGCGCGGCCGTCAGCTGAGGGACACACGCCTCGTCCTGCAGCTGCCCCAGCACGTACCCGATCTCGTGGCGGAACAGCGCGCTGCCGCAGCGCAGCCCTGCGGGAGGGGGGACAGTCAGCTGGGATGCCCCAAAACGTACCAGGATCCCCCAAAACACACCGGAATGCCCGAATGGAGCCCCCATCTGAAAGCTGGGGATGCCAAGGGTCACTGCCCCAGCCCCATGGGGGTGTCCCACCCTGCTCCCTGATCCGAGCCCTGTCCCAGTGCCTCCTTTAATGGCAGCACCTGCCCCCCAGCAGAGCTGCTGCCCCACACCTGCCCAGGTTCTGCCCCACCACACGATGTTCCAGGGGATGGCAGCATGGCCAGGGACTCCAGCCCTCTGGGACCAAGCAGCCAGAGCAGGACCTGACTGATCCCATCTTATGGACCTCAACAGTCCCAGATGGCTGGAGAGCCTGATTCACTTCCCTTGGGCTGGGGGTAGGTCCACACAGCTCCTGTGGTCTGCCCCTTTCCCACCCAGGGAACATTCCCCTCTCCAGGACTATTCCCAAACACCAGCAGCCCCTGACTTTCCAGGCCAGGAGAACAGGACCCCAAAAACCCTGGGCCAGGTCTGACAGTGGGTCAGACCAGCTGGCTCCAGACCACCATCACACCCAGTGCCCTCCCTCCCTCAGGGAACGGGGTCTGGAGGGTGGCAAGGGAGCTCTGGAATACCAAAGGCCACCCAGCACTCTGTAATGTGGCAGCGAACAGCAGGCCTAGATACAAACACATGAGAGTAGCTCTGGCAGTCCTGGGTTTGGGAAGGGTTCATCCCAGATTAGCCTGGACAGACCCACAGCAAGGACAGGCCCTCACCTTCCGCCAGTGCCAGCACAGCAGCCTGGCTCCCCACGTTCCGCAGGGCAAACATGGCCCGGTAGCGATCAAACAGTTCCTGGGACTCATCCAGGAGAATCTCCCGGAGCTTGGCAACATCTGTCTCCTCAGCAGGGGGAGCAGGATCTACAGAGAGGTATGGGCTGGTGGCTGAGTTCTCCTTGTTGTTCTGCAGCCACTCCAGCCTCCTCACAGCAAGCTGACACGTCTCTGCCACCTGTGGGTACAGAGACACAGCCCTGGCTGCAGAACAGCACTGGACAGCACCAGGAGAAGCCCAGCAAGCAGCAGGATGTCACTGTGATGTCCCCACCCACCTGCCCAGGCAGGACCTGCTTCGCCCTCCGAGATCAGCAGTGCTGCATCCCAGAGGAAATGACCCCTCAGGAACCTCACCTCGACCACAGGATCCTGGGAATAGCGTTTCAGGATTTCCAGCACGTCAGGGTTCCCAATAGCACCCAAGGCTTCACCTGAAGAATGTATCAGGATGTTATCAGGGTGTCTGTAGGAGAAGAACCCTGCTGTGACCTCTGGCAATGCCTTGCCTTGCTCTAAAGCACAGACACAGGCCTAACTGATCGATCCCAAATGCAGTAGATATGGACATAGGATGGATTGACCGATTCCAAACAAGACAAACACGACAGGAGAAGCCTGGCCAGCAGGAAGAGCAGGGCTTGGCCACCCTGCCCTGTCAGGTCTGGCCAGGGGAGGTGGTGAGATGTTATGTGACTCAGGGTTTGACACCCAAGCCGGATCAGGCCTCCATGAGCTGCCCTGTACAGTGGGGGAAACACCCCCAAGGTGCACTTGCCAGCCAGCCCCCTGCCCTGCCCCCAGAGCCGCAGGAGCTGCCGCCGTACCTGCCTCGTGCCTGACCATGGGCTCCTGGGCCGTGTCCTCCAGCACGCGGATGAGCACCGGAATGGCCGCCTCGTCCCTCATCTGGCCCAGGCAAAAGGCCAGCTCGTGCTTCAGCAGCGCCGAGCCGTCCCCAAAGGCGCGGCTGATCCACTCCACCGCCGTGCGGCCGCCCAAATTCCGCAGGGTGAAGAGAGCCCGGAACCGGGCGGGCAGGGGCTGCGCCGCGTCCACCAGCGTGCGGCCGATAGCCTCCACCTCCTGCTCCGTCACCATGGCGCGGGCGGGTCCGGGCACACTGGGGGTCTGGGGGTCTCCTCGGTCACACTCCTGCGTCCGGGGAAGGGAGTCAAAGTGCACTCTCAGCGGCCAGCGGGTCCCGTGGCCGGGGGCAAGGGGGATGGGAAGGGCCGCGGCCCAGCCTGTGCCGGTGAACGGGACCCCGGGGCCGACCTCACACTGCGTGTCCGTACTCGGTTTCACCGGATACCCGAAACGGACACAGACTCTCTGCCGCGATCGCGCCAGACGGAGCCGCCGGGCCTGCGGAACCGGGGCTCGAGAGGAGCTGCCCGGGCTGGGGGATACTAGGGGGGTTCGGGGAGGGCCCGGCAATGCCGGCGCTGCACTCACCGCACGCCGCCATCTTGCTGCTCCGCCACGTGACCGCGCGGCGGCGGCGCCTGCGCAATACATGCGGGCGGGACCGCCCACGAGGGGGCGCTGCCTCCCCTCCACCTGAGGGTGGTGCTGTTCCCGCCCGCCAGGGGGCGCTGCGGGAGGGGCAGGGACCACTGGCCACCATGGCCGGGGCAGGTTCGGCTCCAGCCGGGCCCCGTCAGGAATCCAAGCGCCGAGCAGGGGCACAGGGACCCGAGAACTGAGCCATAGACCCCTCTGGAGAGGGCCCAGGCGTGCCAGGCAGGGCAAACCCCACCCTGGAACGGCCAGACAGTGCCAGGCTGGGCAAACCCCTCCGGAGAGAGGCTGGAATGCCAGGCTGGGCAAGGCCCGCCCTGAGAGGGCCCTCAGGGTGTTCCAGGCTGGGCAAAATCCCACCAGAGAGGGTTTGGGCAGTGCCAGGCTAGGCAAACCCCCACCCTGAGAGGGACTTGAGGTGCAAGACTAGACAAAATCCCTCAAGAGAGGAGTCAGGGATGCCAGGCTGGGGAAAATCCCACTGGAGAATAGCCACGGGTGCCAGGCTGGGCAAGTCTCTCCAGAGGAACTCAGGGTTTTCCAGGCTGAGCAAAACTCCTCTGGAGAGGGGCTGGCAGGGTGCCAGGCTGGACAAACCCTCAGGGCAGCACATCCCTGAGTTTGTGGATGCAGTTTAATTCCAGGCTGGTGTCAGCCTTTGCAAGTCATTGCTCCTCCTCTTCCCTCCCTCTCCTTCCCATGTGTGTTTACATGTAAAGTTTCAAACCTTCAAAGGAGTTTTGCCTTGTTTCAAGGCTCCTGCTGATTTTGGCCTAATGGAAAGGCTTTGAGACAGAGGAAAGGGAGATCCCAGCAGCCTCCGCCTCCCAGCCCTAATCCCCACTGTACTCCCACAGCACACAACACACTACCAAACAGTTTAGATCCTGGGAGAGAGAATGGGCACCAAATACATTCCACTGCCTGAAACCTCCACAGCAAACACGGCCACCCCTCCCTGCCCTGGGTCCGCCTGGTACAGCTGGTAGCACCGGGCCAGTTTGCCAGAGTCCATGGTGAGTCTGCAAGCAGGGATGTGTAAGGCAGTAGCTCCCCGGGCCCATCAGCCCTCCCCACAGCTCTCGAAGTACTGGCACATCAGCTCTCGCACTTGCTCAGCCCGGTTGTCCTCCATGGCGGCCGGCGCGGGCTGGGAGGGCTTGGGCAGCTCGGTGGGCTCAGTGCCCTCCAGCCACTCCTCGTTGAAGGGATTGTCGTGGGCCTCGCAGACATTGTGCAGGATGCAGCAGGCAAGGACGAGGGTGGGCAGCAGCTCCAGGCTGCAGTCATCACACTTGAGGAGGATCTGCCAGCGCGCCTTGAGGCGCAGGAAGGCGTTCTCGATCACGCTGTGGGCCCGCTTCAGCCGGTAGTTGAACTGCAGCTGGCGCTGGGTGAGGTTCTCGTCCTCCTGGTAGGGCTTGAGGATCCAGTCTTGCAGGGGGTACGTGGCATCGCCCAGCAGCACATACTTCTGTGCCTTCCCCATGAAATGCTTGGGAGGGTTGGGGCACAGCCGGCCCTCCTTGGCCAGCACCCACAGGCTGGAGCTCTCCAGGACTGCGCTGTTCTCCATGCTGCCTGGAAAGGCGGTGGAGACATCCCAGAACTGCCCCAGCCCATCCACGGTGGCCTGCGTGAGGATGGAGTGCCAGCCCTGGCCGTTGCAGTAGTCGGCAGTGAGGCGCAGGGGTGGGTGGATGGGGATGTGCAGGCTGTCCAGCGCCCCAATGCAGTGCGGGAAGCCCCAGCGTGTGCAGAAGATGCGCACCATGTTCTCCAGCTCCTTCTCGTCAGGCAGACGAAGGTAAAGCGGCTTCAGCAGCAAGACGACAGCGTAGCTCACCTCCCGGACACAGCTCTGCACGGTGGAGGGCCCCACACCAAAGAGCGGGCTCAGAGTCTGGTACTCCACGTTGGTGGCCAAGTGCCACAGGGCCACAGCCACCCTCTTCTCCAGGGGCAGGGTGGGGTGGAAGTGGGCACTGTGCGGAGCCAGCCCAGGCCGCAGCTGGTCGCAAATGTAGAAGAAAGTCTCCTTGGACATCCGAAACTTCTCCAACCAGTCCTGGGGCCCAAACTCCTTCAGGACCACCCTCTCCCACCAGTCCGTGCTCCTGAGGCTGGGCCAGGCACGGGGGTAGAAGCAGCAGTTGGTTCTCCTCCGGTGAGCAATGAGGAGCTGTAGTGCAGAGGGAGAGAGCAGCAGTGTGAGACAGCATTTCCCTGCACTTCACTGGGACCCTCTTCTGAAGAACATCCACCTCGAGAGACCTGCCCAAGGCAGGAGGATGGCCAGTGGCAGGTGGCCAGTGGTCCCAGCTGGTCTAACACTGGTCAAACTTCCTGTTCCTGGGAAAGCTCACTGCAAACCCACCTATCTGTGACTTCAGACAAGATGTCCAGGTATTGTAGACAGAGTTTGCTGGAAAAGCCCCTTTTTGGGGTGACCACTTGCTCTGGGTGTTTGTATTTTAACGATCATTACTGGATTTTCAGCTGTCGAGGGAACTGTGGGCTAAGTCCTGATTTGGACAGGGGAGAGAGCACCCCTCAAAGGTGGGAATCATGATTTGGAAGGGGAAGCTCCTGGCCTCTCCACAAGAATTGTTTTTCTGTTATTAAATTCTACAATGCAACTTTAAACTAAAAAGCTTAAGTCACCTTCTTCAGCTACTGTCCAGGCCAGCAGGTTCCTCATGTTTTCCCCCCAGCTTGTCCTTGCTGCCAGGGATCCCTCCCACTACATCTTCCACCTTTGATGTCACACCCTCCTTCACATCCCCATGTCCTCTGCATCCACCATCCTTTGTGTCCAGGATCACATCCTGTGTCTTTCAAGTCTCATCTTTGTGTCCCTGTCTTTGCGTCCCACAGAATCCCCACGTTCCCCATCCTTTGTGATCTCTGTGTTCATGTGTCCATCCAGTCCCACATCCCGTGTTTTGGGTTTCACATGTCCCCCACTCTTTATGTTCCCCGTGTGACTCCCCCGTGCTCTCCATCCTTCCCAACGCTGTCCTTTGCATCCTACACCCCCCCACTGTCCATTTTTTGTGTTCCTGTGACCTGTGTAGCCCGTGCCCCAAATCCTTCACGTCCATATATTCCGTGTCTCACTTCCCCCATCCTGCGTCCCCGCATCCCCCCATCCTCCATGTCGCCTGACCTCCGCGCGTCTCCCGTATCCTCCACCCTTTGTGTCCCCGTGACTTCAGTGCATCCCTCGTGACCCCCCCCCATCCTTTGTGTTCCCGTGACTTCCACGTGTTCCCCGCATCCCCGCACCCTCTGTCACGCTTGACCCCGTCCCCGCATGCCGTTGTCCCCACGTCCCGTCCAGTCCCCTCCCATGGCGGCCCCGCCCCGGTCACCGTCATGAGCCGCTTCTGCCGCTGGCTGTAGTAGTGCCGGAGCCAGGCGCGCCGCTGCGGCCCGTCCCAGCCCCCGGCGCCGGCGCCGCTCCCGCTGCCGCTCCCGTTCCCAGCCATGGCCCCGGCGCGCCGCCGCCGCCGCCGCGCCAGCGCGCACAGGAGCACCAGCAGCCGCTCCCGCATTTTCAAATCGGGAGCCGGGGCCGCCCTGGAAGTGATCGGCGGCGGGGTCACGGTAGCACCGGGGGGCGGGACGGGGCGGCGCCGCTCCGCTCCGCTCTGCACGGCGCCGTACAGACGTTTCCATCCACACCGCACTGCACCGTCCTCTCCATCCCCATCCCCATCTCCACAGCACCAGCATCACCATCCCCTCATCTCCGCACCGTTCCGCACAGTTCTGCGATCTCCATCCCCACCATCATCACGAACTCTCACCAAACAACGGTGTCCCATCATCGCCATCCTCACTACCATACCCATCCCGATCCACTCCTTTCCTGCCTCCAGGCTGGGGTGGAAGAGGGTCACTGGGCTCAGCTGTGGCAAGGCCTACAGAAACAAGGGAAACAACAACAAAATCCCAAATCTGCCCTGGATTTGCAGGAAGGCTTGAAAAGGCTGGAAAAGGCTGGACAAAGCTCACTGGGTTCAGCTTGGGCAAGGACTCGCACCAGAGTGACAAAAGGCCCAACCACAGACAGGCAGTGCCAGTACCCTGATGGTGCCCAGTGAAAAGAATAGGAGGAATGTGTCTTTACCAGCAGACTGTGTGAATCTGCTTGTACATAGGCCTAGGGACTTGTACATAAAGAAGTAACAGCAGAAACCATCAGTTTCAGAAAGTGTTGTTAATTCACATGGACTGCTGCTCAGCCAAGGTCCTGCTAAATTCTTGAACTTGGAGAAGAACAACAAAGACAATAGAACTATGAAAATCCTATGTTAAACAAAGAGGGGGGATGCATATTAGAGGCATACAGTAGGCAATTTCAGGAAGTTTGTACCTTCCAAGTACCTCAGCCAGTGAGAAAGGGAGAGGGTGATCTGGCCATGAAAATTAGGATAAAAAGGAGGCTGTGTCCCCCAACAATTTGAGAGACCACATGGGAAATGCTCCATGGCCTCTCTCTTTGTTCATGAATGAAGTTACAGGACTCCTCTGTCTCCTTTCTGGACATAAACCTCTGGAATCATGAATTTTTCTGCACACTTGGGAGTTATGCCAGGGCCTGGATGGTACCCCAAAGTAGTGCCCACTCTCCAAAGCCTGTTGGATTTTTGGACGTGCCATAGCGGGGCAGATCCCATAGGTCTCATGAGCCAATGGAGAATGTGGGGATGCTGGCAGGGGAGTTGCTGGGTTCCTCATGGCCTGAGCCCAGGATCTGTTGGAGGGAATCATCTTGAGCTCTGAAGGCAGTTTGGGCACCACAAACTTTGGATCAGAAGGATCCAAAGCTGGTGGAGAGTGTCCAAAGGAGGGACACGGAGCTGGGGAAGGGTCTGAGGAGAGGCTGAGGGCACTTGGCTCGTTCAGCTGGAGCAGAGGAGACTGAGGGGAGGCTCCTCGGGCGCTGCAGCTCCTCCTGAGGGGAGGCAGAGGGGCAGGGGCTGAGCTCTGCTCTGGGACAGGGACAGGAGCCCAGCAAGGGCTGGAGCTGTGTCAGGGCTTGGGATGGAGCTCAGGGAAAGGTTCTTCCCCCCGAGGGTGCTGGGGCACTGCCCAGGCTCCCCAGGGAATGGTGCCAGCCCCAAGGCTGCCAGAGCTCCAGGAGCGTTTGGACAATGCTCTCAGGGCTGCTCAGGGTGGGATTGTTGGGGTGTCTGTGCAGGGACAGGGGTTGGACTGATCATCCCTGTGGGTCCCTTCCAGCTCAAGATATTCCAGGAGTCTATGAATAATTCTGTTCCTTCTCAGGACTGCAGTTATCAGCTGTTTCTTGTTTAAAAGAACATACAAGGGAGCCTTAAAGAGAGACTTGATTATTATGTGAAGATGAGCTGCATGATTGATAACCAGGAAGTGCAAGATTAATATCAGGGAATTGCATGCAGCTCACTGAATGGCTGCACTAGGAACAGAATGGGTGGTTGTGCTGGGCAGGGCATCAGTGAGATGGCTGTCTGGGGTCACCAGAGCATTGCAGATGGACAGTCTGTGGACAGGCACCCCTCTACCCCACAGTGAGCAGCCCGGGCCCCCGTGGGTGGGGGCCCTCTGTGGGCATGGGCAGGAACTGGGGGGTTCCAGCACACAGAAGCACTGAGAAGGGCACGGGGCTGCGAGTCCTCCCGTGCCATGTGGGGCTGAGCTCTGTGGGAACAGCAGTCCCCAGCCCAGTGCCCTCCCAAGAGGGGGGTGGACATATGACTGGCTTCCCCCCGCCTCCACCCTACAACTCCCTGGAAAGAGTCATGGGGATCAGAGAGCAGGAATGGGGATGACACAGACAATCTGCAGGGTCATGGCGGGTCTGACACTGAGTCACAGACAATCTCTGCGGGGGCACAGGAATCCACAC
>VZSR01001846.1:809351-826368 GCA_013398615.1 Brachypodius melanocephalos | reverse complement strand
GAGAATGTCAGCAGTTCCTCCCAAGTGAGTGGCCTCAGCAAACCTACTCAGGACCTTCCAGTCCTGTCCCCAAGTCACTTACAAAGACATTTGAGAGAACTGGCCCTAAGATGGAGCCCTGTGGAACCCCAGTAGTCACCACCTTGATGTCATTCCATTTCCTGTAACTTTCTGATGTGGAAGGCCCTCAGCTCTGCAGTGCGGAGTCTGTGTGCTTTGCCTTGTTTTCAAGGTTATTTTACAGAATATTGTAAAACTTCAGCACAGCTTACTGAATTGGAGTGTGTACTGCTAGACTCCTTGTAGGCTGGTAACTTCACCCCAGTTTTTAACCGTAAAAGCCTGGGCAGGTCTGGGGTTCCTGGAGGCAGCCTCTTCACAGGAGGAAGTGGGAAGCAGTGCAGGGCTGTCCCTGAGTGTGGCACTGTGCAGCTGCTCCCTGGGCAGCCTCCTCCCAGCACAGCCTTTTGTGTACAGTTGCTTCCTGGATTTTACCACAGGTTTGTATCTCGAGGCAAGTCCATTTGTGTGGTTGGGACTCTGGCCAGGTGCCATAAATGTTTATGCAACAACAGGAATGAAGATCCCTTTCTGCTCTGCACAGCCTCCAGATGCCTGTGTGTTGTAGGGATTTGCTTATGTGTTAATTGTGCCCTTGCCTTTGGACATGTTTATCTTGAGTTGAAAGACCAACTTGGTGTCTCTCCTCTGGTGCTGGTGTTTTTGTACCCACGTCACCTGTGGACGAGGTGCACAAGGTGTGTGATGGGGAAGGTTGGACCCTGGGGGTGCTGCGCTCTGCTCTTGGGGACTGGCAAGGGCTGTGACTGTATTCTCACATAAGTGTCAGCTCATTTTTAATTGATGCATGTGTAAATTTACCAGTCAAATCTCAGCTATGAAGCAGCCCTGTCCTAAAATACATGGTTAAAATATGTGCTTAAATGGTATTAACATTGCTTATAGACTGTATAGCTATATGAGTGAGCAAGCTTTGTGCCAGCCAGTAGGGGTATTTGTGATAGTGCAGGCATCAGACATGGAATGTTCACTGGGACTACTAGATCCCTAGTATGTTTCTACAGTGGGTGGTGTTAAAACTCTGCAGTACTTCTGACATGGTTATAAGCATCCCAGCTTCAGCACTGCTCCTGTGCCCCTGACCTGAGCAGTTGGACAGCCTGTTGTGGGATCACAGAATCCTACAATGATTTGGGTTGGAAATTACTTTAAAGCCCATCTCATTCCACCCCCTGCCATGGGCAAGGACGCCTTCAGTACACCAGGTTGTTCCAAGCCCAGACCAACCTGCCCTTGAACACTTTCATGAATGGGGCAGCCACACCTCTCTGTGCAACTGGTGCCAGTGCCTGGACAGGACAGGCTACAGGTGCCTGGATTTTTTGTGCCCATGTCCTGAAGGATTGCCAAAGTCTGCTGGTGCAGGGGGGGCAGTCCCTGCTCCAGGTGTGGTGGGCACCAGCTGAGGTCCTGTCAGACACAAAATACCGGCTGCCTGCATTCTTCAGTGTCACACAAGTTTGGTACCAATGCTCTGGATAGGAAAAGTGGTCTCAAGTTCAAAGAACAGGCTTAGGAGACTTTGAAGAGGCTGTTTTACCTGTTTACTGTAGGAGTGTAACATTTTGTTCTTCTCCTCCTGTCTGTTGCAGCACACTAGTTACTGCTTGGACTTTGCAAACATAAATTTCTGAGCCTGCTGATCTCTCCAGCCAGCTTCCCACTATGGATCAGGACTACGAGAGACGTCTCCTACGGCAAATTAACATACAAAATGAGAACACAATGCCTTGTGTGAGTACAGATGGGCTCAGGCTCGCTGTTATGTTGTTGTCTGTCTCACTTGTGATTCTTTTCCTTGAGCTTTTGGAAGACTTGGGACCTCCTCAAAGCAAACCACAGTCATTTGTTGGATTGTGAGCAGGGGTGAGCTCCGCAGCTCTTCCATGAATACCCAAATAGCTTGACCTTAAGAGAACTTTTGAATATATAACCTCAGTTTAGGTTGCAAAAAGGGGTGAAGATACTTTCGTAGAGTTCAGTAATACCTTTTTAATACATAATCTCAGCAACTACACATTAACATAAAAAATTGAGGGCTAACAAACCAACCCAAAGAGTAAGTTCAGTGTCTTTTATTCTTTAACTCAGGTGGCAGAGATGAGAAGAACTTTGACACCTTCCAACTCTCCAATGTCTTCTCCTAGTAAGCATGGTGACAGATTCATTCCCTCAAGAGCTGGGGCCAACTGGAGCATCAACTTCCACAGAATAAATGTAAGTTTTGCTCCCTTCTCCTACAGCTCAGCCTGAGGAAATGGTACCTTTTGTTTTGGCTGGCATGACTGCTCTGCTTATATTCTGCACCATGCACTTCTACTGCCCCAGAAGAGTTGTACTGAGTGTGTGTCCTCAAACCCTATGCTCGCTGCATTTGCTATTTCACCATATACCCTGAGGTTTCTGTATAGTGATAGCATGTTTCTCCATTTCAGGAAAATGAAAAATCACCAAGCCAAAACAGAAAAGCAAAGGATGCTACATCAGACACTGGCAAAGGTGAGACCACCCTTCTACTGCTTGGCAATGTCCAGAGCTCTTATCGCAGATTTCTGGGAAAGTTAAAGCTATGCTGCCACTTTCATACTTATGCCAAAGCTCGTGCTGGTATTTTGGGAAATGCCCACATCATGAGTGACTACCAGATCACTGCTTTTGATGAGTGTCTGGACACAAGAGGCTGTCTCTATCCCTTGTTTTATTGTGTCATGGAAGCACTTTCCTGATGAAGTGGAAGGAGGGGAAACTTGCTACTAATCTTGATTGTAAATGGAGGCCCCAGGCTTATTAAGAGACAGTTTGAGAGTACAAATTGTAGAATGCTAGACTGGTTTGGGTTGGAAGGGGCCTTAAAGCCCGTCCCTTCCACTACCTGCTGTGGGCAGGGACACCTTCCACTATCCAAGGCTGCTCCAAGCCCTATGTAACCTGGCCTTGGACACTGCGAGGGATCCCGGAGCAGCCACAGCTGCTCTGGGCAGCCTGTACCAGGGCCTCCCCACCCTCACAGACAACAATTCCTTCTCATTATCACATCTAACCCTTCCCTGTGGCAGTGGGAAGCCATTCCCCTTTGTCTTGTCCCTCCAGCCTCTTGTCCCAAGTCTCTCTCCAGCTCTCCTGGAGCCCCTTTAGGCCCTGCAAGGGACTCTGAGCTCTCCCTGGAGCCTTCTCTTCTCCAGGCCAGGCAAACGTGATCCTGACACTCTGTGCTGTTGTTGCTTTGAGCTATCTGCTGAGTGCCTGTTTGCGTTTACAGATGGCCTTGCCTACTCTGCCTTGCTAAAGAATGAACTCTTGGGAGCAGGGATTGAGAAGGTGCAGGACCCCCAGACAGAGGACAGGAGGCTGCAGCCATCCACCCCAGAAAAGAAATCTCTCTTCACTGTAAGTTGGTTACTTGCATTAACACCAGTGGAGGTTGTGTGTGTGTCACAGCAACAGAGCACAGGGCTCTGCCAGGCTGCTCATAAAGTGAGTTGGTGTTGGGGCTTGGCTGAGATATGCTGTTGATAACAAATGTGGTGGCCTGCAAAGGGAACCTGAGTGTGCAGCAAGCAATGTGCTTCCTGTGTTTGTACAGGCAGGAAAGATGGGTGGAGCCAGGCTTTTTGGACAGTGTGGTGAGTGGCCAAATCAGGCTTTTGGACTTGAGTGTTGATAAGGGATTTTGTATTGTTTTGGAGCACCTGGAAAAGGAAAAACTGGATGTTGGAATTAGCTTGGCACCAGTGCACATCGGGAGTGTTGCCCCAGGCCTTGGGTGTGCCAGGGTCCTCACAAGGTGTGTTTCTTTATGCAGTACTCGCTCAGCACAAAACGCTCCAGCCCGGATGATGGCAATGAGGTCTCACCCTATTCCCTGTCTCCTGTCAGCAACAAAAGGTAACATTGATCCTCAGCAAACTAAAAGAAGAGAAGGGCTGGGACAGAGGGTTAAGTGAGGTTCTCTAGGACTTCTGTCTAAAGCTCTAAAATTGCAATTTGAATTGAGTTTGGAAATCTGGAGAGATAATAAATGAAACAGTCAAATTCTAAGAATTTCTTCAGGTGCCCAACCTGCCTATGTGCTTGTAATGTCTCGATCAGCTCTCAGTGATAATCAGTTAACCTTTCTGCTTCATAGCTCCTTTGTAGAAGCATAACCTAATTCCTTCTCCTTCTACTGCTGAAAAAGGGTTGTGCAGCCGTTTTGTCTCTGTATTTCTATAGAAACTTCAGAGTACTCTGGAAAGAGACTGTAAAGAGTGCCTACACCTGTGCCTCCCATCTGCTGTGGCGTGCAGATTCCTGTAGTTGTTTTTTTATCTGTTTTTTGTAAACAGTCAGAAGCTGCTAAGATCACCTCGAAAACCGACTCGGAAAATCTCCAAGATTCCTTTCAAAGTGCTGGATGCCCCAGAGCTGCAGGACGACTTCTACCTGAACCTGGTGGACTGGTCCTCTCTTAACGTCCTCAGCGTTGGCCTTGGGACTTGTGTTTACCTGTGGAGTGCTTGTACAAGTCAGGTAAATGGTCATGAGTGTCTGAACATTGAATTGCCCATTGATGTAGGGTTTTTCCAGCCTTCCAGAGCTATGGAATGTGCTGTGTGAGGGCTTCAGCACTTACCACACTCTATCCCAAATGCAGCACTGGTTTGTGAGACAGCCAGTAGTGCTGGGTGACAAAAACACGTTTCTCACCCCATTCTTCTCTCTGAAGGTAACCCGGCTGTGTGACCTCTCTGTGGAAGGCGATTCTGTGACATCCGTGGGCTGGTCAGAGCGGGTCAGTATGACACTGTCAGCAAGGACAGCTGAGACATGGGTCACTTAGTCATTGTTATCATAGCTGTAGTTAACTCCCTGAGCTGGTTTTTCTCTGCTAAAAGAGAGGGGAAGGAGAGCAGCCTCTTTTATCTTGATGTTCTCGAGGCGTTGCTAAGAGGAGTGGGAGGGAGAAGGAGCCAGTTTGCTTCTTCAGCTCTTGACAATAAAATGTTACAATAAATATATTCCAGACAGGCTGCTTGGGCCTCTCAGTAGGGAAAAATATGTAAGATGAAAGAACTCTGGATGCTTTCCATCTCAAGGGATTTATGTCAAGTCTTTTCCTCAACTTTCAGTTTTCTGGCTGTACTTCCTGGCTGTACTGATCCTGGCTCTCTGTTTGTCCAGGGAAACTTGGTGGCCGTTGGTACTCACAAGGGCTTTGTACAGATCTGGGATGCAGCTGCAGGAAAGAAGCTCTCCATGCTGGAGGGACACACAGCCAGAGTTGGTAAGGAGTGGGGAAGCAGAGGGTTCTCAGGGATCTCTCCTTCCTGATTGAACTTTGTTAGCCAGGAATCTGATGGAAATAGAGAACTCAAGAGTAGCAGGATTGATACTTATCCCCTGCTGTGTCTTGAGCAGGTTCAAAATATTATCATCTCATAACTCTGGTGTTCTGATCTGGGTGGTTGGGTGTTGCAGCAGGTTTCCTCCTTGCTTGAGGCTTTTTGGGTTTTGTTGCAACATCACTTCACTGCTTCTGGCTTCCGGTTTCAGCCCTGCTGGCAGCTTCACACTGAGATTTCCAGTTCCCTTTTTTGGGAGGCTGTTTTTTTTCTCAGAGGTGTTGTGAATCTAAACTTTGGGGTGAGATTTGGGGAATCCATACACCTTCCAAGATCCATTCCTGTGCTTTACTGCACTGTGAAGTGTGGTTGGTGATACCTGCAATCAGTCTGTTCAGGGGAACCTCTATTTGTGCTCTGATCTAGGACTCCAGAGAGTGGATGTAAGGGAGTTCTGTAAGGAGTGGTTTGAGCTTTGTTAGGTTTTGGGGTTTTTTTAAACCCTGGCAACTGTGATGTCTGCAATTTGCTTACAAACTGCTGGAGGGCTGGAAGGGTTGGGCTTGACAATGTGGCCAGCAGGAGCAGGGCAGTGACCATCCCTCTGTGCTGAGCACTGCAGAGGTCCCATCTCAAATTCTGGAGTCAGTTTTAGATCTCTTACAACAAGAAAGACATTGAGGGGCTGAAGAGTGTCCAGAGAAGGCAACAGAGCTGGGGAAAGGGCTGAAGAACCAGAAACAACTGAGGGAGCTGGAGGCGCTCAGCCTGGACGAGAGGAGGCTCAGGGATGACCTTCTGGCTCTCTACAACTCCCTGATGGGAGGGTAGAGCCAGGTGGGGTTGGCCTCTTCTCCCAGGAAGCAAGGGACAGGATGAGAGGGCACGCCCTCAAGTTGTGCTAGAGAAGATTTAGGTTGGATATTGGTAAATTTCTTCACAGAAAGGGTTATAAATCGTTAGAACATTGCTAGGGCAGTGGTGGAGTCACAATGCCTGAAAAGTGTTTAAAAGACATGTGGATGTGGCACTTGAGGACATGGTTTGGTGGTGAACATGGTGGTGGTGCTGAGTTGACGGTTGGGTTAGTGACCTTAGAGGTCTTTTGCAGCCTCAGTGATTCTGTGATTGCATGACTCCTACAGCACCCTCTGAAGCTCTGCCCCTGTTGCAGGTGCCTTGGCGTGGAATGCAGACCAGCTCTCATCCGGGAGCCGGGACAGGATGATCCTGCAGCGGGACATCCGCACCCCACCCTTGCAGTCTGAGCGGCGGCTCCAGGGACACAGGCAGGAGGTCTGTGGGCTCAAATGGTCCACGGACCACCAGCTCCTGGCCTCTGGAGGGAACGATAATAAGGTACATTTCTTCCAAGGGGTCACAGGAAATGTCAGACTCCCTTTCTTTCTAGGACAAGGGGAAATGTCAAGTTGCACCAGGAGCGGTTTAGGTTGGATGTTATGTCGCTGGAGGTGTTCAAGGCCAGGCAGGACAGGATTTGCAGCAATCTGGTCTAGTGGAAGGTGTCCCTGTCCATTGCAGGGGATGAAACTAGATGGGCTTTGAGGTTCCCTCCTACCCAAACCATTGTATGATTCTATGATTAGGGAGAAATTTCTTTGCTGAAAGAGTGGTTAAGCATTGGAACAGGCTGCCCAGGGCAGTGTGGGAGTTGCTGTTCCTGGAAGTGTTAAAAAAACAAGTGGATAGGGCACTTTGCAATATGGTTTACTGGGCATGGTGGGGTTAGGTCAAAGGTTGGACTTGATCTTAAAGGTCTTCTACAACCTTAATGGTTTAGTGATTCTTTAAGGATGTTTGGCCTCTTTGAAAAGTACTTTTGTTTTGGTTGTTAGACTATGACCAAACATAAATCACGCTAAGCTTCTACTCAGTCTTCCTAATAAAATGAAAACGGCAAATTTAATTTTGCTTCTATATTTGGCTAATTAAATATCTAGCTTGGCTCAGGGGCTCAGGCCACTGCTAAGCTGCCCTTCCTGGCTTTGTTTGGGTAGTGTATGGTCAGGTTTGTTGCAGTAATGTTTGGTGCAGCAGGAACCTGAGGTAGAGCTCCGTGAGCTCTCATACCTGTAATGCAGGCTTGCAGCTTACTGAGCACCATATGGGAGATGCATCTGTCACAAAAAGCAGTGTTCCAAGCCCTTTGGAGTGGGTTGCTAGGTAGGGAATGTGCCCAGTGCCTGTGTGACAACATGGCTGGACCGAGTTCCTCCTGCTGAGAATGACTCCTAATGAACTGAGCAGATTTCTAGATGTGTTCTGGAATGATACAGCCAGAAAGCAACAGAAGGGTCTGAGGCCCCCTTCAGTGATGCCATTTCTTTAGATTTATTCCCTTACCTTAGGGCCTGTTCCTGCCGTGTGGACTGAGGGTAGGACAGCTCCTCAGCTGAGTGTAGTGCCAGGGTGGTTGTGACTGCACCATCCCTGGAAGTGTTGAAGGCCAGGTTGGATGGGGCAAAGAGCAAGCTGGTTTAGTAAAATGTGTCCCTGCCCGTGGCAGGGATTTGAACTGAATGAGCTTTAACCAACCCAAACCATTCCATGATTCTGTGAAGTGCAGAGTGGAGCGGTGCATGTCTGGGCAGAGCTGTGGGAAATCAGCTTGTTGCCCAGCTGCCCTCGTCAGTCCCGTTGTGGCTCATGGGTGTAGTGGACACATGACTGAGGCACAGTTTTGATCATGTTTCTTCTCTCTGCCAGCTCCTTGTCTGGAATCACTCCAGCCTGAGTCCCGTCCAACAATACACAGAGCACCTGGCAGCAGTCAAAGCCATTGCCTGGTCCCCACACCAGCACGGGCTCCTGGCCTCAGGTGGGGGCACAGCTGACCGCTGCATCCGCTTCTGGAACACGCTCACGGGGCAGCCCCTACAGTGCATCGACACCGGGTCCCAGGTGTGCAACCTGGCCTGGTCCAAACACGCCAACGAGCTGGTGAGTCCTTCCCTGTGCAGCTGCTGCTGAGCATGAGCCAGGTGTGTCCAGGTGGGCAAGGAGGCCAAGGGCATCCTGACTTGTACCAGCAAGGGTGTTGCCAGCAGGACCAGGGCAGTGACTGCCCCCCTGTGCTGGGCACTGCTGAGGCACCTCAAGTGCTGGAGTCAGTTTTGCGCCCCTCACAACAAGAAAGACAGTGAGGGGCTGGAACATGTATGGAGAAGGGAACAGAGCTGAGGAAGGAGCTGGAGCACAAGTCTGTTCAGGAGCAGCTGAGAGACTCCAGCCTGGAAAGAAGGAGGTTCAGGGGAGACCTTTTCTCCCTCTGACAGGAGGGTGGAGCCAGGTGAAATTCGGGCTCTTCTTCTAGGTAACAAGCAACAGCACAAGAAGAAATGGCCTTAAGTTGCACTGGAAGAGGTTTAGATTGGATATTGGGAAAATTTCTTCGTAGTGGTCAGGCACTGGAATGGGCTGCCCAAAGCAGTGGTGTAGTCTATAGAGTTTTAAACCAGATGATCTTGGAGGTCTTTTCCAGACTTAACAATTCCATAATTCTGTGATGCATGTTCCCCTCTCCCCTTTCAGGTGAGCACCCACGGATACTCCCAGAACCAGATCCTCGTCTGGAAATACCCCTCATTAACTCAAGTAGCAAAGCTCACAGGGCACTCTTATCGAGTCCTGTATCTGGTGAGTGATGGCCTTGGCTCTGTAGCTGCTCACCTGGCTATAGGTGTGCTCAGATGGGACCCAAAGCAGCAGTGCCAGTGGTACCATAAGCTGCCTGGATGGGAATGTGAACACTCCCCATGAGCAGTGGAAAACGGTTGCATTTCTATGCCTGCAAGGGACACTTTGATGTGCTGCTATGGAAATGTGAGGCTTTGTTAATGATGGCAAAGCCTGCCAAACTCTCCTGAGGAAACGTCTGAGTTTTCTTCTAAGAAAACTCTTCTAAGCCTGGAGAAGAGAAGGCTCCAGGGAGACCTTCTAGTGCCTAAAGAGGCTCCAGGAGAGCTTTAGAAGGACTTTGGAAAAGCATCTGGAATAGCAGGACGAGGGGGAATGGCTTCAGACTCCCACAGGGCAGGGTTAGATGAGAAATTGGAAAGAAATTCTTCCTGTGAGGGTGGTGAGGCCCTGGCACCAGTTGCCCAGAGCAGCTGTGGCTGCCCGTGGATCCCTGGAAGTGTCCAAGACCAGGTTGGCTGGGCCTTGGAGCAACCTGGGATAGTGGAAGGGAGTGGAATGAGATGAGCTTCCAACCCAAAATGTTCTGGGATTCTGTAATTTTACGAAACACAAGCTTCTCTCCTTGCTCCCAGAAGACTTCCACACCTCTTCACTAATGACTGTTGCCCAGGGAATTAAACATTTGTTGTGGGTAGTCTTGATCCATCTCGTATGTGCTGTTACTGTTACATGGGGGTATCAGCAGCTCATAACAGAGCTGACAAATGCTGATAATGTTTTGGGAGGTAGATCCCAATGTAAGCAACCAATACAGCCAGAAAATCCAGTCATATAATTTTCCTGCCTTCAGGCATGTTGATAAACCCGGGAGGAACAGCCTCAGTTACACATGGCTTGGATTCCTTAACACAAGTATTCTTTTCACAACACTCCCTCCATGTGTTCCATAGCTGCACCATAAGGCGCAAGTGACCAAAGTGCACCTGAGGCTGCATGAGGCACCTGGAAGCAGAGGTAGCTGGCTTCTCACTGCTGAGTAGGAAGGAGAGTTAAATCTCTCCTGCATTCCAACAGAGACTTGTTTTCAGCCTCAAAAATGTGACAGGTGCTAAAGGTTGTTTTCTTGTCTTTAGGCAATGTCCCCTGATGGCGAGGCCATTGTCACAGGAGCTGGAGACGAAACCTTACGCTTCTGGAATGTCTTCAGTAAAACTCGCTCGACAAAGGTAATGCCAGGCATGGGGGCAGCTGCCTGGGGGAACCCAGGCCACATTGGTTCTGTTCTGCTGCCTCCTCTCTGATCCCTCCCTGCAGATCAAGAGCTGGGGCAGTGAAGAATTCAGCTTTGCTGAGATTTAAGTAAAAGGTCGCCCTGTGTGCTCAGGGCAGGTGTGACACAACATCCCTCTGCAGGCTGGTCCAGGGCTGCTGAGCAGAGCAGAGCAGCATTTCAGGGGCCTCACCAAGCTGAGCCCTCAGGTGACAGCAGGCTGGGAGAGTTGAGGATGTCCAGCTAGAGATGAAACAGCTCCAAGGAGACCTTACAGCCCCTTCTAGCGCCTAAAGGGGCTCCAAGAGAACTGAAGAGGGACTTTGGACCAGGGCCTGGAGAGACAAGACAAGGGGAAATGGCTTCCCACTGCCAGAGGACAGGGCTAGATGGGATATTGAGAAGGGATTCCTCCCTGGGAGGGCAGGGAGGCCCTGGTGCATGTTGCCCAGAGCAGCTGTGGCTGCCTCTGGATCCCTGGAAGTGCCCAAGGCCAGGTTAGACAGGGCTTGGAGCAACCTATGGTAGGGGGTGGAAGGAGATTAAGGTCCCTCAAAGCCCAGACCATTCTGTGATTCCATGATTATCCCCTGCCTCCTTACAAAATTGCTTAAAATGGGGATTTGGATGAAAATGGGATCATGGATTCTGCCAGTGACAACTCACCATCACCAAAAGCAGATGTGCCTGATGTCCTGAGACCTTTCTTGGATACCTGGCAGTGGGATTTGGAGGAGGGGACTGGGGCGAGCTGGCATTGCGCTGGGGGTCCCCCAGTTCTTGCCATCTGTGGGGTACAGCTGCCCGCAGAGCTCTGGGAATGGCACTCTGGCCAGCTGCACATTTGTTACCATCTGGGAAGAAACCCATGGGTATATTTATGGTGTTGGACTTTGATTTGTGAGCTGGGATCATGCACTGAGCTAGAGATACCAGATTAAAAACAAACCAACCCAGAAGCATGTGGAGTAACAACTGTTTACCCCCTGCTCTGTCTTCTCTTGTCAGGAGTCTGTATCTGTGCTCAACCTCTTCACCAGGATACGATAAATCCCCTCCCTGTGCCCTGGGAACCTACAGCCTGACATTCCAGGATCAGACCACTCCCTCAGCGTGCATGGATCCCCGGAGCCCAGCCAAGGGGAGGGAGAGCTGTGGAACTGGAGGAGGACCCAGCTCATTAAATATGTGCTTGTGACCCACAGGGCTGGGCAGTATTTGGGATGGGGTGGGGAGGGGAGGGAACTACCAAAGGTTATTGGATTCATCCTTCATAAAGGGAAATGGGTACAAGAGAAATATTAACCCAGCATCCTCCAGCCGTCAGGATGGTACTGGGGAGGACTCGTGTGACATGGACCATTGAGACTGAACCAAGGCCATCCCCACTGCCATGGTGTGCCTCCTGCGAGAGAGGAGCATATCCTTGCTGCTGTGGGAAGGGGTTTGACGTGCTGGTCTGTGTCCTAGAGTGACATCTCTAGAGGCAGGAGCCAGCCAGACTGGTCTGGTACAGCTGGTGCGAGGGGCACAGCTCCAGGCTGGGCATCTAAGGGCTTTGTTCATAGCCTGGCATCCCCATTCCAGGAAGAAGCTGGAGAACTGCCTATGTTCTGGGTTTTTTTCTTTATTTTTCCCCCCAGACAGGTATTGTAGTACTTGACATGATCATTCCATAAGACAGCTTGATTTTTTTGGCATGCTTGACAGCTGCCTCCAAACAAATACACTGTGGGGCTCTAAACTTTGGAGGAGACTTGAAAAAGCTTCACGTCTAAGGGAGCAGGTTCAGGAAGTTCTGCAACTGCTATTTCATATTCTGGGCTGATCCTGGGAGTTACCAGAGAGGAGAAGCAAGGACTTTATAAAAAAAGAAACGTACCCAACCACCTGTGCATGTGAAGCTTCCTTCCCTGCCACCAGGTGGGTGCCTTGCTCTGGAGTCTCCCTGAGGCCAAAAGCAGTTGGGATGTGTTTGAGAACAAAAACAAATCCTGAAGATCTGATTTTTGGGGTGAGCAGGGCTTCTTCTGTCTGGAAGAGGGGTTCTCCTGAAGCAGGGCTGCAGTGTTGCTTTTTTGTTATCTCCAAGTCCCCAGCCGGGCCCTGCTGTTGAGTTTTGGTGTGTGGTTTGGGGTTTTTAGGTTGTGTGGGACGAGAGTGCTGGCTGGTATTGGAGCCCTTGGGGTGTAACACAAATGCTCTGTGTGTGTGTGTGTGTGGTGCTTTTAATTTAAGAAGCTGTGAGGCTGCACAGCCTGTTCCATCTGACCTGTGCCTGTGCCTGCCCTGCCCAGGCCCTGCCTGCCTCCTGCCCTCTCCCAGCATTGCTTCCTGTTCCCATGTGGAATTCCCTGGCTGTGTATATAGACTTATCCTTTCTCTGTAAGATTGCATAGGTAATGCTTTATCGTTCTTTTATTTTTTTTTCTTTGTTGTTTTGTCTTCTCTCCCTTCTTTCCCTAAAACAGGGTAAGAATATGATTGTCTGTCCCCAGTACCATCAGTATCCTTAAGGTGAGCCAAGGTGTGAGAAGGCCAATACAGACTTCACCACATCTGCCATCACACCAGTGCCTGGATCAGGCTGGTGGTGCTGCACCTGTGTCGCACGTTCTGGGAGTTGTTGGTGGGGAGCTGGTGTGTGGGGTGCCCCCTGGCAGCTCTGAGTCTCCCTGGCCCACAGGCCACTTTGTCACCTCACAGTCTCACTTGCCACCAAAATGGAACTTCTATGGAGTTTCTGAAACACTGTTTGACCGCAACTGCTTTAGTGTAGCTCTGCCTGTGGGACATGAGGCATGATTCGAAGTCACTATCAGGCTTGTCTTGTGTTGCTTGTTCCACTTGTAGGCACTGTTCTACACCACTGCTAGTTGGGAGCACCCCAAAGCACCCAGTAGGTGTTAAATTTAGTTGGATCATTAAGCTGGGGAATGGGTTTGAAGCAAAGAGTCACCTGAAGCAAGAGGTGGTCTGTCGTGGGTGTCATCAGCTGTGGAAAGGGCCATTCAGGGGGCCTGGGGAGGCTGGTGTCTGTGCCGTGGATTTTCCTGTTGTGGATTGACTTCTGCTAAATAGCACCGTGCAGACCGCCAGGGCACACTGCTTTCTCCTCTGGGAAGGTGTAGGTGCTTGGGTTGGGGGCACACAGGTCTGAGCCCATTCTGGAGCAGGAAGGAGCCAGGCACCCAGGTGGAGTGCAGGGTGAGTGTGATGATGACTGGGCTCCCCAGTGCCCTGGGACTCGCCACAGGAGTGGATTTGTTTTTCACCCTGTGATGGGAGAAATTCCTCAAGGAGTCCCAGAAGCTGCTGAGGGGAGTGGCAGTGCTGTGGGGTGGGCAGTGCCAGGTAGGCACTGCAGCCCCTACCCACTGCTCCCAGCTGTAGAGCAGGGATAGCTCCTCATTGCTCTGTCCCCCACCATTGTGTCCCCCAACCCTCTTTCCAAGGACTTTCCCAAACTACATCTCATGTCATCTCACTTTTCTGTCTGCTTTGGGAGCAGGTTAGCTCGTGGTGGCTTCTCTTCTTGCACTTGGCAGGGAGGCTGGTGATTCCAAGGCCTGGGCTGTTCTGTGGCCACACACGTTGGTGACAGCATGGCAAAAACAAACAGGCTGCCCATCCTGACCTGGCTGTCAGAGCCCAGTACAGCCACCTCTGCCCTGGTCCCAGCTACCAGGCCGTTGTATCCGTGTGGAGGTGGGTGTGTGCAAGTGTCTCAGGGTGATACTGTCACTCTCACCTGCTGCTCAACAGGGAAGAGGGCAGAGCCGAGGTGATGTGTCAGTGTGTGTGACCTGTGGGCACTGGCTCAGGCACAGGGTCCTCCCAGAGCTGGGTGACAGAGTGTGTGGCATCATTGTATCCCAGGTGTCATGTGACAGAAAACAAACATGGAGCACGCTGTAACTTTTTCATGTAAAGCAATTGAACTGGCATTAAACAGATTGTGAATTTATTGGGATTGGTCTCCATGGCTCCACTTTGCTTCTCCACAGCGAAGGGTGCAGCAAGTCCCCAGGGTCCCCACCCCACCTCTGCAGGTACCAACTTTCTTGGCACAGCTCTCACCTGAGGTTTATTGCTCCCAGCTTCCCACTCCTGTTTGCTTTCCTGCTGCTGAAAAAGGGCACAGCTCCCCACCCTGCCCTGCCCTGTGGCCCTCGGCATGGCAGGAAGGAGGAAAAGGGGCCCCTGGCCTGGCACAGCCCCTCCTTGGTGTGGGGCAGTTGCCAGGGGATGGCCACAGTGAGGTGCAGAGCCCCTCGGTCCTGCTGTCCCCATGCAGGTGGCATCCTCACGTGGGGGGTGCCCTCCCTGGGCACTGGAACCCTGTGGACAGGGGACACCTTTCCAGTGGGATACAGCCCTGTGCCCCCACACCTGTGCCTTGTTGCTGCCCTTTGGAGGGATGTGGAACCCTGGCAGCTCCCTCCCTGCAGTGACTAGTGTATTATGCTGTGGGGACCAGGCCTGTTGCTGGAAGACTGCCCTGGGCTGGGTAGTGTGGGGCAGAGCTGATGCGTGGGGCTGAGCAGCAGGATGAGGAAGGGGAGGATCCCTGACCTTGGCATCACCCACTGCTGCTGCCCCATGCATGGAGCTGAGCTGCGGGTCTGGGGAAGGGATGGCCCAGGAAATAGCACAGAGAAAGGAGCTATCAGTGCCTCAGTTTCCCTACCTTGGTGCCTGGGGGAAGCCCCAGGACCCCTTAACTGGCCCAGAATGAGATTAAGCTCTAGGGCTTTGGACTGGGTGGATCCTTTGTGGAGTGCAGGTTCTGCTGTGCCCCCAGCTCTGCTCCCATCCCCAGCTTATGCTCAGAACCTGTGGGAACCCAGTGTCCCCACCATGTACCTGTGACCCTGCACCTGCTGGAACCTCTTCCTGTGGCAGGTGAGCCCCATCCTAGGGAAGGAGCAGGGTAAGAGCCAGGGCCTGGCCTGCTGCAGGGCCCTGGGCCTTCCTGGGGCACCCACACTGCCCCCTTCCCCTGTCTCCCATTGTCACCAGCAGTCAGCTCCCCGAGGGACTGCTCAGGGTCCTCTGTTGCTCCCTGGACCACTGAGACATCAGCACCTGGAGCTGCCTCCCCACACCAGTCAGAGTCAAAGCTCCTGGTCCTGCTGTGTCCTGGTCTGTTCTGGGGAGCAGGGGGTGCATGATGGGGGACTGGTTCATGCTCATCCTGTGGCATCTGGCCCAGCAAATAAGTATTAACATAATACAGATTTTATTAATTTTATTAATAGAATATTCTGTTCTCTGTGCCCCTGCCTTGCCTGGAGCTTGGCCCCCTCTGCCTGCCCCTCCTTGGTAGGGAGGGCTGGGTGGGGGTTGGTGCTGACTCCAGCCCCCCTTCCCTGCTCCATGCCCTGCCGAGAGCTCCCTGGATCTCTTCTGCTGCTGCTCAGGGTGGGCAGACAGGCTAAGCGAGATGGAGCCTCACAGCCCACATGGGCTTCCCAGGCATCGTGGGGGGCTGGAAGGCACTTGGTGACAGAGCCCCCCCTGAGAGGCCAAGGAATGGCTCAGAGCAGCCCCTGAACCCCCTGACCCCCAGCTGCAGCTCTGGTGATGGTCCTCAGTGGCCTCATGTTGTCTTGTACCTGGGGGGAGGCAGAGTGAGCGGGAGTCTCTGCTGGGGACAGAGGCCCCCCCCCCCACACCCCACCACTCACTGCTGTGACACGTTGAGGTGTGGCCAAGCCCCCACAAACGCCAGCTGCTGCTCCAGCTCCAAGATGCGCAGACCGATGTACCCCGAGGACAGCAGCAAGGCCACCATGCTGAGGACAGGCCAGGGTTAGCCAGGGGACACAGGGTGGCAACATGGGGCAGGAGCAGTGCCACGGCCCAGGCTCCCGTGTGCTCGCCCTGGGGATGGGTGTCTGAGGGAAAGTGCAGGAACCCTGGCCTGCCACTGCCACCCTGGAGAGGCTGCGTCGGGGCTCAGTAGGGATAGGGACTGGGAGTGTGAGCAGGTCCTGGGGACTCACAGCAGCAGGTAGATGATGATGATGATGTTCAGAGGGCTCAGCTGGGGGTTTATCCGGGACCAAAGTGCAGTGGCCCAGGCCCAGAGCACGGTATGGGGTCCCCCTGCCAAGACAAGGCAGTGTTAGTGGCACTGAGAGTCTGTGCTCGGCTCTGCCAGGGTGTAAACCCCACCCTGATCATTCCCCCATCCCAAGCCCCCTGACCCACCCCGGAGGCCACGTGTCTCTGCTGAGGGCACCCATTCGCTGCTGCTGGGAACTAGCAGGGCCACCTCGTCATCCTTGTCCTCCGCTTGCCTTGATCTTGAATTTGGCTGATCTGCAGGTGACAGAAGACACTCGATTAATGTCCCAGGAAGGGGTCTTGGGGGGTGTCCTGGGGGCATACGGGGCCACAACGAGCCGATCCTGCACTCCCTGGAGCTGTGGGAGATGCTGGTGGCGGGGCGGGCGCGTGGACCCTCCCCGGCCATGCGTGTCGTGTCTGGGGAGGAGGAGCAGAGCCCAGAGCTGCCAGTGGGGCACGAATGCGGCCGGGGATGCGAGCAGGGCTGTGAGCATACAGGGGCTGCACCAGGGTAGCTGCTCACCCGGGGATTCGTGGAGGCTGTTGGGCTCTGGGGTGCTCTGTTCCAGGTCTGACTGGCTCGAGATCTGGAAGAGGACAAGCCCCGGTC
>VZSR01001846.1:773800-786446 GCA_013398615.1 Brachypodius melanocephalos | reverse complement strand
GACATGGAAGGGTGGTAATGGGGCACACCAGGACAGGAGCCTCACCAGGAGGGGCATCCAGCAGATGGTGGCGATAATCATGATCCCCACGAGCTGCACCATCATCTCCACCTCGCTGTCTCGGCGCCGCTGCACCGACTCGCGATTGTGGTAGACGCGGCAGAGTGTGACCACACTGATGGTGTTGAGGATGAAGGAGAGCAGCACGGAGAGGATGCCCAGCAGTGCAAAGAGCAGGCAGAAGATGACATCACCAGTGTCAGGCAGGAGGGTGAGGAAGCACCAGGAGCCGGGGAACTGCAGTGTGTACCGCCCCAGCCCGAACACTGGCAGCAGTCCGAGCAAGCAGGAGAAGCCCCACACCAGCCCCACGATGGCCCAGGCACGGCGCTTGGAGAGGCTGGTGGAGCGGGAGAAGGGACGGTTGATGCCCACGAACCGCTCTCCGGCCATGGTGGCCCCCAGCAGCAGTGGGCACTGCCCGAAGAAGACCATGGAGAAGCCGAGGAAGTTGCAGAGATGGCAGCCAGGGTCCACCTCGACCCAGGAGAACTTGGTGAAGTGGTAGGGGATGATGACTGAGGCCGTCACCAGCAGCCCCATGAAGTCTGTGACCACCAGCCCACAAAGGAAGATGAGGAAGGAGGAGCGGGCCTGGCTGGAGAGCTTGCGGGAGGAGCTGACCAGGACGCAGAGGGCGAAGAGGTTGGAACAGAGGCCGATGAGGCCGAAGGCCGTGGAGAACCAGGGTGAGGCGATGCTGTTCTGTGCACTGGCACGGCCATCGCTGGCATTGAACACCCCGAAGCACGAGTCCGCCTGCCTGGCCATGCTGCTGTTGAGGGGCTCCATGTCCTGCACCCCCTCCTGCTCCTTTCAGCAGCCTCAGGCACCTTCCCGGCTGTGCTCCATGGCTGGAGCCCCGCCACTGCTTCTGGCACCGATCCTGCCTTGCCCTGCAGGGGGAACAGAGGGAATTTAGGGCCAAGCCCACCCATCATCCATCCTGAGCCTGCAGCTATGGGGTCCTGCAGGGGCTGTGGAGGGGGACACCGTGGTGGAACCCCAGCACATGGGGGTAGGACCCGGCTCGTGGCAGCCCCAGGCACAGCTGCAGCGGGTGCCAAGGGCTGCAGCCCTGCAGCTGCTGGGATTAACTGTTCCCAGCCATGAGCCAGATGGGGCTGCAGCCATGAGGCTGAATCCCAGCACAGTGGGTGCTGGGGGAAACTCAGCATTGACAGCCTGGCTCCCTCGTGCCTGGGGGTGGGGGGGGACATAGCCAGAAATCCCTGGGCCATCATCCTCCATCACAATGGGGGACACACTCTGAAGGGTGCAGGCAGAGTGGCTGCACTAGGGCATGATCCTTGAACTCTGCCTATCCTTGAGTATAAACCCCTGGCTCATTGTGAAGATTCCTCCAGTGTGCTGGGGAAACCTGAGGTACACGTTTGAGGCTGTGCTGCAACCCTGGCACTGTTGCCAAACCACAGCCAGTGTGGGTGACAGAACTGCTCTGCCCTCCCAGCATCCCTCACAGTGGGAGTTGTGGGTTTATCACCAGAACAGTGGCTGTGCCAGGGTGTGACAGAGGTGGCTGTGGTGGTGGATAGCCTGGTCAGTGCCACACTGCCACAGGGCTGGGAAGCATCTGGAAATCACAGAATCATAGGATACCCTGAGTTGGAAGGGACTCATGAGGTTCATCAGCTCCAACTCCTGCTCCTACATCACCCTCCATTGCAAATCAGTCCAGGCTGCAAATGGGATTATGTGGGACAGGACAGATACACAGCAATAGTGGGGACTGGACAACCTGAGGTCACAGACCCCTTTGGGACCCCTGAGAGGACCTTCCTCTCCTCCTGGGACCATTTCTCCAGGCTGTGGATGTGCTTGCCAGCCCACCTGCCCCAGCCCACCCTCCTGGAGGACATGATGCTCAACCCGGTAGCCCCAGTAGAATACCCAGTAGGATGCCCAGCCCTACCCTAACACCTCACCCCTGCAAAGCCTCCACTGTGGTGCCCCTCTCTTGTGCAGGGTGGCACTGCCACCTGTCTTCTGTCCCCAAGTTAAACCACACACCAACTCTGATCATTGCTAACCCTGGCAGCTGGTCCATCATTGGCCTGGCTCCTGGTCCCCATGCTGTGTTCCTCACCCAGACACCCCTCAGCCCCCAACCCCTGTCCAGCCCCTGGTGCGAGGGCGGCCACAGGGCTGGGAGCCACTGCACCCACCCGAGGCACTGATCCCACAGCCCGGCTGGGCTGGGCTGGGGCCAGGCATTGCAACATCCTCGGGGGCCTCATCCTCATACACAGGGGGTGAGGGTGCCAGCACCCACCCAGGGCAGCAGCACCCTGCCCATGCCCTGCCACCCACATTGTCACAGGACCTGAAGCCCTGGGGAATGGGGAAGGGGCCAGGCATGGTGATGGTGGCTTGTACCCATCTGTCTCCTGTCCTGGTGTGGGGGGCTGGCAGAGCGTGGTGGTGAATCACTGCAAGGGTGGGCCCAGCATTTTCCATTCATCACTGCAAGGGTGGGCCCAGCATTTTCCATGAGCCAAGAGTGAAAACTTGCTGCTGTTTGCTGTCACTGGTCCCTGAAGGGACTGTGTCAGCCCCAGAGGCATTGGCCCTGCAGACACGTGGTGACGCCTCAGCATGACATTCTAAGACCCTGAGGAGTGACTAGCCTTTCCCGTGTCCTCTGAGAGGTGACAAAGTCACCTCTGCCCCACAGTGATGCCACATGAGTGCCCGGTGTGCCAGTTCCACTCCAGCTGGCCCTTGCCAGCGTTGTCAGGGTGCTGTCCCCAACCATGCCCCCTTCTCCCAGGGTGCTCCCTCTGCTGATTGGAGCTCAAGAGGCCATGGGGCAATGCTGCCTTGCTGTCTCTGTTACCTGGGTACTCACAGCCACAGGATGCTCTTGGCTGTTCGCTGGCTCAATGTGGCAGTGTGTGACCCCAGTGTCCAGTGAAGGGGGGTCTCCCTGTAATGGTACCTCGGCCAGGCAAGGAGGCAGCACCCCGGAAGCGCTAAATCCCACCATTACCTACATCCCCTACCTGTCCTCCATTCACCTCCTGCCCCAACACAGCCCCATTCTGGACCCTCATCCACTGCCCACTGTGGCCTGGACAGGGACCCTGAGGGCTTGAAGGACTCTGAGTTGGGCTCAGGGGCTGAGCAGCTGGGACTCCCCTTTTGCAGAGCTGCTTCAGCTGGGCACAGCACTTAGTGGGAATCAAATATTTACAAGCGGCCACTTAGCAGCTACAGGGCTGGGAGAGAGGGAACGCCTGCTGTGCCAGAACACACCAGTGGTGCCTCCGGGAAGGGGCTCATGTAGGGGTGGAGGGTCCTCAGTTGCCATTTCCCCCCCATCACAGGCAGCCACTGCAGGAGGATGCATGTGGGGACAACAAGTCCTGCAGAAGAAAAATCCTGAGCCCAGGGACTTGCCCAGCACACCCCCTACCCTTAGGTTTGGAGTTCTGGACCCAGCAAAATGGACATGTCATGGGGAGCAAGGGTTTGGCAAGGTGTACTGGGGTAAAATCCTGGAGGAGAGGAGCTGGCTCTGAAGTGTTCTGCTGGAGGCTGTGAGGCACGGGCAGTGGGATGTGGGGGCTGGTGCAGACACGAATGGGGCTCCTGGCCAGTGCCTTAGCCCACAGGTTTGGGTCCTGCTGCAGATGCACCAAGGCTGCCCTGCCTCTGCTGGGCACTGCTTCCTGCCATGGCCACATCCGATGGGGAGTGTGGGAAGCTGCTCCTTATCAGCTTCTGCCCCAGCCCGTTGCTTCCTCAGGCTTCCCCAGGCAGGACTGGGCATGGGCCTGGACAGGGCTTGCAAGATCAGGCTGGGGTGGGGCCTGGAAGGGGTGAGGCACCACACATTTGCAAAGGGACCCCCAAACCGGACAGCAGTGACTCCCCCCACGCCCCATGTGTACTCTTGACCTGGGGTCTGCCACTGGATGTGGTGCTTAGTCACAGGGTAGCCGTGCAGAAGATGCTGCAGGGCACTTGCATTTATCCCTTGTGTGGCCAGTTTCTGCTTGCTGGACCTCTCCAGGACAATGACTTTCCCTGCATGATCCCTTCTGTCTCCACTGCCTGATGCCCCTGGTGCAGGTGGTCCCACGGCACACTGTGTCACCTGTCAGGGATGGATCTGGTCCCACTGCCACCTCCCTCCAAGCTGGGGCTCTGGGGTATCAGATCAGGTCATCATCGAGGTCATCATCTGGGACAGGAAAGGCCGTGGGGGTGAGGGCTTAGCAGGGCATCAGTGCTCCTCCCCGAACCTACAACCATCACAAGGACTCGTTCCTGAAGAAATTGGCCTGGCCTAGAGCATGGACATCCCTAGGACACCCAGGACAGAGGACATTCCTGGGAAGCAGTGACACACAGGATGGTTCCTGCCAGGCATGGTAACTGTCCTCGCCTGCCCCTGCTGTGGCCCAGGGCAGAGGTCTCCAGCCTCTTGGCTGACTGGAAAACAACGGGCACCATCCCCATTCCAGTCTCCAGGGCCCCGGAGCTGGCCAGGCGGTGGCTAGAGGATTAGTCCAGGTTCCTTGGGGTGCCGAAGTTGGGGCTCGGCAGCCCTGGGGCACCAGGACCCCCCGCGGCTGCCCCCACCCTCAGCGTCGCGGCATCTCGAGGGTTTCAAGGCTGCTGGGCCGCCCACTCCGACAGCCCGAAATAGACCCTTCCTTTCTCGGCCCTTTCCTGAGCCTTTCCTGGTCCTTCTCCGGCTCTTCCCAGAGCAGCCAGAGGTACATTGCGGGGGGAGGGGAGGGGGCGGCGGCGGGCGGGACCCGTCCGGGCAGGAGACCCCGGAAAGCAAATTCTGGTTCCGACAGGAAGCCGAAGATATGCCCATTGCGACCCTCGGTCCCGGGGGCAGACAGACAGTGGGGCGAGGGGGGACACCATGTCTCCGTCCCCCGCTATGGGGTCTCTGCTTCCCCTCCCCCGAAACGCACCCGATGCTCGGGGCTCTGTGCGAACCCGGCGTCCTACACAGCTCCAAGAGTCCCGCACAGCCCCTCTGTTCGTCCTAGCCCTGCGGTTTGCCCGCCCATCCCGATCTCTCCGTCCGTCCATCCTAGCCTTCTGGGCTCTTTGTTTTTCAGAGCCCCCTTGGCCCCGCATCTCTCGACCCCTCCAACGCCTCCCTCTCCGCACAGACCCGAGCCCTACCTCGCTGCCGGCGGGACCCGCCCGGCTCAGCTCTGTCCAGCCCGGCTCTGCTCAGCTCGGCTCGGCTCAGCTCCGCGGCGGGGCGGGGGAAGGGCCGGGCTCGCCGCGCCCCCCGGAACCGGCCCTGTCCCTCTCCGCTCCCTCCCTGCTCCGCTCGGGCCTCCAGGCGGGGGTCTCCCCCCGGCCCCATCGCCCCCAGCCCAGGCAGCGCCCCGGCGACCCGACAGCATCTCTGCGGTGCAGCCCCCCCGGTGCCGGCGCCCAAAGCTCCCTGGCGGAGGCACCCGCAGCTGGGTCCGTGTCGGGGCTGGGCTCCCGCCCCGTTACTCACTTGTTTATTCGACCCAGTCCCTGCCCGGGCGCTCTTGAAGCGGGGGGGTCGGACCGTACCGCCCCTCCAGCGGGACCCGCACCGCGGTGGGGTCCAACAGAGGGGGGGCGTCCCCGCCGAGTCCCGCAGCGACCTCGGCACCCGAGGAGGGAGAGGCCGTTGCGGCTCCGGGCGCTGGGGTGGTCGAGGGCCGGGATCCCTGCGTGCTTCCGCAGCCCTGGCCGTCCCTGCCCTGGAGGGATTCGCCTCCCGGGGGTTTTCCCAGCCCGGCAGCTCCGAGCTCGGGATGTCGCTGCGCTGTCCAAACCCCAGACCAGATGGCGTGGCACGTACCCAGGCCGTGTTCTCTCCCACGGTCTCAGGACGCGACAGCCTCCTTTGCTGCTCCTCGTGCTCCGCCGAGGAGGGCAGAGCTCGGCTCTGGCCGCGGCGTCTCCCTCAGCTTCGAAGAGCTGGAAGCGCCTGAGCCCACGGGGGATGCGGGGACATCCCGACAGGGCAAGCGAGGAGCGTAGCGGCTCGGCACTCAGGGGGATACCCAGGCAGGTTTTCCTGGCACTGGCTCCAGAGCTCATCATCCCGCTATCCCTTGGTTTGGAGCAAAGATTATGGCAGTGAAAGCCCGGGCGGAAGGCAGGGCCAGCGCACAGAGCTGGATCGCGGCTGGCCATGTGTGCTTGGAACAGCAGTGGCCCCAACGCCAGCGAAACGCGCGGGGCTCGGCTGCCGCTGCTGTCTCGGGTGGGGCCGGGGTGTGCCCGGGAGCAGCTGCTCTCACGGATGATGGGACACCGGGCAGCTCCATCGACTGCCCTGCCCGGGCATGAACCGGCCGAGCCGCTGTGTCCCCTTGCACAGCTCAGGGCTGCGCCCTGGCAGCTTCTCCCAAAACGTAGGGGAGATGTGGACTAGGAGCACCGAGAGCGGTCAGGTCAGTGAAAAGCCGTCAGGGGCTTCAGCCGGATCCAGCCCCTGATCTGGCCTTGGCACATGCCCGGAGGCTGCAGCAGCTCTCGGGGCTCAGGCCCCTGTGCCTGCCCTACAACCCCATCCAGGGCCTGGAGTCAGACGTGCAGTGAAACACAGTGTCTGGAAGAGGATATGGACCCTGTTCCAGCTGGAGATACAGTGAAGTTTTGGGGGGAGTTCCCCCACCTCTGTGTTTGTCCAGGAAGGAAAGGGATGGCCTATGGTGGGGGGATGCTCTGCTTGGTTAGCTCAGCAGGGAGGGCACTGACCACAAATTTTGGGGTTTGGGTTTTTTTTTTCCCCGTTTCCTCCTCCTTGGCCAGGCGTTCACTCACTTCCTGCACCGAGCCCTGAAACCCCCCCTGCACAGGCAGCAGCTGGAAATAACTCACAGGAAGGAGAGGCCCGGGAATATGTCCGGTGCAGCTGCAGGCCCTGGGGATGTCTGGTGGGATGGGGAGGGGGTTACCCATGTGCAGGACCAAGGCAACTGGGGTCCCCCACCCCAACCTGCAGGCAGGCCAAGCCCCACAAGTGTGGATGGCCAGGGCAGGCATGGGAGCCTCCTCAACACCAGCTCCCACAACGGCTCTGGGGCTGGATCCTGCCAGCAGAGCAAGCGGAGCCAGGAGCAGGACAAGGCAACTTCCCAGAGCCATGGGGCAGCTCCCAAGGCCTTGGAGGCCCCTGCACAGCTGCGTTGCCTCTTCCCTAGTGCTGGGGGACCTGGGCAGCCCCCTAAGTCCCTGCATCATGGGCCTGCACTGGGGAGAGGGTGGATGCAGGTAGGAAATGGCCCCTCCATGAAGCCAGGGCAGAGGTTTCATGCACCCCTGGGCACTACTCACCCATACCCCATCCTGCCCGGCTGAGTGGGCATACCCTGGGGTGTGGAGGCTTGTGGGGATGGAGCCATGTGGGGTGATCCCAGAGGAGTGTGGCTGTGCCCATGGTCATCATCTGGTGGGACCAACACCAGCGAGTCCCAGCTCAACCCTGAAGTGTCCCTAAGGTGCCCAAAATCCATCTGAACATCACTAGAGGCCCTCTGGAATTCCCACCTCATCAACAGGATACTGGGGAATGCAGTCAGCTTCTTGCCCAGGGCAGGGAGATCCTCACAGGCATGGTGTGGGAGGGACTGCAGGCTCTGGAATCCGGATTTTCCCCTGTAAGGAAATATCCCAACCAGCAATCCCTCTCCTCCACTCTGCCAGAGCAGGCGTCTGGCAGCCCTAAAGCCTCCCATGCCACAGCCAAGACTGGAGGATGTGGCAGCGCTCCCAGGCTGAGGAAGCCAGATCCCAGGGGAGGACATGCCAGGAATGGGGCCCATGACAGGGTGAGGGGCCCCTCTAGGAAGGAAGACACAGGGCAGTGCTGGGCTGGTGAAGTCAAGGGTCCTGTGACTCCAGCTGGGGAGCAGCGACTGGACTGGTTTGGGGAGGTGTTGGGATTGGGAGAGGGCTGGAGCAGGAAAAGAAGCACATGAGGCAGACTCTGTGGGGATGGAGTAACAGATCCCAGGGGAGTTCCCAGTGCTGGCCCAGTGTGGTACTGGCTGGTGATGTCATGCAGGAGCTGTGAGGGTGCCCATGCCCAGGATCTCATGGCTAAAACAACCCTTATTTTATTTATACCTAAGTCTCAAGGTCCTTCATGATAAATTCAAATACACAGAAAAGCCTCAGGAACATGCCCAGTGCTGGGCCAGGCCTTGGGGACATCCATGGAACAGTGTCTGTGCTGTGGGATGAGATGCCCTGCCCACCCCTGCCAAGTGTCCAAGGGTGCTGAACGGTCCCTCACCGCCGGTACCGGTAACGCTTGAAGTGGAACCAGAGCTGGAAGATGCCATTGGCAAACTGGCAGCGGAAGCCGTGGCGGTGGGAATACTCCCACTCCCTATTGACAATCTTGAAGGCGATGTCCTCATAGGGTGGCCCAGCATGGAAGCGCAAGATGGCAAAGTCCTTGTTGTCCTGGCAGGCCTCCAGGAAGTACTCGGGCGTTGAGCGCTTGTCAATGAGGTCGGGGTAGAAAATGTTGAACTTATAGCCCTGCACGATCTTGGGGGGAGGGTTGTCGAAGTCATAGTGGGTCTGGTTGTACTTGTTCCACTCGAAGCCTGTGTGCACACGGTTGAAGAAACGGGGCTTGCGTGGCCGGTACTTGTCAGCCCACAGATACGCCTTGCCCGTGAGCGGCATCTCCACGCTGAACTGCGCCTCGTCTGCGCCCATGCCCTCCTTAGCCTTACGGAAGAAGATATCGTCGGTGCTCTCGGAAGCATCACCTATAGCAGAGGAGAGATGACATCAGGTTCTGCAGTGCCAGCCAGGCCTGGGCCATGTGACACTGCTCCAAGGCATGCAGAGAGAAGGAGCTGCTGTGCAAAGGATGCAGAACTGGATGTGGAAATGCACGGGCTGCCCCGCAGGCTCTGAGTGGGCACTGGAAAACTCAGCCAAAACACCCCTTCTGCCTGTCTGCACCCAAACACCTTGGTGGTACTGAGGCAGGTCCCCCAGCGAGCACCAGCAGCCTGAGCACCCTCTCCCTGCTCTGGTCCAGGCCACAGTGCCCTTTGCTCCAGAGGCACTCCCCTGCCAGGTCAGCTCTGGGTGCCTGCCCCAGATCCAATTCTCGCCCTTTCCTGAGGGCAGTGTCCTCTCCAGCCTTGCACCCCGAATCACTACACACCCTCCATGCCAGGCAGGCTGCAAAGCTGACACCTCACCTGTCACCTGGAGCTGCTGGCGCAGCAGCAGCAGCCGGTGCGTGTCCTCCTCGGCCTCCAGCACATGTGCATCGAAGGGCAGCTCGTTGGGGCCCAGCAGCCGGGGGCTGTACTTGCCCGCGTCATAGTCATCCAGGCTCTGCTGGATCAGATCCTCCTCCATCAGCACGGCCTCCCCCTCTGCCTCTCCCTTGGCCTCCGTGTCCTGCTCTGCCTCTGGCTCTGAGGACGGCCCTGGCTGTGCCTCAAGGCTCTCCTCGGGATCCAGCCTGCATGTAAGGGAGAAGAGAGGACTGGGACGGGGATGGTACCCTCATTCGCTGCGCACCTCAGCTCTGCCTTGGGAAGGGTGAGGGCACAAGACTGCCTTCGTGCCTGGGGACAGGCCCAGGTGTTTGCTCACCTGTCACTGGGGGAAGCTGGCTCCTGCTTGATGATGGGGAAGAGCGGTTCACTCTCCACACCCTGCTCCTGCTTCAGCTTGTACAACTTCTGACGCAGCACATCCTGGTGCCGCTCCCGTAACCTGAGAGAGGAGAGGAGAGGAGCCATCGGGTCCTGCCCAGCAGAACCACCTCACTGTGACACCCACCTCCATGGGCAGAAACCTGCTGGGCTTGGATGACTTTGGGCTGAATTAAATCCCAGTTCAGTTCCCTCTTGGAGGTATCACTAAACATCACCACTGCAGAAGGGACTGGGTGTCCTGCCCTGCTCCCCCTCTTGAAAATCAGCCATCTCAGAAGAGGTAGAACACCCTCCCCCAGTCTCTCCACCGAGTTTATGCCTCCCCAGCTCTCCCCACAGCAGAGTCTGCACTAACCCCACTCTCTGCTCTCACCTGGCCCGAGCCATGTAAGCTTTCAGCTGCTGCAGGAGACTCTCCCAGTACCCGATGTCCAGATTGGGCCCTCCTGCCCGGATCTTGCTCTCAATGCCTTGGTACAGAGCTTGCAGCTGGTTGTATGTCTTCCCCTTGAACACGGACTGCACATCTGAGCTGACCGAGGCATTGACACCATCCCGACGCTCCCCTGGACAGGTGAGGGCAGGCAGTCATTTTCCAGGCACTCAGCTGCACTTATCCCGGTTCTGCTGACAGCAGGAGGCTGGACCCCAGCCAGGGACAGCTGCCAGACGCACAGCCTCCATCCAGCAGGTCCAAGAGAGCCCCTCTGAGCCTGAGCACACATGGCCCTGCGCCCTATGGGACCCACCATTCACACTCCCGAACACCCACACCAGGCTCTGCTCTCCTGCTCACCTGGTCCTCCTTTCCCAGAGGCCTCTAGCTTGCGGAGCTTGGCTATCTCATCCTCTGTGATAATGGTCATGTCCCTCCAGAAGTCCACGTTCTTCCCTTGCTCCAGCTCCATATACACCTGTAGGCAGGAGACACATCAGGCACCTGTTCCACACCATGGGCAGGAAGGCAGAGGTGCTAGAGAAGCCCTGAGCCCAGGCAGAGGGGCAGCAGAGCAGGCACCTGGATGTCCTCCACCAGGTCCTCCATGTCAGAGACGGTCAAGCCATTTAGGAAAGTGTAGGGCTCATGCATCTCTACAGCCAGGTCATCATCTTCTGCACTGATGTACTTAGCCAAAAGATCAATGGGTTTTGCCCTCCCATCTCGAATTCGGATCTTAGACCTGGTGAAGGGAGAGGAACAGAGGGACAGTGGGACACTGAGCAGTGCCATCCTCTGCTCCCTGCCAGGCATGTCTCCGAGCAGATGCACACCTACCGCAGCTTGGCCTGCTGCAGGTGGAAGTTGTCCTCCTGCTCTTCCCAGGTTTTGAAGTGCTCTGCCTCTTTCTCCCGCTGCAGCATCTCCAGCTCCTGCTCCCGCATGGCTTTTTCCCGCTCCCGCTCCAGGCGCAGCTGCTTCACCTGCCCAGGGTGACAGAGCTGTCAGGCCACTGTGGTTGGGCCACTGTGCAGACACCACAGACACCTGCTTGAGAACACGGCCATAACACGACCCGTCCCTGAGTTGCCCTGGCTCCTGCCATCAGCCCGAGCTCCTGGAGAGCGGGGAGCCAGTGGGGCCAGGTTGCCTGGGCTCACTGCCAGCCTCGTGGGAGATGGGACAAAGGCACAACTGAGTGCCTCAGTGTTGTGACCTGGCATTGTCCTCCTCAGCACCTCCTGAGCTCCTGGGCTCAACCCCAAGAGAAGAGGTTTCTCATCCTGAAACAGCAGAAGCCAGGGTTCTATGGCCCCCACAATACAACAGACTGGACACACCCAGAAGAAGAAAATGGGGACTTCCCAGTGAGGGATGGAGAGAACCAAGCTGTAAACAGGGCTCTCTGTCAGACAGCAACACAAAAAGGACATCTTATCCCACCTTCTGCAGCTCCAGGCGATTATCCTCCTGGATTCGCTTGTTCCTCTCCTTCAGGTCCTTCTCGTCCAGATGGCTGATCCCTTTCTTTTCCAGTGCCTTAAACAGAATAGCCAAGGGAAGCTGTGGAACCTAAGGACCTTCACAGCTCCTCACTGGCCAGCAAATGCTACTCCATTCACCCGTTTCTGCTGCTCCGGTGAGGTCTGATCCTGTTGAAGGTCCCTAGATCACTCAAATGCTGCTCCTGAAGCCCCTCAGCAAATCCAGGCTCAGCCCACATAGCCCCTTGGCCTAGTGAGGTAAGTGCCAGCACAACAGTATCGTAGAAGCATGAGAGAAAGGACCTTGAAGATCATCTTGTTCTATCTCCTGACATGGCAGGGACACCTTCCACTACACCAAATTGCTCCAAGTCCCATCCAAGCTGGCCTTGGGCACTTCCAGGGATCCAGGGGCAGCCACATCTGCTCTGGGCACCCTCTGCCAGGGCCTCCCCACCCTCCCAGGGAACAATTCCTTCCCAATATCCCATCTAAGCCTGTCTTCTGGCAGTGGGAAGCCGTTCCCCTTGTCCTGCCCCTCCAGTCCTTGTAAAGTTCCTCTCCAGCTCTCCTGGAGCCTCTGTAGCCACTGGAAGGAGCTCTAAGGTCTCTCCAGAGCCTCCTCTTTTCCAGAGAGCCTTCCCTTCTCCCTAGCCCTGAACACCACCAGCTCCCTGACATTCCTATAGCAGAAGTGCTGCATTTCCATTAACATCTCCATGTCCCTGACACAGTAAATGCTGCCCAGCACTGAGCCTGGAGCTCTCAGCAGCTCCAAGAGCCTCTCCTGTCCTCAACACATCTTCCTATCTCACCACCCTGGATATAGACCCCACCGGAGGCACAGATCCCCCTGACACCCTCTGCCTGTTCCCTTTGGCTGCAGGGACAGGGCAGAGCTCACCTTGCTCCAGATGAATGTGCCCAGTAGGTTGTTGTCCCCAAAGGGATTGTCGGTGTTGGTGTAGCCCATGTACTCCTCA
>VZSR01001846.1:721492-772855 GCA_013398615.1 Brachypodius melanocephalos | reverse complement strand
GCGACCCGGAGCCCATCGGCAGCGGCGGCTCCGCCCCGGGGCCTCGTGGGGCCTCAATGCACAGGGCTGGCCTTCGTCCGCCTGCGCCCACCCCGCCCCAGCAGAGGCCCCGGCGCAGACAGGCGGGCGGCGGGGCAGCCCTGTGCCGGGGCGGAGCGCGGCAGCTCCCGCCCGGCCCGATCTGCGCCCCTTTTCCCCCAAAGCGCGCCGTGCCCGCGCCGCGCCCACAGAGGAGGCGAACACCCTGTAGAGCACAGCACAGACTGCAGAACGCTTTATCAGAGCGGGGTACAGATCTCTGGAAAAGGGGCTCCCTGTAGAAGGAGGGGAAAAACCCTCAAAACAACCGAGGAAAGAAAAAAACCCGCCCGGGCCTCGAGCCCCCGGAACAGAGACGGGAACACCCCAACATCGGCGTCCCCGTCCGGTCGCAGCGTCCGGGCCTCTCTGCCTTACATTCGGCACACGGTGCACACGGACTGCGGACCCGGACACGTGTGGGAACAGCAACATCCATGGGGACATCCACCGGGACACGCGTGGGAACAGGGCCAGCCACCAGGACAGATTTGGCGCGTGTAGACATGGACAGAAAAAAACCGTCAGACATGACCGAAGACGCCTCAGCCCTGGCTTTCTCGTTGTCCATTCGGGAAGCGCTGGAGCAGTGGCTGAGAATGCAAAGGGAAATGCGGGTGGCGATGGAGCCCTGCAAACACCTCTGCCTGCCTTGGACCAAGGGCTACGAGTGCTCTGTCTTCACTAAAAAAACTCCCAAAAGCGCAAATTCGGCACGTGGCCAGAGACGCAGCGGCAAACAACAGCTGTATCCCGCTCTCTGCGTGAGTTGAGGGTCTCTCTGGGAGCTCCTGGGTTTGCCCCAGAGCCTTTGCAGGCTGCAAAAATGCCCGTTTTCTCCTGCCAGTCCCCTAGCTGTCAGGCATATCTGAGTCTGAGTCCGAGATCCGGGCTGGGACGATGGGAGTGAAGGACAGCAGTGGCACACAGACCTGTGTGGGAAGAGGCTGTCCTGCAGCGTCAAATCTCAGAATACAAGACTCGTGGTGCCTCCTTTAATGATGGAGAGCCTGGACAGCACCTGCTGGGTCATTCAGAAGAACCCGGCAGAGAACAGCAACTCAAGTCCAGAATGAGCTGAAGTGCAGATGGAGGAACACTCAGACCAAGGATGCTCTTTCCCATGGGCAAGTGCTGTTCCTGCCCAGGCAGCACTGGCAGTGCCTGTGACATGCTCCAGAGCTTCTGCTGCTCTCCTGCAGTGCCCAGTATTACAGAACTGCACAAGGATCATCACAAAAAGGGAAGACAGTTCTTTGAATGAATATGCTGCAGAAGCTCTGGGTTCACCCCCTCTCTCAGGACCCAAGCCCAGTTCCAGCTCACAAAGCTCATTCTCTGGGACACTCCCTGCACAGAGGCCAAGCAGCTTTAGAGACCCCCTAGAAATGAGGGGAAGGAATAAAATCTCAATCAACGATACTTAAACCATCTCAAAAAAGATGCTTGATTTCAAGGGGCTGGAAAATCCTCATGAGGCCAAACCCTCCAGCCTCTGACTAAGGTGGTCCCAGGGCAGGGACCTGGGTTAGAACAGCTTGAGCCCACCTTGGTTTCCCCAGAGAGCCCCCTCCTCCAGCACAGCACCCAGCAGCAGCAGCTGCACCAGTGATGTCTCCCTCTGGCTTTTCTATACACACTGCTGGAAGAGGCTGAATTATTAGCTTTTTGAAGCCCCTTGCCTTGAGCCCAAACACAGGTGAGACTGTAGGTATTGCATAGCTCCCATTCCCCTCCACCAACCCCTGAGCTCCCCCAGCCTGCAGAACTCTCCAAGTGGCACAGGAAGGAGGGATGGAGCAGGAGCTGCAGCTGGGAGAACGAGCTTCCAAGCAGCAACAGAAAGGGGAGAGTTTCTTGAGAGACTTTTGATAGACTGTTTGGTAAATACATGGATACATGAACAGCAGCCACTTTCACAATCCCCAGACTGTGCTCCCAAGAAGCACAACTCAGCCTTCTGCATCTACAAGCAGGGAAGGGAAGTCCAGGTCCTATATTCCGTGCAAGAAAAAACCATTAACTCATGAAGATTCTCACTAAGTTCAGTACAATACAGAAGGAAGAGCTTCCCATCAGCCCAGCTACCTTCTGGGACCCAACATAACTGCTCCTGAGTGCTACTGTGAGGACAGACTGTGGGGACTGAGGCCTGAGAGAGCAGGGTCCCACTTCCCCACCCCTCTACATGGAATCCCAAGGACAGTGAAGATTGTAAAGGGAATAAAGAGATTTCAACCCTCTTTCTCAAGCGAGGTTCATAAAGCACACTAACTGTCTCCCTCTGGTCTAAAGGATTTCCTGTTTTCTCTCTGGGAGATGAGGATGGGACTGCTGGATTCCAGACTATGCTGTGTCTTGCTGATGGATGAGCCTGAACACTACCCCGTGACATCAAATTCTCTCACTTAACAGCCCATAGCCTTCACAAAACAAACCCTTTCAGACACCCACAGCAGGGATTTCCACCAGCAGCTGTGACCCCAGGCAACACCCCAGCCACCCAGTTTTTTGTCCAAGAGTCCATGAGCACAGCAGTGCTGGCACAATTCCGTGGCAGAGCCAGGCTCCCATTCCTGCCTTCAGTGTGTGGATGTGCCCTTGTCTCCCTGCCTGCCCTGAGGGGCAGAGGGGATGCGTGAAACCAGTGTCCCCATGAGCATGTGAGGGGCTGAGTGGCTCCAGGAGGATGCAGAGTGTGGACAAGCCCCACGTGGGCTGGGCAGAGTGGGGAACTTGCCCTCCAACGTGGCCAGGCTTGGGAGGAGCCCAGTTCCCATGTGTCCATGAGCGCGGGTCTGGAGCAGGCGGCAGCCGGTCAGATGAAGTGTGGACTCCAAGCACAGAGGGAGGGGCGCAGCAATGCAGCACAGGGTGAAGGTGGAACCCATCATGACTTCTGGGAGAGCTGAGGAGTCCATGTCACTGTCACCAGGAACTGTGTGCTGCCCCACACAGTATTACAGACTGAGGAGAAATCACTAGAGAGTTTGGATCCTCATGAATTGGCATGGTTACTTTGGACTATGGTAACATGGGAGCAATTCTATTCCATGGCCTTTAATATATTTCATTTTCATAGCACCTTTCATCCCAGGGTTTAAGTGCTGTAATGGAAGCAGATACTGTGCACCCATTAGCACGGGGGAACTGAGGCACAGAGTGGTTTAGTGACTCACCTTGGGCCACTTGGAAAAACCATGGCAGAGTCTGGACAGCCTTAAACCTCCTGACTCCCTCAGTTGATCAGACCACACTGCTGCCTCACATGAAGCCACTCCACTCCCTGCCCTCCCCAGCAACGTGCTCCTACCCATTCTTCGGTGAAGTCTCATGCTCCTTTTTGATCCACAAATATATGACCAAAAAAAAAAAAAAAAAAGAAAAAAAAAAAAGGTGCAGTAAACTAAATGTTTTAAAAAGCACATTTGTGCTGTCTCTGTGCAAAGATAAAAGAAATAAATACATGATTAAAAAATTAAAAAGGTTCACAGTATCACACATGGATAGGTAGCTGCGGTAGTGCACGTCTGGAAAACACTGTGTTACTACCCAGGATTCTCTACACCCAGCTGGAATTCTCTGCTGGGAGCTGCGGGTGAGCGGGTGGTTTCTTTGCTGCCCACATCTGGGGTAAGTAGAAATACATGGTTATAGTTTTGCTCCATTCTGAAACGCAGTGCCCGGGATCCTGCAGTGCAGCAATACTGGTGTCAGCAAGCTCTTCCCCATCCCACTGGAATGGCTGCATCAACGAAAAGGGAACACATCGACCTGCAGAGGGAATCACTGCTCTCTGGGACTTCTGTGTCTGCATAGAGATTACTGCAAGAGGCAGAGAGAAGAGAGTCACAGAATCATGGAATCATTAAGGTGGGAAAAGACCTCCAAGAATACCAAGTTCAGCCATCTGCCCAGCACCACCATTATGTTCACCGCTAACCCACGTTCTCAAGTGTCACAGTCACACGTTGTTTGAACACTTCCAGGGACAGTCATGCCATCACTGCCCTGGGCAGCCTGTTCCAATACCTGACAACCCCCTTTCAGTCAAGAAATTTTACCAAATATCCAACCTAAACCACCCCTAGCACAGCTTGAGGCAGTTTCCTCTTGTCCTGTCCCTTGTTTCCTGGGAGCAGAACCCAACCCTCACCTGGCTGCATTCTCCTGTCAGGGAGTTGTGGAAAGCAAGATCTCCCCTGAGCCTCCTTTTCTCCAGACTGAGCCCCTGCAGCTGTTCCTCATCACACTTGTGTTCTAGCCCTTTCCCCAGATCCACTCCCTTCTCTGAACATGCTTCAGCTCCTCAATGTCTTTCTGGTCGTGAGGGGAAAGAGGATCAACTCCTGAGCGCCAGTGCTCACATCAGTCAGGTCTGTGTCCCACCAACTTCCCAGCACAACCAAAGAGGGTGTTCTACATCCTACAGAAACAGCAACGTGTCTGGAAAACCTGAGCTCCCCAAAGCTTTCCCTGCACCAAACAACTGGGAATAAGCCACAGCCCTTGCTGAGCAGGCCAGGGCTCTGCCAGCACAGAGCTGATCTGAGAGGCAGCCGGGCTCTGCTGCAGCTATGCAGGAGCCCCACGCTGCCAGAGCCCAAGCTGACCTTGCAGAGGGAGCACAAACTCTGACCTCGACCCACCGGGCACCCGGCACACGGCTGTTGGACACTTACTGTATCGCTCTCCTCATCGGAGACAGAGTGGAGCTGAGCGCTATAGTGGAGCGGGGAGTAAACCCAACTCCTCTCGTCTGTCGGCTGCCAGAGTGGCCAGAGACGGCAGGGAGAATGCAGGGAGAGCAGCAGCAGAGCAGGGAGCAAAGGAGAGAAGAGGAAAAAAATAAAAGGAGAAAATAAAAAGAGTAGGAAACAATACAGTAAGAACAGCTGTCCACCTGGAAGGAGAGGACTGAGCCCAGAGCCAGCTCTCAGCAGAGAAGCCCTTCACATCCTCAGCACGTACCTGCTCGCTGCCAACCCAGACATGGGACCTGTGCCAGATGCAGTGGGGGTGGCACAACCTCTCCTCTTGGAGAGATAGAGTTTTAGAGCTTTTGAGATGTCAGGGAAACCTCAGCTCCCTCCCATAGCATCACCTGGCTCCAGAGAAACTGAGAGATTTGGGAAGTGACTTACCTAAGAGCAGTGACAGTTCTGGGTTCCTGCTACTTGCTACCAGCTCTTACCCTCCCATTTCCAGAGCCCTGTGCATCCTACAAACTGATGTCCAGGAGGGCTTTTACAGGGAAACTGGATTTGTTTGCTGTGCCTTCCTCCTTCTCTGCAGAAGGCTGCGGAGCTGGGGTGAGACCATGGCGGATGGTGGCCACAGAAAGGAAACAGTTATTGCTGAGATTTTGGGGACAGTGGGGTAATGGGAACAAGTACAACACAGGAGGCAAAACACAACTGGTCCCTGGAAAGAATGAGGGGAAGGAGGTGTGCCTTGAGGGACAGTTATCACAGCACTGGGCATTGGTGTGAGAAGACACAATCCGATGCTGACACAGCACAGATTCAAGGGCTGGTCTCTGCTTCCAGGGCTCCTGGGGGACTATTTACATTGCAAATGGGCTCTTTTGTCTCCAGGGGAGCTCCCACAGAGAAGAAACTGCCCCCTTTGATCCAGCCTGGCATTTGTAAAGGAAGAGAAGCAGAACTGGGTGCTTGGAAGAAGCCTGTGGCATTCCCAGCCCAGAAACTGAGCGTCACATTCTACAATGTACAAGGAACTACAAGAAGCCAGAGAAGCTTTGAAGCACTGGGCTCCACATGCTGAACCCTTCAGTAACTGCAGGTCCATTAGTAGAGACTGCTGGGAGAAAGGAAGGTTGAGAAACCCCTGTCTGGAGCTCTGTCAGAGGTATAAGAAAGCTCCTACCACATCAAGCTTGTCCCACATCCTCCTTTTCATCCATCCTGACTGAGCCACATGCTCCAGCCAGTCTCTTTCAGAGCCTTTTAGGAGCTTCAGTGTGTGCAGAGAGCTGTGGGAGATAAAGTGCTTGGCATTACCCCTCCCAATGCTGGAGCCAAACCCAGCTGAGGGGCAGGAGGAGCTGCAGGAGGAATTGCCTATTTGCTCACAGAAGTGCAGCACCTTCCTCATGCCATCAGCCATGGCCAGGGGCACATTCCTGCCCCTGCTTCCCCATGCACCCTGCCTCTAACCCAAATGGGAGCACCAGGCTGCACCAGCGAGGCTCTGGCAGCACTGCCACCACACCCTGGGGACAGCAGCTCTCCCAAAGCCTGAGAAGGTAAATGCTAAACCCCATAACTATCTCAACTCTAGATTCAGCCCCTAAAAGCTCAAATACCTCCCTGCATCTTTTGGAAAGGAAAATCCTCCTTGCTCAAAGAACACCTTCAGTGTGGAGGGAGCACACTGGTGATGCTGAGAAGAGCTGGAGAGCTGAAACCAGCCCTAACTCAGCACCAGCTCCTGCCTCATTTGCTTTATGAGCTGCTCCCTACAAGCCAAACAGTTCTGTTTGCAACTGGATTTTTAGAAACTTCAAAATATCTTAATAGTGTCTTTAAAACCCTCTTCCTGGGCTGAGGGAGGTGAGCCTGACATCACCTATAGAGGCCCCGGTGCCTCTCTGGCCAGAGATGGTACATGGAATCACAGAACAGTTTGGGTTGGAAAATCACCGAGTATCCCCGCCCCGCCACGGGCAGGGACACCTTCCAGTATCCCAGATTGCTTCAATCCCATCCAACCTGACCTTGGACATTTCCAGGGAGAGGGCAACCACAGGTTCTCTGGGCAACCTGTGCCAGGGCCTCACTGCTCTCACTTTTCCAAAGGGCTGAGTGACACTATGGCCCATCCCAGGGTAGGAGCTGTGTCACCAGTCTGCAGAAAAGCAGGACAGAGCTCATGATTCTCTCAGATCTTACAAAGAGATCCACTGGTGTCACTTCAGTATGCTTCCCCCATTTCTGCTGGGCTGGTTCCTAATGCCCATTCAATCCAGAGCCCCAGCTGTTGAGAGAAATGGGGTGCTGGCCCCAGTGTTTCAAAGCTGCAGCTCTGCTCCCCTACATGCTGTGCTGGCACGGTCACTTACAATCCCAGAGGAACGCGAGGTAGTTCGGAGTCTGCGCTGGCGGGGAGAGTAAATCCAGTACCTCCCATCTGTGAACTGGGTGGCCCCAGGACAAGTGAGGTGAGAAAGGAAACAGAGGAAAAAAAGGGTGATGTGAAAGAGGATGAAAGAGAAAGCAAAAAACAAGGGGTTGGGCAACTCCAGGCCTGAACAGGTGAGCAGGTGGGAAAGCCGTGCAGGGGAGAGCAGCGCCCATGCCCTGCCACACTCTGCACTTTTATTCCCTGGGGATGAACAGGAGAATGAAGTTCTCTCCATGGGCAGACTTCCAATGATCAGATTGCAGTCTCCTAGCACTGGCCAAATGCTCCTCTGCACACACCATCCCTTCACCCACCACTGCCCCTGAGCACTGCTGTAGAAGAAGCTGTGGTGCTACTTGAGTGCACGCATGCAGTCTCACCTGAGCTCCAGCTCAAGTGGCTTTCCAAGGAGAGCGCCCATGGGAACTCAAATCAGCTTTTCCCTTCATCCCAGTAGTGACAAACACTCCACAGCACACGACACACATTTAATGCAAAACTCAGACTCAGATGAAGTATGAAATGCTGATAAGCAGTCAATCACACTCTCCTATGAACACACTCTGCAGAATTTTCTCTTGGATAGAGGTGCCCCTCAAGCTGGGAGGAGTTCCTATGCCCAGAGACGGGGGGAAGAGCAGCTGACCCTCACTAGAAGACACTTGCCAGGGGAGCAGGCAGGATCTGCCTGCACACAGCTGCCATCCACAGACAAGGAGGAGGCAGCGGTGTTAGAGGAGCCATTTGCATTTTGAACATGCATCCAACCCCAAACAAGCTGTGAAACAGGGCTGATTCCTTCCACAGCTCCCACGAGCCTCAGAGTGACTTGGCAATGATTGAGCAGCTCTGCATCAGAGTCACAAGAGCCCAAGGAAAGGCCAGTGCTGCATTTTACTTTAGCCTGAAGGAGCCCATTGCATGGGCTTAGGTCATCTCCAGAACCACAGAACCAACAGCAACAAGTCGGAGCAGGGAGAAGCCGGGCACCTCTTTTAATGAGGGTTCCAGTGCCCAGGCACCAGTGAGAGGCCAACTCTCACAGGACAGGCACTCAGCTCTGCTTTGGGAATCCATGGGACAGGTATGTGTTGCTAAAAAACCTCTTCTCTGGTCTGCAGAAGTTGCTCAGCCATTGTGGGAACTGAGTGAGGACCAGCGTCAGGCTCCACGGCACTCTGCTGCCAACCACCAACTTACTCCCTGGCTCAGCACTAGACTCCCACTGCATCACCTAATGCAGCCTGCAGGGAAAGGAAAAGCCGGAGTTCACCAGAGCCCAAGGTCATCCTCTGCAACCACCTCCCTTTGGGTCTAGGCCATGTTTGTGTCAGGAAAGCAGCCAAGATCTCTGGCTGAAGAAGGAAGAACCTCTCTCTTGCACCCACATCACCTTGGCTTGTCCCAGGAGCAAATGTGCTGGCCTAGATAAGCACTTGTGCTTGCAAGTAGAGCAGCACAGCTACAGTTACATACACAGGAGGAGTGTCACTTGTGTGAACCTCACTAGATGCTGTTTTGAGTTCTCCAAGTTTAGTCCAGTTTCCTGTATTCAAAAACCCACCCAACACTGAGGTCTCAAGGTGCTCCACACCAAGATGGTGCAGGGCAGCCACTGCCCAGCACCCAACTGCCTGGAATGGATACTGACAGCCTTGTCCAACCCTTCCTATCACACCCCAAGGGTCAGGTGGAGAAGGTCTCTTACAAAGTATATGTCTGTGACTGGCACGTCGTCTTCATCTGAGGCCTGGCTGGCTGGTTCCGAGGCCTGGCTGGCCGTCTCCACCTCTACGGTGGCTGTGGATGTGACAATGGCACAGGCTGAAGAAGCTGCCTCTCTGCAGAGGGGAAAGAAATGACAGTCTAGTCACTGCAGTCAGGACAGGAGCAAGCAAAACCGATTTATTACAGAGGAGCAGAAGATGCTGTGCTGTCACATCCTGAAGGGTCACGTCAGGGCAGGTCAGGTCAGAACTGTGCTCAGCCTCACCGAACACCTGTGACTCCAGCAAAGCTGGAGTCCAGCAATGTCTCCAGCACAAGCAGCCACAGCTCAAAACCCACTGCGTGGGCCCTGCTCAACACTAAAACACTCACTCTTTGACTTCTTCTTCAGGAGCTACAATCTCAACGTCACACTTGGGCTCCAGCTCGACACTGATTTGCTGAACCTCCTCCTCGACCCGCACCTCCTCGTGTGACCTGGAAACCAAAGAGACAGGCCCAAAGACTCAGCTGGGCATGAGTTATGCATAGCCTTCAATTTTAGGTCAGCCTGAATCAGTCCAGAGCCAGCCAAGCCTCTTGTGCAGTTCTGCCCCAGAACACAGCTGCTATCATGGCACTGGGCTCCCAGCACAGATTCAGTGGCCGATTTCAGCTCAGAGGGAGCATTCAGACCTCCCAGAAGCTAGGGTTTGGATAACCAAAACTCCGTGGAAAAAGAGTCAGTCCTGGAAGATTGCAGCACTCGGGAATGACAAGGTGGGAAAAGAGGACAAGAGAAAGGAGTTAAACAGCCAGTGCTGCAGGAAAGATGGGCAGTGTCAGATGGAGCATGGGAGCAAAGAGAACTGGCCTCCAGGGAAAACTTGTGTTCAGAGTTAGCCTGGCACCAGGCCAGAGCCTCTGACCTTTTCTAAGTCTCCCACCACATCAAAGCTGCTCCAGGATTGATACCAGATTTATTTGCACATTCTGGAACTGTTTCTGACAATCTTCACTTTAATATCTCATGCTATTAATTACTTGGGCCAACAGGGCTGGCTCCACTGTCCCCATGGGAAGGAGGAGCAGGAACCTGCCAACCCGAGGGGCAGTTGTCAGACAGCGGCTGAACTCTGGGTTCAGTGACAACACTGCCCTGCTCTGGGCTGGCTCTGACCAGAGCTGGGGCCAGTGGGCAGCACTTCTGTCCAGCTCCAAGCAAGAAACTTCCTACACTCTTCCTCACAGGGCTGGACCTCAAACCTGGAGTGAATTCCCCAGCAGACCAGAATAACCAGAGGTATGACACATTCTTGAGCAAATTGGGTGAGGTTTTTTCCATCCCAGCTCATGAATGTAAATTCCTGCTTTAATAAATTTGTGTCTGCACTGGTTTTCACCAGGGGATCCCAGAAAGTTCCACAAGTGCACAGATCCCTACTCTCCCAGGAAGGGCACATGGAGGCACTAGCACTAGAAAGGGACAAATTAGGCAAAAACCAGAAAAGGTGGCCTATCTGCAGATGGTCGGTATAGCTCTGGCAAATCTGTGACAGACAAATCTACTCTGACCAGGCCACTGAGCTCCCTGAATGCTCCCAGGTGACTCTGATTCACCTGACCTATTTCTGGATGAGCAGTCACATACTACAGCAGCTTCCTCCCTCCTTGAGGTACTGTTGAGTCTGAACTATTTCGGATTAAGTCACTGCATTTGCCACAGGGGCCCCACCACTGGGGCCTGGGTTTAAGTCTCAAATTTTCAGCAATTTCTAACACTGCAGGATATAAGGTGCTTCACAAGTCCCTGACACTTCACACAGTGAACAGGTCCCTGCCCTCCAGGGACAGGAATTTACGAGGATTCAGCAACATGCAGCATCCAGAGGTATTTTCATAAGGAAGTACCACAGAAAGGGATTTTTTTCATAGTGCATGTCATCCTAACTCAGCAAATCACTCAAAGCTTGGAACAAGAGCAGATGCCTGCAACGTGGGGCAAACCCTCATCTTCCAAATATCTTTCCTTCCAAGCACCAAACGCTGACTGCGGGGAGAGAGGACATCAGCCTGTCAGGCTCCTCTGGCTATGGCACATCCCAGGAGTGAGTCTCTGATGTCAGTTCAAAGCCTACTACACCTACACAATGTCCTGGAAAACAAGGGCAGAGCCAGCAGCATCTGCTGGCTCCTTGTGCAGATCCTGCTGACACGGGCAATGGAGTAATTTTTACTGGTGAAAAATAATTCTACAATAATGCACAATAATTTCACGATATGAGCCTCTAAAATCAGACACCCCTCTGCAGCACAGCATTTCTGTCCGACCTTGCCCTTGGCTCTGAGACACCACAGGAGGGAAAAAGCCTCACAGATTTCTGAAAACACTGGAAGCTACTTCTGTGGGGACAGAGTGCTCAGTGCCTCACAAAGTCAAAGCCCTTTCACTTTGCCCAGGTAACAAGCAGATGCTCAGAGGAGGAATGTTCCTGCTGTCAGGGCTCACTTACTTGCAAAAAGGGACTTAAATGACCTTCCTTGACTCTGGTGCTGGGTGGGTGGGTAAATTTGGACAACACTGTTGTCCCCTTTCATGTGAAATAACTGTGGTATTTTCCAAGCACTAAGAAACCTGCTTTGCAATGAAAATTCTGTGTAAGAAATGAGGATCGTCTGATTGCAGAAGCAGCTCAGCATCCATGCCAAAATCCTGGAGCTACTGAAGTTCCCACTCAAGCCTTCTAAGAGACTTTTGCATGGGGATAAACATGAGGTCTCTGAGCAGCAGAGAGAAGGTGAGACAAGAAGATAGGAGAGCCATTTCTCACCTGCCATCCTGCCCTGAGGAGTGTGTACGCCTCCTGTGGAAAGAAAACAAAGAGTTTGGAGGAGCAATTTAAGCCAAAAATCCTGAACTGTCCCCAAATCTACCTCTGCATCCCATAAGGGAGATGTTCTACTTAACAACTGACACTTCTTCCAGCAATAATTAATCCCATCAAAGCTGTGTCTGCTTGCTCCCAGGAGAGATTTAATTAAAATCGGTCATTAGCATTCCAGAGCGCAGGGCAGCCTGCAGGGATCTGCAGCACAGAGAGGAATGGCAGCCACTCGACACCAGTGGGAGCAGGGGAGGTGTCCTCACCTGTACCTGGGCTGCTCAGAGGTCTCCGAGGGGGATCGCTCAGGAACGGAGAGAGATGTTGACGATAGTGTTGTGGCTATGGAGGCTGTGGTAGCTTCTTCAAAGGAAGGAGGAGTGCAAGGGAGTAGGTCTGGCCTGCCTGCTGGCCCAGAGCAGGGGCAGGGGAGAGGCAGGAAGAAGAGATGATTAAGTCAAACACCAACACTTCACCTACACCAGCCCTGTGCGAGGCTGTTCCACCATGAACCTGCACACCCGCACTGGGACTGGGCACTCAAACCACAGACAGGCAGGAAGTTTAGCTGGGTCCATGAACATGACAACCTCTCCCAAGAGGTCCTCTGGAGAGAGCCAGTCAGCACCACTTCCAGCACAACAGGCAGGGAATAGAATGCCAATGAAGACTTCTCAGTGGTGACCAAAGCTGGATTAAAGGCTTGGATCACCAGGGATAGATATCCAAGTGAATTAAGAGATAAACTGAGTGTCCACTGCTTTGCACAGGGAGCAATCCAACACCCATGCACTGACTGGAGGATCTTGTCCTCCAGGACTCAGCTGTAAATGCAGCCAGGTGGAAGTGAAGGAAAGGCAGCACAGAACCAGCCCACTCCTCTGTTTTCCAATGGCAAGATCCTGCCTGTTACAACTGCCCAAACACTGTCATTGGAGTGCTGCAGTTACCAGTCACACACTGCCCTCCTGCCCCCATTTTTTTTAAAGGGTAGAAAATCTAACTTTCTGTTGGCTTTTGGGCTATGACTTATGGTGCCCCTTGGCAGCATCTGTCTTGCAGCAGTGACGCAGGAGATGACTTTTACTGCAGAACCCCACAGTGCTGCAAAGAAGGGATTTGGTCTCCTTTGATGCAGAGGCGTTGCATCAAGTACCTGCTGGTGCTGCGACAAAACAATGTACTCTTACCTTCTTCCCTGTCCTGGTTAGGTTTAGCACCTGCAAAGCACAGCAAGACATGCAATGAAGAGCTATCCGTGAGGAAAGATCTGCAGTCGGTGCACAGTGGGGAACTTGATGAGAACAAGGGAGGATCCTAAGGAACTGCTAGGAAAGAGAGGGTAACCACAGAGCCAATACCCTGAGCGGGGCTGTCACCTTCATCGTCCAGCGTGGGGTAACTCCTGGCTGCCCGCAGGTCGTACTGGGTGTCATCCTTCTCAGAGGCCAGCTGGCTGGCCGAGAACGCTGCGGTGGGACCTGCTGTCTTCACGGCCAGCAAGGCACTGCGTCCTTTCTTGGAGGGGGATGACTTCAGAGCTGGGGGAGGGAGGGAGACAGAATGTCAAAGTACCACCACCAGCTATGGTCACACCAAAGGCATTTTTCCCTTCAAAAGGAGAGGCTCTGCCCTCACACACATCTCTCCACAACTGAACCCAGGTCAGGTACAGCAACTGGGTGGGAGCCTGAGCAGACCAAGGCAAGCTGTGACAATCTCAGGGCTCTGCAGTTCTTAGTTTTGCTCCGTATCATGGAATATTTTGGGTTGGAAGGGACCTTAAAAACCCATCTCATTCCACCCTCTCCATGGGCAAGGACATGGGCACTAGAGCAGGTTGCTGCAAGCTCTGTCCAGCCTGGCCTTGGACACTTCCAGGGATGGGGCAGCCACAACTGCTCTGGGCAACCTGGCCCAGGGCCTCACTACCCTCTGATTTCCTAACTTCCCTGCCAGCTCAAAACCCCTTACCTGTCACTATCTGCCTGTATAAAAAGACCTTTCCCCTCCTTTTTCTAAGCCCATTTTAAGCACTGGAAGGGGCTCTAAAGTCTCCCAAGAACCTTCTCCAGGCTGAACACCCCCAGCTTTCTCAGCTGTACCACAGTGGAAAACCTTGCTCAGACTCCAGCCCAAACTCCTTGTGAGGGCTGCAGCAGCAAGGCCAAGGTAAAGCCTCACAGCATAGCAGCCCATGAACTTGGTACTTACAGGAATTCTTTCGAAACACCGTGTTGGTCATGAATTTGAAGAATCTCTCTGCATAAAAGCTGGGTCTGTGTACTGACACTGTGTCCTACAACAGCAAGAAGCAATTGTTTAATTTTAAAATTATCCCTCAAGGCAGAATTTCTGTAACAACCAACACAGTCTTCTTTATTCCAACATTTAGCACTGACAGAGCCTTAAAATGGAAAGGCTTAACTGAAACACTCTAATTAATCTATAAATAACCCAGAAGCGTTGCCTCTGATTGCATTTGATTATATTCTTGCTGTGATTTTATAATGGATTTTGGTGATTTTATTCCTTTGAATATTTCCCAGATTTTTTTTTAAACACTGGCCTGATTGCCTATACGAAATTTCTTCTGGCTTTGCTGGCTGCCATTCCAAGCACACCTGGATAGCTTTGCATGTCACACAGATACCCAAATTTAACCAAGGCTCTCCATACATTTCAAATGTTTTTGTTTAATATAGTAAAACAAACTCTTTCGGCTTCTGATGTTTGATTGCGCTCCCATGACTTGGCATCTCCACATTTCCTTCGCCACTTTAAGGGAAGCCAGGAAATGCAAGGCTGAAAAACAGTTTCCATATCCAAGGTTGTTCTTCCAGAAACAAACACCTGGCTGCTGCAGGACTGAGGCCAGCAGGGAAACATGGAAAGGGATTTGATGGCAGAGAGCTTGCTGAAGTGGAAACAGCCAGTCACCAAAGAGAACAGCACAGGGCTCCTGACAGCCCAGGAACACACACACCTGGGTGTGTGCTCCTGGTGTCACGGGAGGAGGAGAGGGACAGACAGGAGCAGGGGAGGAGAGCTGTGAGCACAACAGCTCAACATGTGAGGAGCTGGATTGAGCAAGGACCCTGGCTGGGAATAGGTGGCACCACCCTGCTGTGTAGGAATGAGAGGCAAGAACCGCTCCTTTCATCAGCTGCAGCTGTGCCAGGTCAGGCTCTATAAATAGCCACCAGGTAATCCTGCTAGGCTTGGACAACTCTGCACAGGCACTCACCCCATCATGGACAAGGGCCTTCCAGGTGTGTTCTAACTTCTTGATGAACCTAATTCCAAGGAGAAATGGAGAGAAGAATAAAGATACAGATTCAGGCATGTACTCTGTACCAAGCCCCCTATCATACCCTATGGGGGACATCCCTAAGCTGCCAATGTCACCAAAACTGAGCTTCCTCCAGCATCTCCCCAGCTAGGTCAGGACTGCCTGGCAACACTATAGGGAAGGAGGAGCTGGGCTGGAAGAGGTGCACCTTCCACCACTGGAGATATGCTTCCCACACTGAGATGGGAAACTACTTTATGAGCAGCTCATCATAGTGGACAAAGGGCTGTGTGTTCCCAGCTGTTCTAAGGACATGATGGAAGCCCATGGCCAGCTTGGGGCAGCCATATATACTCATCCTGAGACCTTCCAGGAGAGGTCGTTCCCCCTGCATTTATTTGGTACTAAAAGAGATGCTATCATCCAGAAAAGACACTGCCAGGTTACCTACCTGTATGACTGCAGAATATCTATGATTCCTACGTGCAGCAGGAGACGCTCTCCTTTGCCATTCACTGCGGGGATCCCTCCCATCCTGCCGGTAAAGCAGAACTTCAGCAGGTGCAGCTTCAGCCAGAGCACCTGTAACACCCAAGCTCTGAGGAAGGGCAACAGCAGCCATGCTAAGGGACTCTGGTGTGGTGGCAGACACATTCTAAAACTGTGTCTTGATAGTGCACGTAGTCACTCTGTGCACAACCATGGGAGTCACCGACTGACTTGGCCTCACTCTAGGTGTCCCAGGGTCACTGCCTGCATAGCCAAACACCACCATCATGACAGAATCTGCATTGTGTGGCACAGCTCTGCCTGGACCAGAAAGCACCGTGGAGTGTTTTCCTGCCTACTTCTGGGAATCAGGCTGTTTATTGGGTCAATGAGGGCTGTCTGCCATTAGGGGAGTAAACCTTAAGGACGAGGGTATTCCCAGTCTCATCCACACTAACGCCACCCTGCCAAAGGTGCAGCAACCATAGGCACCAGCACAAAACCAAAGCACAGGAGTACCAGACACTCCTTCAGGCAGCCACTGCAATTACTGATGCAGTGAAGGACTGGAAACACCATGGTATTATCTCACTCTCATCTCATGACTGACCCTCCATCAAACCCACAGCAGCTGGTTTCAGACAGCAGCAAGCACAAAACTCCACCATTCCCTGGCTCTTGAGCCAGGGAGCCAAGCAGAACCCCAGATCAAGCACAGCACAGGCTTGGGGCAACCCCCACCCTCCAGCCCTTGGCTACACTGCTGTCTGCTAACCCCACTGGGATGGCCTGAGGGAAGTGCCAGGGATTCCAAAGATGGGAGTGATGGAGAACTCCAAGCTCATAGGGACAGGCTGATCCCTACTTCTGTTCCAGTATTTGGGTGCTGAGCTAGAGTCTCCTCCTCAGGGCATGGGTGGATGCTTAGAGGCTGCTACACAAACCGACAACCTACAGCTTGGTTAAAGAAGAGAGACTGCTGTGAGGCCAGAGCCTTACAGAACTATTTCCCACCCTGGCTTCCCTCTTTCCCATCACAAAGGCAGCACTACCAAAACCCAGCAGAGCTGCTCCCTTGAACAGTTCCTGTGGGCCTCATGAGGGATTTCCCACTCCAGCCTCCACCTCTGCCCCTCCCAGCAGCACGAGCAAGCCCAGGTTTCACCTACGTGTCATCCGTGTCTATGGACTCCCCTCGGGCAGCCCCTCCCTGGATGGACTCCATGGCTGTGGAGTACAGGGCCTTCTGCCCCACGGGACGCTTCTCATCCGATGTGCTGTGGGCTCCCTCTGACAGCTGCTCCCGCTCATGCTGGTCTATGTTATGAACCCCAAGCAGGAGGCTGTAGTCCATGATTTTAAAACTTTCCAATACCTACAGGTTAGTATTGAGTTCAAGAACAAAGACAAAATATCAAGCCAGCAGCAGAAATACAGACCCTGAAGCATGGAATCAAAATCATCAAAGCAAAGCATCCCATCCACATCCCCACTAACAACTCTGACAGAGCCTGAAAGTTTCTGAACGAACAGTCACCTCTGGGTTTGACTGCACAGTTTGGCCATCTCACAATCACAACAAAGGCCTGAAGGCTTGCAAACAACACCACTGTATCTGCTACACAGTGATAGGGAAAATGCTCCAGCAGAGCAGCTACAAGTGGAGCAGGCTGCCAAACTGTGATGCACGAGGCAAAGGAGCACAGCCTCAGTCCTCAGAGGCTGCCATGAGATTCAACTCTACTACTTGGCTTTCAGGGAAAAGGTCATGAGAAAGGATTGATCCTACTCTAAGATCAGCAGATTAGTAAGGTTCTCAATTGGAAATTACTCTTTCTCATGCTCGAGAGCCGCAGAGGTTCCCTACCCCGTCCCCAAGCTGCCCCCTCCTTACCAGGCAGTCTCGCTGCAATGTCTTCACCAAAGCACTGAAGGTGTCTGCATCCAACATCAGGCCCTCAGGCATGTCTTGGATGAAGTCCAGATCCTTGTACGTAGGGCTGGACTTTTCTTTTTCCTTCTTGGATGCTCGGCGTTTGTAGGTTGAACCTTTGAGGTCAAATTTCAGGTGCATTTTCACCACTCGAGGCAGGATGTTGTTCATTACGACCACGCGGATGTTTTTGCCCCCGGACTGCACACAGTACAGTCCATAAAACTTGGGCAGCAGTGTCCGGGGGTTCTGGTTCAGATTCTGTAGCAAGGGTGGAAAACAGCATGGAGAAAGGTCATTTGAGTAGAGAATTCCTGCTGTGTTCACCACAAAGCATGTCAACAGTTGGACTACGGGTTCTTTCCTGAGAGGTTTTCTGAACTTAACAGGAGCTCAGTGGACACATTTGACAAAGTCCTACATTTGACAAAGTCCTGCATTTCAGTGGCTTTAGGACCTGAAAATACAAGGACTGAGATGTTCACCACTCTCTGGGCAAATAGTCAAGTCCAGAAATCCCCTGCTTTCCCCAAGTACAGCAACTAAAAAAAGGAAACCAAACTGGGAGAGAAATAAACACAGTAAGTGGGAACCTCAAGCTTAAAAATAACAGCTCTCTTTATCTCTCCACAAGTGTCAGAATCAAGAGCCATTCTTCAGCCCAGAATAAACCAGGGACAGGGTTATTTTTTAAACAAAACAACATAAATGTTCTCCTCCTGTTGCAGAGTTGCTTTATGAAGCAGTCAACCAGAGAGCACGGATATCCTGTTCTGCTGTCATCTCCTTTTTTTAGGCAGCAAAATAATTAGGAATGACATGACAGGCAAGATTTGCTTGTTCAGCTTTGGGTATGTTTGGGAAGGAAACAGAACTCTGCACACTGTGGCAGGAAGGACAGACCTGACAGGTTCTGACAGAGAGCAGAAACGTGATTATATTAAAATTTCATTCCCCTCAGCTCACCCACCTGCGCACAGCAGTGAGCCCTCTTGGAGAGTGCCAAAAGTAAAAGGCAGGTAAATGGAAACAGCTTTAAAGTAACTCAGGATGAAACCACCCTGCTTCCTTTCCCTGACTCCTTTGATATGGGTGGTTTCCCAGGAGCAGCAGCGTGATCAGGCGTAGCACCACAGAACCCACAGACAGTGGAAAACTGCAACAGGTCGCTCAGAACTCTGCATCAGACAGGCAAGTTCAGTTTAATTCACTGACTGATGATGGCAGGATTAACAGTGCAACTCCATTCCCACTCAAAACCTCACACCAGATTTACTACATACATTAGGCAACAAGCAATGCTTTCCAAGAAAACTCATCCTGTCCAGGAATGTGAGTATCACCTGCAAAAGCAAGTGATTCACAGAATCTCAGGATGGTTTGGATTGGAAGACACTGTAAAGACCATTTGGTTTCACACCCTGCCATGGGCAGGGACACCTTCCACTGTCCCAGGTTGCTCCAAGCCCCATTCAACCTGGCCTGGAACATTCCCAGGGATGAGGTAGCCACAGGTGCTCTGAGCAACCTGTGCCCCACCTTCACAAGGAAGAATTTCTTCCTGTCCTGGCTGTCACTAACACACAGACATCCCATAATCTTCCTCTCTTGAGTAAATTTTCCCCAGTAAATATTGAGCAATGAAAAGATTTTCACAGAAGCAGTGTAGGATCACATAAACCCACTGCACCAGGCACACAGATGGGGCAGCAGCATTGCTTCTCATCACCTCCTTGGCATCTTTGCAGCAAACAAATCCCTGGCCATTGTAACTGAATGTCATGACTCCTCATCCATAAAAGCTGGAGCCTTCAGCACAGTTGTGCAGGGAAACCAGCTCCTGGTTTTTACACCAAAACAGCAGGTTTGGGCCAAATTTACTTGACCCAATGCAAATCTCTGGGTCTCAATATCCTGCCCTGTCAGACTGATTGTGCAAACTGGCTGGTACCATGGGGACCTCCAGCTTGGAACTGCAGCCAGTGGGTGTCAGGACAATCCTTGGAGTAACGATCAAACACCAGGAACGGGAGAGATTCAGGGACAGCAGTGCTTTCCCCACAAACCCAAAGTGGTTGTGTTATTACCTGTAGAAAAGGAAGCTCAGGGGGAACCTTTTGCTCTCCACAAGTCCCTGACAGGAGGGTGCAGCCAGGTAGGGGGTCAGGCTCTGCTCTCAAGGAGCAAGGGACAGAATGAGATGAAATAGCCTCAGGTTGTGCCAGGGGAGGTTTAGGTTGGATATTAGGGGAAATTTCTTTATGGAAAGGGTTGTAAAGGATTAGAGCAAGCTGTTCAGGGTAGTGGTGTAGTCACCATTCCTGGAGGCATTCAAATAATGTGTGGCTTTGGCATTTGAGGACAAGGTTCAGTGGTGAACATAGTGATGGTGTTGAGCTGAAGGTTGGACCTGATGATCTTGGTGGTCTTTTCCAACATTAAGAGTTTTAGTATTCTATGACTGTAATCAGCAGCCATCCCCAAATGCAGGCTCAGGCAAATGCATGCTGCCAAGCAAAGAGGAATGAACTAGTTCTGGGAAAAGGACACTCAGAAACACACATCTGGGAAGCCATTCTGAGGCAAAAACATGCCTCCAAACTATGGCACAATCATATGCCTCATGTTTACCCACAGAATTTGCAAATAAGCAGTATGATTTGTGCTTCTGGGACTACTTTGTGACACGTTGTTAACACTGTCCCTGGCATGGGGGTAGGCCACAAGACACCCAAGTAGAGGACATGCCCTGTGAGATGCTCTGCCGTGACAGAAAAGCTGCCATGACAAAGCCGAGCTGGGTCCAAGGTCCTGGATGATACACACCATGTAGTATCCAGGTAGGAGCTTCTGCAGGAATTCAGCTTCCTTGTGCATCACAGTTTTTATGATGAATTCATCGTCGCTGGTGACATAGAAGAGGGAGCCGCTCGCCCCAGGGTTGGACAGCTCGATCAGAGGGTCGTTACATAATGAATACTGGTCAGAAAAAGAAAAGAAGGTGATGTTTTATCCCCCACTTCTCGCAGATTTGAGTTCTATCCCCTCAAGGCCTTTCCCATAATGTCATCTCCCTGGGAGATTAAGGGGTAGCAAAGCTCAAGGAAGAGCTATTTTCATTCTAGCTTAGGGCTGAGCAGCCAGACTGATGGACAATTTATAATTAGAGGCTAAAATTATAGTTCAGGGCATCCCAACTGCTCAGTATCCAACTAATCATCTGCTTTGAGGAACATCCAGCCTTCATTATGACATCTTATCTGTTCCCATTGTGCCTGCACGCACGTATCACATTCAGGGTCTTTGAGCACAGCCCAGCACACGCTGATGGACACAGAGGATTTCAGGAGATACCACAGTCTGCTCAGGGAACCGCATATCACTGTGTTGGAGGGAACACAATGCACTGGCTGTTCTCAGCAACCTCCCCTGGCCTTGTGCTCCCCTGTTCCCTGCACAAGCCAGTGCCTGATTCACAGAATCCCAGAATGGTTTGGGCTGGAAATGACCTTAATGTTCATCTCTTTTCATACACGGGCAGGGACACCTTCCAGTAGACTAGGTTGCTCCAAACTCCATCCAACCTGGCTGTATTTTTACAGCCACACTTCATCAATCCTGCTGAAAACATGTGCTAAGTCTTATCCCAGGTGTGCAATCAAAAGGGATGAGCCCTGCTCAAGCACAGCAGAGTTCTGCATTGGGGCCTGAACTGGGAGAACACATCTCGTCATCAGGATGCAAACAGCAGGTCCTCAAATAAGGACTTGCCCAACAGCAGAGGAAAAAAAAAATGGAGAAAGCAAAGCAGGCAGATGCACTTTTTAGCTCAGTGCCCACCCAGGTACTGAAGGGGTCAGGTGGATTCAGGGCAGGATCACAGAACTGCCCAGTGAGAGGGGAGGTGGGGAGAGTGAGGTGGGGCATGGAAGGCAAGTGATCAGAACAATAAATTAAATGCTCATCATTATGTAATGAAAACGGCTTTCAGCTCTGCACAGATTAACAATCCCAGACTTGATCAAGTTAATAATCTCATGCATAATTAAAGGCATTTGCTGCTGTGGTAGGCAAGAGGCAATCAGGAGAAGCAGAAACAACGTATCAGAGCCATTACCTTTGCAACTGAGGCAAACTTCTTGCCTGTCCTCAGTTCTGAACACTCATCCATCAGGCAGCACTGCCTTGGCTGGCACAGGAGGGGATCATTGTTACCCTCCCAACCAGGCATTGGCACAGGTTTGTTTCATTGGCAGGTGTTCAGCTGCAATCACCCCCATCTACAGGTGAAGTCACACAAAAAGGGCTGTTCCAAAAGAGGAGGGTGTGCACTCACAGATGTGTTTCCTTCCTCAGTTCACACAGAACAGGATGTGACATAAAGGTAAGGGCCCAAATTCAACTGCAGTGCACTTGAAGTCCCAACAGCTTGTATTCCAAGGTATTTGAAAACCAGCCTTTCCAGCTCTGAGGAGCTTTTGAAGCATAAGAACAAGCTGTGGTTCATTCTGCCTTTTTAAGATGATTAAAATAACTACACTCACATAGCTCTACAGTGAGTACACGAGAAAAAAAAATTCCTATCTTCGTCCTTAGACCTGCAGGGGACATTACAGGGTCACACCCAGCAGAACACAACTCTTGTAAACACAGCAAGTTGTAACTACAGGGACCAGAGGGGGAAGCCCATTGCAGGGCTTACACAGCTCACACTGTGTGCAGGTCATGGCCTCCCTCCAGTACAGGCTGGCTGCTGCTGTTCAGCAAACTCAGACTTGGAATCATGGAATGGTTTGGGTTGGAAGGGATCTTAAAGCCCATCTCACTCCACCCCCTGCCATGGGCAGGGACACATTCCACTACACCAGGTTGCCCCAAACCCCATCCAACTGTCCTGGAACACTCCCAGGGATGGTGCAGCTGCAGCTTTTCCGGGCAACCTGTGCCAGGGCCTCACCACCCTCATGGTAAAAGTAAATAATGGAGGAAAAGACAGAAAAATCTGAAAATATATCCATACCAAATAATCATCTGGACGAATCCCAAAGAGCTCTCGGAAGTAGCGGAAAGCCACTGGGGCATAGGTCTTGAACCTGAAGTCGGCGAAGTGGTGAGCTGGGGTGAGGTTACTGCCTTCGCTGCACAGAACACACACATGGGCAAGGCCTGTTACCATTCACCAGACACGGACAGTCACATCAAAGCCTACTGTGTATTTCAGATGCACTGAGCCTTGCAAAAAGACATCTTTGAACAACAACCATCACCTTTCTTCTGTGGTAGAAAAAAGGTTTCAAACTATCTGCCAAAATCTATTTCCAGAGATTAAAGGAACAACCACTTGCCAAGCAGAATGTATTTACACAGAGACATAACTTTTATGAGCTTTGTTTATTCACAGTTAGAGCGCTCCCAGAAGGAGTTTCTTCCATCTAAACACGGTATGATTTTGTGCAAGAAATTCTAGATGGACAGCCAGAAAGACAAGCATGTAGGAAGGGTTACAAACTGGAGTGTACAGTACTGTGTCTTGCACTGGGCTTTCCTGCAGGCCAGTGCACTGCAGATTCCAACACTTCCCACTGTTCTGTTTGGGTATCACGGAGCAGTTTTAAAACATTCAGAGTATGCAACTCTGATCTAAAGACAGATTGAAGCTCTCTTGAAAAGTCAGTGAAAGGAAAAGAAAATAAATAATTCATGCATTCATTCTTTTCCTCTTCTCCTTTACCTTGGGAAAAAAATGCTCTCCACCACGTAGAAGTCCTGCATCAGGACATCTCTCTCGGGCTTGGAGCTCAGATTGCCCACAGTATATCCAATCCCCAGCTGGATGGCCCCCTTCAGAGTGGATGAGGTGGTCTGGCAAAAGAGCAGTCAGTGAGCATTTGACAGCAGATATATCACAGTAACATCCCCTGCATTACAACAGTCTTGTCTGTGACTTTTGTGTGGTCATCTCGGGCACCACACACTGCTAACCAAGTTTATCCAGGTGCTGAAGAGATGAATTAGGGTTTCAGATTTGCTGTTTGCAGGATTGTGCAGTCCAAGAGTGCTACATAAAAATCTCAACCAGATTAATAACTACTGGGCCATACCTTCTCTCAGCCCATCACCCACACTTGGGTACCATCTCCCACTGCCCAAACCCAAACCTTTTTGTAGGTGGTTTCCCCAGAAGCATCCACGCTTCGATGGCCGATCTTCTTTCCTTGGCCTGGCTGTCCTGGCAGTGATGGGCCCTGCAAGTAGAGCACAAGGACAGTCAGGGAACAGGCTGAGCTGCCATCAGAGCAGCACAGACACATTCCCACACTGTACTGCACACAGGGATCCTGGTACTGCTGGAGAAAACCCTGCAGAATGCCAACAGGTGAAACAGAAGTTCTTTTAACTATACTTCCACTCCTCAAGATGAGTTAGAATAGGAATACTCCACCTAACACCCCAACTGCTCACTGGCAGAGCCCTCAGCAAAGATGCCAAGCTCAGAAAAGATCCAGATGCCAAGATTCCCCATGTGCTTGACTGCAGTCTTCCGTTGATTTACAACAGTGATGTATTACATCAAACAGCCACAGAGATTTATTCTTAAAATCCCATGCCCTCAGGTGTCACACTGACACCTCGGGTTTTGCTGGAGAGATCAGAGCCAGCTGATGGGGACAGCCCAGCCCCACTCACATTAAGATAATCCATTTAAGCAAGATCTCATCTGTTTACAATTCCAAGGCTGAGCCCACACAGGGTGAGCCACACGAATGTCTCTTCCATAAGTTTTGAAGTTTACAAAAATGCTATAGACTGCTAGCACTTCAGGGTGACAACAAACCTGCTCCTGTCCCCTTCTCTCCTACCTCTGAGTTTGTCAACCCAGGAGGTAGCAGACTATGGCTGCTCCTTTAACAGCCTGGTGTAAACAGGTGTTGGGAAGTTCCCTGCAGCTCCCTTTGCAGCCCTAGGGACTCTCTACTCCACTACCAGTCAACACCGCACCCACACCTAAGCTCTCCGCCAGTTGATCCCCACAGATCCTGGGGCCCCACCAGACAGCTAGGAAGGAGAGACCAGCAGTGTTTCAGGGTTTGCTACACTGCAGAACAGCTTTGGATGTTCCTTTGAGCAGCATGCAGAGAGATCCAAGGTCACTTCCCAAGTGACACTGTTCTATCCCTGTCCCTCTTGAGTGCTGCACAGACCCAGATCTGAACCAATGGCTCCAGGAGACAATGGATAATTTTGCTCAGACTAAGAAGTTCTTTATACTTTAGCTTTTGATCAAGAGCTTGCAGTTATTTCTGGTCAATCTGCTTGTTCTTCTTGTACTAAGGGGCAGTCTGAGTTCTTCTTCAAAAATCCCATTTCCTACCCTATTTTTTTAGCAGGTCCAACCTTGCTTCTGAGCACTCCTCCTCCAGCAATTGTGAGCAGTAGCAAAGCTCACCCTCTCCTCCTACTAACCCATTGGATCTTATGCCATGCAAGCCCAAGCTGTGCTGTCCTGCCTTGCCAATGGCTCACCATCATCCTCCCAACATGATAAGCAGACACAGGCACAGGGAAGGGACTGCAGTGACAAAAGTCTCTTCCAGTTTCCTGCTCTGCCTGTGGCTGTTTCCACAGCGAGAAAAAGTGGTCCAATTTCTGCACTGAACAATGCAACTAACTTCCACAGAAGCTGAGCTTCCCACTACGCATATTCTGGTACAAAAGAATCAAGTGTCATACTCCAGGCAATTTTATGGGAAGATTTTGCTGTTCATATATACAAATGCTCATCATCCCAGGTGAGGAATGGGAAGGGGCATATAAAAAATTTTGATCAAACAAAAATCATTTGAACATGATGCCATAAACCATGAGTGTGGGTTTCAAGGGAACAGCTTCCAGGCACAGAGCATCCTACTAGATTCCCTGCTGCCAGCTGTGAAGAGTTTTGCTCCAGAAGGTAACAGTGACTCAGAACCTGTGACCTGGAATATCTACAAGAGAAGATGAGTCCTTGGAGATGTTCTCCTGTTTTAGGGCTTCACAAATCACAGCCTCCCTGACTCGTTCCCACCAGTGGGTAAGACTCACCAGAGTGGCCTGGAGATGTCCAATACATGCATTCTCCAGTCACTACCTCCAGGTGCTGGTGTGGAAGAGGTGCCCTCAGTCATTGATGCAGAGGCATCATGGATCACACAGCCAAACTGGACACATGACGGGCACAATCCCTCCACATCCCTTCCATGGCTGCAGTGATGCCAATGAAGGGACCCCAGAGACCTGCCACTAACTTTCTCTCTCCCAAATAACAGATATCAATTTTGTAGTAATCTCATAAGTATTTTGAAATGCAGTTTGGCTCAAAAAAGCAGGCAGAAGAGTTTCCTAGAGCTCTGTGTTCTCATTTCTCAACACAGGATCGTCAAACCCAGCTTTACACATCTCACCTCAGTGACGGTGCTCTTCTTTGGGCCCAGACCTGCAGACAAAAGGGAAGAGCATCAGGAAAAGTAGGGACATCAAATAAAAACTCCCAACCCAACCACCAAAACTGAGAAAACAGCTCAATGCTGTACTTTTCAAGTACAGCAGCCAGCCTTTAGAGCAGCCGGTTTTACCCAGTTTTCAGCTTCACTAGTGCAGGAATCCGATGGTACAGGTGTACCCAAAAAATTTCCTATTCAGAAGCACAAAAACACACACTTTTTCCCAGTAGCAGTGTTGCACTATTTGTGCAGCATTCGTGAAGTTTGGAAAAGGACGAGGCAGGACAGGTCCGGGGTCAGCATGCAAGAATTCTCTTCATTCAAATTTTCTGACTCCATTTATATACACTATACATAAAGTGGCCAAGTATTGGCCAAAAGCAGATCATCCCATCACTCGGATTGGTGATCATTCCAATCACTCAAATGTTCTCTCATTGCAAAGGAATGTAAACATTTTCTTATTTACATGAAAAGGCTTGGGAACTCAGCTCAGAGTTCCAAAACATCAGAAGGCTCTAACTTTAATATCAGGATGCAAGTCTAAGACATGAAAAAGTAGAGTGACATAGCAGTATTTCCTAAAGGCTTCAGCAGAGAGGTCTTGCAAATCTGCTGCCTCGTTAAGCAATAGGTCCACATTACACTGAAGAGTTGGCTCCACACAGAAGCCCAGAGAGACTCTCCTGAAGCTGTTTTCCAGCCACTCAGAAGGCACTTGACAAACTATACTGATAATTGAATATATTTATAGACTCCTATGTCCAAATATATCACACAAATGAATGCATCATTTATCTTTATCGCTGCCTCAGGAGAAGCCACTGTTGCTCCTTTACAGCCAACAGTGGAAATCAGGGTTTTGCCTCAAGCTTTTAGGTATACAATCAGAGCTGGAAACAGGCCCAAATCCTCTGATATGAGGCCATCTCCCATTTCCTAGCCTGAGTTTGTTTTTCTGAGTTTACCCAAACCCAAGTTTGCAAGAAGCTCTTTAATTTCAGACAGCAGGGAGTACAGGCTCCTGTGTGGAACGTGGGACCATGAGATCCAGCCCAGCTGGCTCCCAAGAGCTGCCATGAAGGATCTAGAGCTGCTGAAGAGGAGCTCTCCACACCACGCCAGCAGTCCCCCAGCACCTCTGTGTGCACAGGCCACTTCCATAAGGGAGTCTCCAGCATAGAACACAAACTCAAGGGACAGGTTTAAGGTCTTACTTACAGGTATGAGTCTGCCACTCCCTGCTCCTGTCCTACAGTGTTCCTACAGGCACAGATTTTATCAAGATATAATCCTTCAGAAAGGGCTTAATTTTGCAAGAGACCATTGAGTGCAGTTTTGAGTTCATCTGCACAAATTAGAGGGCGATCTTCTCTGGGGCAGGGGGGGAGTGGATGTCCTCTGTCCCTCCTGGCTGGAGAGCAGGAAAAGCCCCAGAGCACCCAACCCAACTTCTGCTCCTTCAGCATCTTCCCCATTTGGCGATGGTTTACCCATAGTACCTGTTCAACTCCTTCAAAGAGAAGCAGTGATGCTGCTCCAGGGCTTGTTTCAGAAGGAGCCTGAGCAAGAACCTGGGCATCATTACCTGAAGGGGCTCCGAGAGAGCTGGAAAGGGACTTTGGACAAGGGCCTGGAGGGACATAACAAGCTGGAATGGCTTCCCACTGCCACAGGGCAGGGTTAGATGGGATATTGCAAAGATATTCTCCCCCGTGAGGATGGTGAGGCTCCAGCACAGGTTGCCCAGAGCAGCTGTGGCTGCCCCTGAATCCCTGGAAGTGATTCAAGGCCAGGCTGGACAGGGCTTGGAGCAACCTGGTGTAGTGGAAGGTGTCCCTGCCCACAGCAGGGGGTGGAACAAGATGAGCTTTAAAGTCCTTTCCAACCCAAAACATTCCAAGATTCCACGATAATGGGATGACAACACCAGGGAAGTGTGTGACTCAGTTATATTTCAGAAAGTATTTCAGACTCTGGAAAGCAAATAACAAGCCCTACAAAAAACCCTTGGTGATCACAGGGGAGATGAAGCTGCTCTGACTCAGAAGTGCTGCAGGTGTCTCACCATCCCGATCTCCACAAGCTGGGCAGTCTCTCATGTCAAACAGGTCTTGTCACATGGCATTTCAAGCTGTCTGCAGAGCACCCCTGGGCCTACAGCCCAGCCTGCAGGGCAGAGCCAGCATGGCATGGGAGAGTCACTTCTTGTTATTCTCTTTTAAACAGTGCTCAACTTCTCCCTCAGGAACAGTCACTGAAATGCCACTCCTTGCGTCGCACAAGCCCATTGCAAACAGGCAGAGGGAAGTGAGCAGCTCTGCTCTGTCATGCACTCAGGCTGGGTCCCCTTGGGTGAGGGGGTGTCACTGACATGGGCAGGTAACACACACCATGAGCGACATGAACCCTGTCACCCCTCCAGCTCTCAGACTGCAGCAGCACATGGCTCAGGACCACTGTGAGCTCAAACTGTGCTGAAAAATTAGTTCTTTGGCCTAAGCCAACACAATTTTGTGATCATTGAACAAAACAGCCTGCAATGGCCTGGAGTGCTGGAAATAAGGCTCTGAGTGAGCATTCAGCTAATGAACTTCCAGAGCACAAACTGAAGCAGCACATCCAGACCATGGGGAAGTCCAAAGGAGCTAATGCTGCTCCAGACTGAGCACTGGAAATCACTGGGATGCAGTGCAGCTGAGAGCCTTGGGCCAAGGGAATGTGCTCTCCCTGCACGGCTGCCACTGCTCTCCTGCTGCACTAATCTCGTTTCTGCACTTTGTCACAATTCCAGAGCAGGAGATTATCTTTAATTTTGTGATAATTACCACAAGCCACTTTAATTCCCAGCTTTTGAGTGCCTGCTGCTGTACACGTACCAAATGTGGAATTAACACCAACCGTGTGCACAAAGGAAAGGTATCAGATGAAAGCAACCACAGATCTCTGGGAGAAATTATGCCTGATGTGGGCAAGAGCAACCCCAGCAAAACTGCCCCTTGCCCCCACCACTAATAAAAAGTAATCAGCTTTATAAAATCAACTTGTCTTGTCAGAAAATGTAAAAATCTTCCAGTGGCTTCTCTGTGCATGGCACACGGCTGTGCTCGGCTTAAACAAGGTGACAGATGGTCTGGCAAAATCTGATTTAACTCCAGCTCCAGGGGTTATTGAGCCACGAGGCAGTGCTGGGGTTTGCAGGAGGGGGAGCACTGCTGCGGGAAGTTTTGACACTTAACAAGCTAATTGAAATGATTCTTTTCCTATTTGGTGTGGCTGACGAGGCTGTGCTCAGAAATGTTATGAGCGGCTCTGGAGGGGAAACCCTGAGATGAAACCCTGACTTTCTGCCCTGCCTCCAGTCTATGCCTGGGCTCTGCCAGGCACTTTATGCATGCCTGACTTGCTGCCTTCAGTTTTGTTCTCATCTGTGCAAGGCTTTGAGTGACCCTGTCCCAATGCTTGAACTTCTATGGAGCCTGTGAAACAAACACTTCAATCGTGGCATTCAGCCATTCCCATCCTACCTTGTATTTTTTCCATATTCCCAGTCACATCGGCCATCTCCACCACTAAGCTGATGCCCTGCAGGACAGGCAGGAATTTCCTGCTGGAAAGCCTCTGCACAGGAAAGGGCTCAAGTTTCAGCTCTACCAGCCAGAGGAGCAAAACCCCCACAAGGTAAGGTTGGCATGGCCCTGGCACGGGCTGCCCAGAGAAGCTGCGGCCGCCCCATCCCTGGAAGTGTTCCAGGCCAGGTTGGATGAGGCTTGGAGCAACCTGGTCTAGCGGAAGGTGTCCCTTCCAGTCCCTCCAAACCAGCTGAGGCAGGCTGACTTGCCAAAACCGTTCATCATCATAACAGGCATTAAAGGCTTCTGTCCACCAGAAAGGAATTTCTTAAAAAGTTTACAAAAATCCAGCAGAGGCCTAATTTAAGATCACAGAATCCCAGAATATCCTGAGTAGGAAGGCACCCACAAGGACCATTGAGTCAAGTCCTGTCCCTGCACAGACACCCTAACAATCCCACCCTGAGCATCCCTGAGAGCATTGTCCAAACGCTCCTGGAGCTCTGGCAGCCTTGGGGCTGGGACCATTCCCTGGGGAGCCTGGGCAGTGCCTACATGATCTAATAACTAAGTTTTCTTTATAAGACAGGTCTATATACACAGACATATATTTACAAACTGTAAGTATTTGATACTTTATTATGCCTTAGAAGTCAAAACAATTCTGAATAACCAGTGGACTCCCTTTTCTGATCAGAACTGCTGCTACATCTTTACTAAAAGGTTCATTTTATTTAAGGGTTTATAAGGATATACAATGTGACTGGAACTAAAAATACATGAAAATAGAAATGCCATGTAAGCTCCTTGGCTGGAGGCTGCAATGGCATGACTCCCTCAGAAATCCAGCACAGTAGAGACCTGCAGTTTGCCACGTGCACCCAGACCAGTCTAGTGGAAGGTGTCCCTGCTCATGGCAGGGAGATGGAACTGGATGAGCTTTAAGGACCCAAACCATTCCAAGACTCTCTGAAATGCTGACAAGTTACACACACCCCAAAGGAGTGTGTCTATCTCATTTTTCACTTTCTCCATTCAGAACAAGACAACATAACACACCTGAACAGCCCATTTGGACAATAAGAGGATGTGGAGACTGTAACCAGGACACGATTCCCTGTTCCATCAGACTCCTAACATAGACCTGCTCAGTCAATGCCTTACAAGCAAAGGCAAAAACAAGAATGCCAAGACAGGAGTTGTGGAAGTTAAAGCCCCTACAAAAGTATTGCTATTAAAATACAGGCAGAAAGGATGGAAAATAAACACATATATCAAAAAAGATGGTTGTTACTGCCTGTAAAGGACTGTTGGTGAAAACAAATGAAAATTAAGGGAGAGTGGGGGAAGGTGATTCAGCAAACCATGGAATGGTTTGGGTTGGAAGGGACCTTAAAGTTCATCTCATTCCACCCCGTGCCACAGGCAGGGAGACCTTCCACTAGACTAGGGTGTCCTGAGCCTCCTCCTTGGACACTTCCAGGGACAGATGGGGCAGCCACAGCTGCTCTGGGCACTCTGTGCCAGGGCCTCAGCACCCTCACAGGGAAGAATTTCTTTGCAATATCCCATCTAACCCTGCTCTCTGACAGGGCACTCCCCTTTTTCTGTCCCTCCAAGCCTTTGTCCAGAGTCCCCCTCCAGCTCTCTGGTAAGCCAGAAAACACTCCTGAGCTGGGAAGCAGGCCCTGAGCCAGAGCAGCAGCCAGCTGGGCTTCCCAAGGAGCCAGCAGAAGCTGGCTGTGTCTCAAGGCACAGGCAAAAGCAATCCCTGAATTTCTTCTTGCACTCCTCTTGTCTGGCTTCAGCTCCCAGCAGACGGAGCAGCAGCACAGGACCGTCCTAGGAGGGGATGGGAGGGGACACCACAGGGACCAGGAGTTTGCTTAGCCACCCCTCAAGTGAAGGCAGCTGAGTACAACCTGCCCATCCCAGTCACCTACTTCTGGTCATTAAACATATTTTCTTCCCATAATTCAAGGCAATTTGATTCAGATGAGAATCATTAATCAAGGCACAAAATTAAATTAAAATTTTGGGGGTTTTCCCCCTTAAATATGCCATCTCTTGGCAGAAAGAGCTGTAGCTGTTCTGCATCCGGGGCACGGATCACTGCTCCTGCCAGCGGAGAGTTTGGAGAAATAATACAGAAATAAAGCAATCTGAGATAAATTCTGCTTGTTACGTAGAACCTATATAAAGCTTTACCATCTATTTTTCCCTGGAGTACTGCCTGACTGACGTTTGGGATTATCCACACAAAACTGGTGCTGGTCAAACCTAGCCAACCTTCTCTACCGCCTGGTTCACCTCATTATTCATCCCAGTGCTCAGGCAAGGCTGGCTCCATTCCTATGGGCAAGCATACATGGGGAGGAGAGACCTGGCTCTGATGCACCTGCAGCACAGGTAGCTCAACATTCCTCAGGACACTTTAGCCAGCATCTGAAGTCCAGAAGCTATTTGCAGCAGAAATGCTGGCAACACCAGGCAGTATCCAAACTGGGCTACGAGGAGCAGCCAGATAAATAATCCTGTTTAATCCCACCTCAGCCACCTTGACCTCCTCCCTGCTCCTTCTAGTCACATGGGCTTTGTGCTTCGTTTGAAGCACACAGGAGCCACATTCACATAAAATGACATTTGCACACCAGCATCTGCTGCCCCAAGTCCATGTGTTGCACTCTTCCCATGGCCTTTGTCTTGTTTTTCTCAGCAGAAATGCTGGGGATGGGAACGGCAAGACTTGTACAAATAAATGGCTTGTACAAATGAAGGGAAGGAGATTAATGTACAGGCTGGGCCTTGGGGCACCACTGTGGTACCTGCTGAGAGCAGTGACATGGCTGACCCCTCCTTTCCACCCCAGGCATGGACATGCTCTTCCATTAAGTGGAGACAGACAAGCACAAGGAGCCTCAGTCCTGTCCCAGCCACTCCCTTAGGTTTCTGACCCCTAAACTCCAGAAGCTGCTTCCCTGCTAGCTTCCAGGGATCAGCACTGAACCTGTATTTTATAGCCCAGCTCGGCTGATCAAAGCAGACTTCCAGCTTACGGAGCATTGCCAGGGACTGCCACAAAATGATGTTCTGCAGCAAAGGCATCTACCAGCCTGGTTTATTTTTGGGTTTATGCAGAAACTCTTTCTGCCTCAAAAATAAATCCATTTATCCCAGCTCAAGAGGCAGGGCAGAAGCTGAAGATGCAAGCAGGGAGTTAACACGTCCCTTCCTCATCGTCAGCTGCAGGTGCCACTATATCCGGGGTGCAGCAGCCCAGGTGCAGCCCTCCCCGGGGAGCTGAGCGAGGACATCACCAAGCTGGAATGTTTCCTTAACAACTACCCAGAAAACCACTTACAGCGCCAAAGCCCAATTACCGTGAGGAACGAGCAGGACAAGACCAGGGAAATGAAATTCAAAAAGAACTGATTTGTTTTCTTGTTTTGGATCAGCTGCATGTAGAAAAAGGACAATTTTGGAGTGCTGAGCCCAAAGCGTGTGACACAGTGACAAAAAGCAAAACAAAAATCTCATCAAAAGCAGCACACAATAGCTGCCACCCAGCAGCGGAACAGGCTGCAGCCGCTCAGCTCAGTAATTATGCAATCCAGTGGGATGTTTGGGCAAACATCTGCTCCATGGGAAAGGTGCAGCCTTATCTGAACACCGTGTTCCTGCTCCCTTCCACACGCTGGTCACAGGAGGATTGTGGAGTGGAAGAACACACGCTCCCCAGCACGTCCCTCGCAGGCAGTGGGGGCAGGAAGGCGAGAGGCTCCCAAGGTCAGGCACCCAGCAGCGGCAATGGAAATGCTGGCCTCTTCCCAGCTTCTGGCTTCTCTGTTTATTACAACCTGCAAGTCCAATCTGCCTACCAGCACTTACAACAAAGCTTGATCAAGATTAGAGACAGCAAACATGGAGCAGGAAGTGTCACCTCTGCAGGACTGAGCCAGTTCTGTGCCTGTGAGGACACTCAGGCACAGAGGTGCCGCACTAAAACCACAACGCCAATTTAGAGCAGGGCCATAAACGGCTGAAGGACTTTGAAGCCACATTCCTCACAATCATCCAGAAGAGCCAGAGCAACACTCAGCTGTCCTTACCTTTGTTCAAGGGTAGGATAAGCTATAAGCTTCAAATCCTCTACAGCAGGTTCCAACCCACTGACTCCGCTCACTCGAGCATCTCCTGCCTGCCCTGAGCTGTGGTTTGGCAGCAAGAGGACACAGAATCTCCTGCCGCCTTTCTAGTTGTGTTGCAAAAACCACTGGGAACTTGAATGTAACACGTGAATCCAGGCAGCCCCTGGGACTCTATTCTGTGTGTTCAAATGGAGTTTCCAGCTGCCACAAGGTCCCTGAGAGCCACTTCTCAAACCCAGGTCAGAGAAGCAAAAGGCGGTGAAGGAATTCACTTCCCTCCTTCATTGTCCAAGCATCCCCACCCCTCTGTCTGCAGACGCCTGCTGAGAAGCAGGATCCAGGACCTTTAACATGTCCTACCTACATGCAGGGAAGGAGGCTCACCTCCATCATCCAATATGCTGCTCTCTCAGTGCCACTAACAAAGAGGGAAAAGCTTGACCTGACTAATCCGAGGTTACACCCTGCCTGCCACAGCCAGAGCAGTTGTTCTGTCCCAAATACCCAGGGTTTCCATTGTGGCACAGCTCAGGGCTTTGGCTGCTTGGGGCTTAGAGTCAGCCCATAGCACCTCCCAATCAGGCAGTGATTAATGTTGCTGGGGCCTCCTCAGCCAAACTCCTTTTGCGACTCGTTGGGAAACTGCTAGCTGGAAAAAGGATATATTCACTGTGGTCAATCCCGAAATTTCTTATGCTGATAAACAGCACAGGATATTGTTATTTAGAGGACAGACGCCCTTTAGCTAGAGCAGGAGGATGCCTTTCACATCAGCTTGGCTCCCTTTCCAATATTCCTTCTGTGGGTATTCTGCAAAGGATCTCAGCCTGTCTGGGGGGAGCACTGGCAATGCACAGGAACCACTCCAGCTGCTTGCAGGAGCAACAGCTCAGCAGATACCAAGAGAGCTGGACTGCAGGCTGCATGAGACAGTGACAAACTATTCCTCTGACTTTCTCTCTCAGCTCTGTCTCACAGAGGGTTTTGAATCTCTGATCTAGGAGGGATCAGCCAGATAATTTGTAACTTCCACTATTTAAAAGTGTTTTCCTCAAACAAGACTGCCTCCCTTGCTCACTCACGAGCAGGAATTATTCTAATCTCATTTAGTCTGAGAATACAAGAATGCAACCCACAAAAGATATCCACCATTTTCTGACATTCTAAAAAACATGCTAAACTCCAGTTACTACAGTCAAAGAAGGTAAGGAAATCTACTTGAAGTTTTCCAACAGTCACCTACCACAACACCCAGACATAGAGATGTCACCACAGTCAGCACAACTTTAAACCCTTGCGATCCCAGCATCCCAACCAACAGCAGTCTTCAAAGGGAAAACAGCTGTTCTGTCTGCAGGCCATCCTTCACAAGACATCCCAAAGAAGCACCTGAATTTTTACCTAGTAGGGCATTTCCTGATGTACTCTGTAGCCAAAGCTGCTCGGCTAAATCCTGTAAGATTTAATTCCACTCTGGCTAATGTCACCTGACAGAGATTTTCTGAGGGTGCTCAAGTACTGGAGACTTTAAAGGGGATTTCAGAGCAAGGTTATGCACAACATGCGTCACTGAAGATAAAGTCCTTGTACCCAGCCTGATGGAAGCAGCCAATAAACTCCTTCACCAAACACTTCCAGATTGCCACAGGTGCTGCTGACAACTCTGCAATGTAGAGCTTTGCATCCCAAAACTGAGGACAAGGCCTGGGTGGGAAAGGAGGCAGGGACATCTTTAACTTCTACCTGTCTCGAAAACAGACGTCCAGGCAAAAGCATTAGGTTGCATTTCCAGTTTTCAGAGTGTGAGTTTATGAAACAGCCCTCAAAGAGCACATCCTCTGCACAACTCAGACATGGTTTTCAATTGACCAGGCACCAATTAAAACACACAGCCAAGAAAACATGTTCAGAAAAGCAGAGCAGTGATACATCCTTGTTTGAGAAACCAAAGGTTTGACTTGATGATCTTGCAGGTCTTTTCCAACCTTAAGGGTTCCATGATTCTATGACCTACTTCTAAATGAACCTGGTCTTTGCTGATGTAAAAAGAAGAAACCCAAGCTCTCTAGGCTGCAGATATGAGCTGGTTTCCTGGCCTCATTCAAAACTCAGCTCTTCCAACTCTACTTCTTCCCACCAGCATGTCCTGGCAGCACCTCACAACCCTTGCTGCCTGTGCCTCTCCTGCACCAACCATCCAGACCCCAAAGCACAAAAAAGTGAGGGTTGGTCAGCTCTTCAGGAACAAACTCTGCTTAATCCATCCCAGCTACTGGAAATTCTTTCCTTGAGGTAGATCCAGATGGATCCTGGGCTGCATCAAAAGAATTGTGACCAGCAGGTTGAGGAAAGGGATTCTGCCCCTCCGCCCCACTCGGGTGAGATCCCACCTGCAGAGCTGCCTCCAGGTCTGGGGTCCAACACCAACAGGATATGGAGCTGCTGGAGCAAGACCAGAGGAAGCCATGGAGACCCTCTGCTCTGAAGCTGAGGGTGTTCCCCGGGACAAGGCTCCAGAGAGACCTCAGAGTCCCTTCCAGTGCCTAAAGGGGCTCCAAGAGAGCCAGAGAGGAACTTTGCACAAGGGCTTAGAAGGACAGGACAAGGGGAAATTGCTTTCCACTGCCAGAAGGCAGGGTCAGATGGGATATTGGGAAGAAATTCTTGGCTGTGAGGGTGGTGAGGTCCTGAAACAGGTTGTCCACAGGAGCTGTGGCTGTCACAGCCCTGGCAGTCTTCAAGCTCAAGTTGGACGGGTCTTGGAGCAACCTGGACTAGTGGAAGGTGTCCCTGTCCATGGCAAGTGGTGAAACAAGATGAGCATCAAGGTCCTTTCCAACCCAAACTATTTCGTGATTCCATGATCTCTCCCCTCCCTGGACATGCCAACACCTCCTCTCCTCCCAGACTGAGAGGGTTGGTATTCAGGAGAGGTCCTGAGCTTTCAGTCTTCTCCCCAACTGGGGCACTGTGAGCAAACATCCCCCAGAGCCACAGCAGCTCTGGACAGACAGGTCCCTGTGCTGTCAGACTCAGGAATGATCTTCAGGGCAAAAGCTACTAACACAAGGTGTGGGGAGTTGGAGGTTAAGAATAAATTTATATTATTGCTCATTACCATGTTCTTTTCTCACTGGTCTAGCTAAGGCCTTCTGCTCTCTGTGACTCAAATGTTTTGGTCACGTGGTCCTGCTCTGCTCTCACAAAGTTACCTGAGCAGATGGAAGAAAACAAGCCACAGCAGAACAAGCTCCAAAGATGGAGTGTGCTGCCAAAAATCATAACTCAAAGTTTCAGCAAGAAGTGTCTCCTCTCCCTGGGATCCTGGCTGTCGCATGGGAGCTAGTGACTCAGCTAGCAGCTGAAAAGAAGGTACCTAAAAAATAATGACATCTCAAAAAATAGTTCTAGAGCTCTTATCAGGAAATTCAAACAGGTGAGACACACAAAGAGGGCATAAAGAGATAACCTGCTGCCCATGCTGGGTTATAGGGATGTCTCAGTTGCATTACACAGCCTCCTACAGTGCAGGCAGCCACGAGCTGAAGGACAGGCTGGTTCTGCAACAGACCTGCAGCCTGCTCAAAGCTGGGGCAGAAAAGCAGCTTCTCCAGCCTGGCCTAGAAGACTTCCACTTTAGAGGCTGAGCCAGGAATTTATTACTTCTATTTAACCAAGTGCAGCAATGCTCATTTATTTATTCATTTGGGAACCAGATCTCCAGACTCTGCAGAGGTGTGTGCCCAAACAAAGATGCAAAACAAGAAAGAGCAAAATCCAAAAGAGCACTCAGGCTTCCAAGGTGCTGCTCAGGCAGCACTGAGGCTTGTTGCTGAGCTTGTTCTCCTAAACCCCTGCAGACCCCCAGGTGCTGAGGACCCTGCAGATTGCTGGCACTGTTATCCCCGAGGCTGAGCACACACTTGTACCCAGTGCAGTCACAAACCCCTCTGAGAGCACCACCAGTTTGGGCTGAGCTTGCACAGGGCATGAGATGCGCTTCACCCTCAGTATCCCTGCACTTGCACAGGACAGGTCAAGGTCTCTCTGAAGTGATGTTGTGGTTTCTAGGATGTGTTTGATAGAAGACTCTTAATAGGTGAAAGTCAACAAGTTACCTTGGAGTTGAACCCCAGCCAGCTGGGTCAGCTCTCTTCCCAGCTTTCCAGAGCCTCCAGATCTTGGGCTGTGAGTTTCAGAGCAGCTCTTCTCCAGTGAGAGTGAAAGAAAGGCATGCCTTAAACAGAGAGAACTACAACTGAAGAATGCTGGGGCTCCAAACATAAGTGACCACCTCAGGAAGAGCCCAGGCTGGCTGTCCACACAGCTCATAAATGTGCACTGAAAACACTTGTAAGCTGCAGATGCAACTGGGAACAATTGTGGTCGCCAAGGTTCTCAAACAGAGCCCTGAACCATGAACAACTTGTACCCTTCTCAGGGCTTTATTCAGTATCTGCCCAACACAAGGAAAAACTTGGGATGCCATATGAATCATAGAATCATTAAGATTGGAAAAGACCTCCAAGGTCATCAAGCCCAACCTCTGACTGAAGCTCATCATGCCCATTAACCATACAGCAAAGTCTCATTTCTGCTTGTTTTTTGAACACTTCTAGGGATATCACCACCACCACCATCCTGGGTAGCCTGTTTCAAGGTCTGACCACCCTTTCAGCGAGTAAATTTTCTCAGTGTCCAACCTGAACCTCCCCTAGGCCACCTTGAGGCCGTTCCCTCTCCTCCTGTCCCTGTTCCCTGGGAGTGGAGCCCGACCTCACCCTGGCTGACCCCTCCAGTCAGGGAGTTGTGCAGAGCCAGATGGTCCCCCCAAGTCTCCTTTTCCCCAAGCTGAATCCCTCCAGCTCCTTCAGCTGCTCCTGGTGCTCCAGCCCCTTCCCCAGCTCTGTTCCCTTCTCTACACACGCTCCAGCCCCTCAATGTCTTTCTTGTTGTGAGGGGTCCAAAGCTGACCCCAAGATTTGAGATAGGGCCTCAGCAGTGCCCAGCATAGGGGGATGGTCACTGCTCTGGTCCTGCTGGCCACACAACTCAAGCCAGCAGTATGGAGTGAACTTCAGCTTAGCATTTCTGAACTACACAGAAGAACCTTGTGAGTTCTTTAACACTATTTACTAAGACTTCAATAAAACAACAAATGAATTTGTTCCCCTGAACCAGAACACTACAAGTTTGGATCAGCCAAACACACACTACCACTAACCCGCAAAAGAGAGGGGGAACAGCACAATCTGCTCCTCTGTTTGGAGAGAAACAGAAGCCACAGCCAGGCACATTGACATCAAATATTCCCTCAGAAAAGCATCTCCAGGAGGACAACCCAGCTGTGTGTTCAGGCTTCTCCTCCCAACCACCAGCTTTCTGGTTTATGGTGGTGGTTGCAGGGAGGCAGAAAGAGGCAGAGCTGTGAGGTGACGCTGGCCAACACTTACACAACACGGAAATAAAGGATACCACAGGCTGACATAAGCAGTATCATGGCTTAAGGTCTACATTTCCTGGCTCCCAATCCAGTAGCCTCCTTCCAAACCAGATGGCTTCAGCCTACAGCTCTGACCCCACCAAGCAGTGGGGCTCCCCAGCCATACTGAGGAAGCTAAGCAAGTTTGAGTGGGGTAGTTCTTTCCACAAAGCACAGCAGAAGGGCAGCTGGAAGGCTCAGAGCAGCCAAGAGCTGAAGGCTGTCCGTGGGAAGAGGAGAAGGCAGGTGTGATGAAGCAGAACCATCCTGCAGCCCCTTATAAGGATGGGCCTGACCAAGCTCTGCAGTTTTGGATAAGGCTTCTTGGCTTCCTCTTCACCAAAATGGATGCATTGGTTTTGCCAGCACTTAAAGGCGATTCATAAGGCAAAGCAGGTTTGGAGACCGCTTTCTTGTTAAGTCAAAAGCAGGAGCTCTAACAGAAAACATGAAGTACGAGGCAGCACTTGCTACTTCTGCCTGCAACACACTCTTTTTTTCCTTTAGATGAGCAGCTGCCATTCAGACACATCCCTCCCTCCCACAGGTCTTGAATTAAGTTATTTTTCACCCCACTTCACCCTTACAGATGAAGTTTCTACCCCACTTCACAGCAAAACTTGCATTTAAATTTCATTTCTTCAGCTGCTCTAAAAACCCACCTTGTTTCTCTAGGTCACAGTTTACTCTTCATGCTAGGGACTTCCAGCCTCCTTGCACTCCCAGTTTTCAGTTTAGAAAAGATTAAAAATAAATCCAATCTTTGTGTTTTAAAACCTGGGAGTTCAGGGAGCCACAGTATCTCTCTGAGATTGTCATAAACTTTAAATCTCATCCCCTGTGGAAGCTTGTGCATTGCCATCCCATCCATACAAAACCAGAGCCTGCACATATTAAACGAAGTTCCTCCCAAATTGCCACGTCTCATTTTCTTTAATAAGCTTTTTCTGGCATTATCAGTCCAGAAGCCCCTTGCTCCAAAGAGTGTCCCAGATAGTTAATCCACCAGTGACTTCTGCCCAATACTAAAATGAAAACAAACATCCAACCCTCTGAGACTACAGACGAGAAAGACTGTCAGCAGTTCTCTACCATCAAAATTAATTTAAGCCTGAAGAGATGCCGGATTGGGAAGAAGTATCTTGGAATTAAAAAAATCCATATGCATATCAATCAGTATGAGGCTGCAGATTCACCTTGAGTTCTGGGCACCACAAGATCAGAAGGATCCAAAGCTGTTGTAGAGTGTCCAAAGGAAGGACACAGAGCTGGGGAAGGGTCTGAGGAGAGGCTGAGGGCACTTGGCTCGTTCAGCTGGAGCAGAGGAGACTGAGGGGAGGCTCCTCGGGGGCTGCAGCTCCTCCTGAGGGGAGGCAGAGGGGCAGGGGCTGAGCTCTGCTCTGGGACAGGGACAGGAGCCCAGGAAGGGCTGGAGCTGTGTCAGGGCTTGGGATGGAGCTCAGGGAAAGGTTCTTCCCCCCGAGGGTGCTGGGGCACTGCCCAGGCTCCCCAGGGAATGGTCCCAGCCCCAAGGCTGCCACAGCTCCAGGAGCGTTTGGACAACGCTCTCAGGGCTGCTTAGGGTGGGATTGTTGGGGTGTCTGTGCAGGGACAGGGGTTGGACTTGATCCTTGTGGGTCTCTTCCAGCTCAGGATATTCCAGGAATCTATGAAAAGCTACAAAATGCAACACAATATCCACCTCAACTTCATTGTCTTGTAATGTAAGTCAGAATTACAGGAGCAAAAACCACTAAGCAAAGGCAATTGTTAACCTTCCAGATTTCAGCTCTTATCACTGAACAAACAGTCCTTACCAACCACAAAAACGACCCCATAACGTGTGCTGTTTAAATCCCCAAATAATCCCCACCTGTTAGGCAAGAGTGAAACCCAAGGTCTTATTTCTGAATTCTACCTCAGCAAGTGTCTGTAACCGAGCATGTCATTAACAGTGACAAGCACAGCTTTGAAACTTCAGCTTCATTTTCTGCTCCCTCTATTCCAGCTTTGAAGTCATGGACTATTTTCCATCTCTACAGTTTGCATTTCTGCCAGTAAATGCTCTGCGTTTTGTACACTGCCCCCGTCAACACACAGCCAGCCAGATGGAGAGTGCAGCACCCAACATGTACAGAGAAGAGGAAAACTGTCATTTTGCAGATGACACCCAGTTGAAAGTGACATTTAAAGAGAAGACAAATGGTTTCAGGTATTACATCTGTCCTCTCGGCTGCATGTGGGACTGAGCACACCACCCCTTCATCCTGGCACAGGGATGCAGAACTAGCTACACTGACAGAAATCGCAGAATCAAGAATGCAGAGAGACAATCATATTCCACATCAGCATCCAAGTGGAGTGACTGTGACTGGTGAAGTGCCGTAAGCACATTCAGGGAAGGAGCACTCAGCCAGAGGAGGATTTTAGCCAGCTCCCTCCCTTTGAAAAAATGCAATAATGGACAATTTTATACTGAAAAATCCACAAAATCTGGTCCATCAGATGTGCAGAGAAACTACAGTAAGAAAAATTACTGCAGCATCTTTGTCTTCAGCTGGTGCATCCTGCTCAAAGCAGAGGTTTTGGCAATATTTCCTTGTGTTTTAGGTCACAGAATATGCCAAACATGACAAAGCAGCACAGACAGGCAGATGTTCTCCGATATTTTAGAGCAGTTAACAAAGTCCATCACTTTTGCCTTGCAGAGAACTCTTCCCTCCCGCCATTAACCCACGTGGTAAACACCACCAGTATCACAAAGCCAGGGTGAGCTCCAGTTCACAGCCCTATACTGGGAAGAGAGCTGCACATCCTATGGGAAGACCCAACCAGTGGCCATGGCAGGCTCCAGCTCATCACCTTCACTTTACTTTGTACAATGCACACATGTGTTTCTAGGCCTTATACCAAGCCTTAAGTTTTTTCTTAAATCCCTCTGTTTTTCAGGACCTCAAGTAAAATCAATGGACACCAGAGGTGACAACTGACTTAAGCTCGGCTGTCCCCTCTGTGGGATCCACTGTGGACAAAGTGGGCACAAAACCGAGCAGACTGCAAGGGCAGAAACCAGCCATGTGCCATCTCAGCTGTTGTGACTCCCAAGATTTTATCAACTGTGTTGACAAAGCAGGATATGCCACTGTTGGTGGCTGAGGTCACCTGAACTCTGTCAGAGTTCACAAGTGTTTGGACAACACTCTCAGGCACTCTGTGGGACTCTTAGGTTTCTCCTGGGCAGGGCCACAAGCTGGACTCAATGATCCTTGTGGGTCCCTTCCAACCCAGAAGATTTCTATGGTATCCGGCACTGTGGTCTGTTGGGAGCTTCACAGGACTTAGGAGATGAGTCTTGAGCTTTGAAAGAACTTCACAAAACCTCTCAAAACTTGCCAATTACATAAAAATACTCAGGTGCTCTGAACCCCTTGTGAGCTGTATCAGCACACCCACCCAAATTGCTCCCGCTCAAGTTGCTCAAATTGGTGCCAAGTGGCCTGAATTACCTGAGCTCAGACAGCCTTGAATGAGATAAAAATCCATACACAGCCATTCTGAGCCAAGTCCATCACCGGAGGGCTGACAGGACCAGCACTGAACGGCATCTGAAGCAGTGATACGACTGTACTGCTGCCCAACTATAACTGGTGTAAAACCAGGTAGATTCCTAGAGCTCAGGAGGATGCTGTTAACTTGCCCTTAAAACAGAATCACAATTCTATCCACAAATCAAGAATTCCATTCCAAAAAAATTTATTGAATAAAATCAATAAAAAAATTAAATGAATTAAATCACCTAGAAGTCGTTCATCTCATGCACAGAAATGAGATTGTTCCGCCATACTGTTGCAGAGCTATATTTAATTTTTTTTGCTAGGTAATAAACATGTAGAGAAGCCTCCCAAGGTCACAGGATGCTCCACAGGTCAAGAGCAGCAAGACAAAGGTCTCCCCTCATCATCACCTGGCAGCACACGTGGCCAGGATGTTCTTCCACGTTCATCCCACCAGAAAGGGAAGAGGGAGAGCAGATTAAGGTGACCTACATTACTCCTGCTTTAAATACACAGGAGAATTGCTTTTATTCTACCTACCTCATTCCTCCCTGGCCTTCTTGTCCCATATAGGGCTGGCAAGACCCCTCTTGCCCAGGTGGGATGTGCAGGTTGGGTAAATTCAACCTTAACCAGGAAAGCAGAAAGCAAGCCTGGGCATCAAGCTTGAACTCCCAAGAGGCTGACTTTGCAAACAATGCTCTTTCAATGGAGATGACGCATGTTTCTGTGTGTCCTCAACTCCATCAGGTTGCACTTCACCAGTCTCAGTGGTTGTCTCAGCCACTGGAAATCTGGAGCTTCACTTACTTGGGGTGACAGAATATAAAGCAGCAACTGAGAGCAGCAAATTCCAAGGGAAAGAAAAGTCTAATTAGCAATTTAAACAACATCTTGTCAGGCAGCAAATGAGCAGGCAAAACAATCTTGACTAATTCTACTCTTGCAGAAGCACAACATGGTCACCAGCACAGTCTGACACATCCAAGACACCCATTCTGAAGGGCAGCATCCTGATGTGCCCAAAGTTTGGGTCACGCTAAGGACAGGCTTCCAACACCAGCCCTGCTAAATGACTGTGAACCCAGGTCCTTGGCCCCAAAAGTAGCAGAGCTCTTCTCCTATGGAAAAAACATTAAACAGCTGGGGAATTATTCTGATTTACTAAGTTCAGCGAAGGAGTAGAGACCCGACTGGCTCCCAGCCCAGCGCTGCCTTCCTCTAGTGAGCTGCATTTCCTCCAGGAGATGGCTGAGGTCAAAGCGCTACCAGATCTTCTGGAAAAGAAATTAGGAGGTGCTTGCCATGGTACAGGAACGCAGACAACTTGAATGTGAAGAGTCAGCAGTTTGACAGAGCTTTGTCCGAAAAAGCATTACTGAGTTTAAATGAAGAGTTAACAGCCGTTGTGCCTGAAAAGCCTCTCAGAGCATGAAAACTCATTTTTGCAGGAGCCACCAAGATCCATGCAAGAGCTCCCACAGGAGACCAGAAGAAGGAAAGCTTTAACAGTGGGACCCAGAGTACATGGCAAAAGCCGAACCAAACCTCCGTCCCCTGCGTTGCTGGGAGAGGTGAAACATTATGCAGTAAAGTGAAAAGCAGTATTTGAGCTCTGTCGAGTCTGACCAGTCTGACCAAGCTCCCTACCAGCCATGGTGTCGATGGCACTGTCCCAGCAGGACTGCTGCATTTTAATGACCACAAAAAAGGCAAAGCTGCCCTTGTCTTGTAATCCATTAATTCCTCCCAGTTCAGGAAACTGAGCTGTTTCACCCAGAATAAAGACAGCAGCCTGCCTGTGCTGTTCCCATGCTCGGCTAATCTCCAGGCCCTTTCAGTCATGGATGTGGATTGGCCTGGGCTGGTCTTGTGACAAACCCTGGGCCACGACCTGGTTCCCTTTCCTGGATCAAGGAGTGCCTTGGGCAGCAGGAGCAGCTACAGTTGTGCTCCTGGAATGTGGGCCCTTGCCTTTCAAACACTCTTCACACAACAGGCAGGTCTTCAATGATGAAGGCAAACAGCTGGTTTACAACTTCTGTTTTCTCCCAGGAAGTCTTCCCCACCCTCTCTAGTAGCAGTTTCTGCAAAGAGAACGTGCAGATTCTGCTGATTACAAAAGAGATGAGGACTGTGCCCCCTTGATGAGTCTGCAAAGCATTTATACTCCTCACACTGAACGCAAACCATACAGGCAGTAGTTGGACACAGCAAAGTTTGTTTCCTGCAACTCCAGATCCAAAGTCGAGCAATTATCCAGAGGAACAGCACTTCTCACAGGCATCTGCCAGAGGTGCAGCTGTAAAGAACACGCCAGCTTCATGCTATAAAACAACAGAGCTCTTCTGCACATGTGGATTATTCCAGCCTACTTCTGTGTAACAGTAAATATTTGAGAGAACCCTTCACATCACACACTGACTCTCTAGCTGTACACATTTGTGGTTTTTTCAATACAACCAGAAAAGGGCAGTAAGGCTGCTGTAGCTGAAAGCTTGCAGCTTTCAAAGAAAGCTGAAAGAGAAGCAAAGGGACTCGCAGCCTCTCCCCAGAGTTGTGAGACAAAAACGTATCATGGTAAGTGGTGACCAGTGGCATGGACAGGGCCAGGAACAGTGGGGCAACCCAGCACATTGCCAGCTTCAGATTTCCTCCATACCACAGCATGTCCTCTGACTCAGCCTGGTAATTCACCACAAGCCAGTGCCAAAACCCACATGTAAGCTGAGGAAGCCACAAGAACACACCATGGAAGAGGATGACACTTAATTAAGGGTTGACAGCATTTTCTGCTAAATATGTGGGTGAGGAGACAAAGTAACAGAAAAACTGCTCTAATAACTTTTAGCTTTTTTAATTACAAAAAATACTTTCCAGAAAGTCTGGAGGCTAACGCAGCTATTGGCATCACTGAAAAAGTCAAACAAACAAGTGCCAGGCTGCTTAGGAACTGAGTATTTCAAAGAACTAAGAAGGAAAAGCCCCAACATCACTGTATGATCACTGGCTTGTGCAGGGCTCTTGGAGAAGTCTGCAAGTTCTCCCCAGAGGAGCTGGAGAGCCTGGAAGAGCCAGCAGCTGCTTTCCCTTTGGCACATGCCCCCCAGGCAGGCAGGCAGGCGAGCAATGCTGGGCTCTGCTGAGATTTCTGCTGATGGGGTCCAAGACCAAACTCACTTCACACAGGCCACAAGTTGTGTTTTTTACATGACCCTCTTCCTTCTTGCACTTTTGTTTCATTTCAGCATTGAACAGTCTTTGGCTTCCAGGCCTTCACAGTGCCTTGATTTCCCTGTCTGCTGTGCCCATGTCTTCTTGTGTCTGTGAGTGCATTCCCGTGGCAGAACAGCTGGCAGCAGGGGCTCAGCATGGCATGTGTCCTCATCCAGCATTAGAGGAAAACACAAGTGGCTGCACAGGCACCCTCAGCCAGCAGCAAACATCCAGACCACGCTCGGCCAGGAATTCTGCTTTGCCAAAGGCTTACTGAACACAACAGTACTTTCCTCCTTCACCACAGATTTAGAAATAATAAAATACCACAGAGGTGTGTCTATCTAACTAACAGTAAGTACTTACAGGGAATCCACACCAAACCATTTGCACCTTCACAATGCTTCTGCTTGGTTCCACAGACATGATCAGACAATCAGTCTGATGTGACTAAAAAATTATGTTGTTGGGCACATTCATGAGGTGATCCAGCTTGTAGGCATGGGAGATGGGTGAAGGACAGCAACACTGTCACTGGGTTATTAAACAAATCAAAGGAGATTATCAGAGATCTTGGTTAGAGACCTGGAAAGACTTCATGGGAAAGGAAATACCCCACCTTGGCACCTGCTGTTCTGCTGCTATTTATGAGTTTCAAGGCCAATCTGGATGGGACTTGGGAGGACCCTGGTCTAGTGGAAGGTGTCCCTGCCCATAGTAGGGGGTTAGAATGAGATGGTCCCTTCCTACCCAAACCATTCTTTCATTCTATGATTCGAACATTCTGAGTAATTTCTCTCCCAAAATAAGCATCCTGGACAAAAAGAGGTGCCAAGGCCTCTGGGCCTCTGTGTTAAACCAGAGAGTGTCCCAAAACTGGTAGCTGCTCCAACACCTGCTGCCTCCACTGTCTTCCCTGGGAACCAGGGGAGATCTGTGAGAGTGCACCCATGGGATCAGGTCACCTAGGGAAGGCAGGACCTGCTTTGGCTCCCACTTTCCTACAGCCAGGATGCCAGAGGGAGCATCTCCTGCTAGCGACATGGCCAGCAGCTCCCTCCCCATGCTGCAGATGGGAGCATTGAGCACTCACTTCCACCTAAACAAAGCTAACCCTCCTTGCAGTGGGATTAGTAAATATTTGCCCCTCCCACTCTGTTTCTGACACTCCCCAGTGCAGTGCAAAAGGTGCAGTGATTTCTGCTTTTTGATTTATAAGTTAATGACCCCCACATGACACTTGCACAGATGAACAGATTTCACACCAGTAGGTCCCAGCAAGCACATGGTACTGCATCCATGTCGGGTGTGAGGAACCTGCCAGGCCTCTAGAGAGTAATTATGGTACATGGGAATATGCTTGGCAGTCTGAAAGGATGGATGGGAATAATCAAACACTGACAAAGCTGAAGCAGCAAGTGATGAGAAGAGCTCTCCAATCTTTGTCAGGCTATCACACAGCCATGGCAGGACTGTTTCTGGAGTCAACTGGTGCTAACAGAGAGATGCGTCCATGAAGGAAGAGGGTGCTGGAATTCCTGCTGCTGCTTTTCAGGCTGTAAACACCTTATATGGGAAAACCATATTTATTAAGACTGTGCATCTGGCAAGAGCCCATAATGCTCATGTCAGTGAATCACTTCAATAACAGTTCCCAAATTATACACTGTTCATACTGAATCCACTCAGGTCATTCCCTGAGGAGCTATTCCAGAGAGGCCCATGTGCCTCCCAAGTGAGATGAGGCAGTGGCAGCTCTACCAGCCTCAGCCCCAGCAGTGGTGGAATGGGCTGTTATATACAGGTCACTGCCAAATCCTGGTTAATGAAAATGAAACCAATCATTCCCTACCCTGTGTGTTCTCGAGGACTCATTCTCCAGCCTGTCCTAACACTGATACTGGTGGTGCACTGCCCAGCATCTCCCTGCTGTACAAACTGCTCTTCCCAGCTTCCAGGCTCCATCATCACAGCTTCCCTGTGTGCTTCCAGCCGATTCATATCTTAAAGAACAATTAATTTGCCAGAGCAGCCTGAATTCTGTTTCCATTGCCTTCATCCTTCCCTGCAGCTGAGCTGTGACTTACTGACTGTGAAGTAACTGCAGGGTCTTTAAGAGTTCAAGGCAGGGTGTTTTTCTGCCTGTTCCTGCCTGGCTGACTCCCTCTGTAATCATCCTCGCCAGCACCATTTCACGCCACAGAGGCATGTGACATCCAGCTAAGCTGTGAACCATAATCATGCTGGGGATGATGTTTACATTTGATTTTTCCTCAAGCTGATAAGCTCTCTTCAATTTCCCCTCTCCATCGAGTTCGTATGAATTGAATTGCTTATGCCCCACAGGGTGGAATTCTTCTCTTATCTCTAATCTGCTCACTGAAAAAATTGCTTCCAGCAACCCTTCAAAAGTCACTTCAAAGTTATCACTGCTAAGAGGGAAGATCTGCAATACTGTTCCTGGGCTGTCGCAATCAACGCTCTCCCAGTGCTTTTTGGAAACAGCCACACAGGTGCCACCAGCACACAGCACACCTGGCTGGGGGCAGGATCTTCATTTTGCTCCTTCAGCCAGAGGTACAGCAAGACAGCTGTACTCATGTCCAACAGGAGTGTAAATCCTTGTTAAATCGTTTGAGCTCCCTAAAGCATTAGAATCCAGCCTTGAAGAGCACATTGGAGGCTTCTGCTCCAGCTTTGGATCGTAAGTGAGGGCAGACTGCAACCCGTATAATAAGAGATCTGACCAACGGAAATTAATCCAATGTCAACTCTACTTCGTCATTAGAGACTGAGAATTCCCACTTTAGAAAGGCGATGGTGGAGGCCAGTTCTGCTGTCCAACACTTGGACAGTGTCCGTTCTTTTGTAGTAACAGCTCTCCCATAACTCAACCACCCTTGCATAAAAGATTTTCAGACCATCTGTCTCCAGACTGCACCTGACTAGAGGAATGGTAATGTACCATTTGCTTACCCAACCATCCCTGGGGATCAGAGAACCCCAGCCTAAACAAGCCCAGTACTCACCTGTCACCACACAGCACCATACCTCCTCACACCATCTCTGCTCCTGCCCACAGCTCACCAGAATCCTGGAGAAGCCCCTTACACTCCCTGCAGTCCCTCCCCAGGGCAGGAGGGTATAGATTCTGGGAGAAGGCACGGCAAGCACCTGCACCCATTAGATTTCGAAACTCTGTTGCAACTAGTTGGTCACAAAACTTTTAAAAACTTTGAAGCCAAGGTCTCAGGAAGGGACGATTTGGGCCTCCATGTTCATGGATGAGCCCTGGTGCTGTCAATAAGTGAGGTTTTCTTCCTCAAAGCATGAGACTTCCAGAAGTTCCCTTCAGAACACTCTATATCTTAAGTCAACCTATTGCCAAGGCCTTCCTGACTTCCAGCCCTTCTCCATGCAATTTTACTCCTGTACCAGACTAACTGGCAATTTTTCTATAATTACTCAGGGCTTGGGGAGGGTCTTTGCTGGCCTGACCCACAGTCTAGATTAACACTGCCATGTTGTGCAGGCAGAGCACAGCACAGCACCCAGATGCCCAGGATGTCTCCTCTCCAGCCAGGAGCCAGGCGGCAGCTTTCAGCTGCACTGGTGATCCTTCATCAACAGCACAGGCAGAGCAGTGGGAAGCACCCGTGTAGGTGGCTCATGGGCACTTCAACACCTCCACACAGTAGCAAAGGCACCAGCATTGTGGGGATTTGTCACCCAGTTCAGACCACAGAGCACAGTGAAAACCCCACATACGCACCACAGCCTACCCCGTGCAGCTGCAGCTATGTCTTCCAACAGCCCACCAAATGCCACCTCCATCCTCCAGGGTTTGCTCTTCTCCAGCAAAAACTCATTTGCTGTTGTGCACATTGTCCCCAGCCCCCCAGGAGCTCCAGCTGCAAGTGCAGCTGAGGCCAAGTGACACAATTTGGATGCTACCCAAGTGAGGAGTAAGCAACTTGACTTGAGAAATCAAAGCATCGGTGAGATTACTGGCTCCGTTTCATCTTTTTTTACTATCAGTGAAAGGTAAGACAGCCTAGAGGTTCATAAATTCAGATTCACTTGCTCACAGAAGAAGAAAAATACATGCTCCCTGCTTAAACCCTTCTAGAGCAACTGTCTCCAGAGACACTTTGCCTAGTCCTGAGCAACAACCAAAAACCAGACATGTTACAGAGAAATCAGAAGGACAAATTATATTTTAATTGTTTATCGGTGTCCCTCCCATGGCAGAAGTGAGGAACAATATGGACTTTAAAGTCCCTTCCAGACCAAATTGTTCTGTGACTCTGATCAGCAAGAGATTCTCTCTCACTCCCTTGGCATCACTTGCCGCCCCTGCCTGTGCTGGGAGAACACTCCCAAAAAGTCCAAGGGTGTGTGGGAGCACAGCAAACAGCCTTGGGAAGGCAGGCTGCAGGCTGCCAGCCCCTGCATTTCTTTGCAGGGCCCAGGAACTGCAGCAGGATGACTGAGGACAGCTTCTCTCACCCCAAACCTCGGCACCTTATCCAAAGTTACACACTACACCCACACCCCCGTTGTGGCAGATGATATCTGTGAAACGAGTACGGTTTCCACTGTAATTAGCTGGTTCTCAGAAGATTAGTGATGCTAATGTAAAGACCTGATGACACAGAGATCGCTGTCATCACACAGCCAAACCCTATGAGCATCCCAGACTCCGGCAGGTGCCCGGAGCTCCACATCGGGCCTGCGGAGGAACGTGTCAGCCCGGCAGCAGCGGGGCTGAGCATCACGAGCACGGCTCAGCCAGCAATCCTGAGGCTGTTCATGAACTAGAAATAATTAGGCAGCAGCGGAGGCGGAGGCAGGTGCACATGCACAGCCCCACGGATCCATCCTGCCACTCAGGAACACCAAACCTTCTGCTAATGCCGCTGCCGGGCTCGGGCTCTCTCTGGGCCCCGACAAACGGGTCCCTCCGGCAGGAGGGATCCCGACTGGCGGCAAAGCCCTCGGCCCCTGCTGCCAGGTTCTGCCAGGCCCCCCAAGCAACCCCTCCACCCCGACCCTGTGTTCGCCGGGGAGCGATCCTCGAGAGGGGATGAGGCAGGACGGCCCCTTCACGGCCTTCCAGGCCCAGCCAGGCTCGGTTCCGGGACTGGGAGTAGTGCCGGAGATGGGCGGCCTGTGGCCCGCACGGTGGTCTGGGCGTCGCCCTTGCCCCTCGCAGCTTTGAGACTCCCGAGGGGAGAGCCGGGGAAGCCCCATCCTGCTGTCCCCCGGTGTCCCGGGGGTCCCGGTGCCGGGAGCGGAACCATCCCGGGTCCGGGGGAGAAGGGAAGCAGCAGTTGGACGGGACCACGCGATATCTGGGGGGGCGCACTCCGGGTGGGGGGGGG
>VZSR01001846.1:703514-721392 GCA_013398615.1 Brachypodius melanocephalos | reverse complement strand
TGACCGTGGCAGCGGAGGCGTGGCCTGTAGGTGCCCATGACAGCGGGGGCGTGGTTCAGGTTGAGAGGCGGGGCTTTGGTGGGGCGTGGCCGGCACGGCAGGGCAGAGCCCGCGCCTCCCGTCCTGTCGCGGATCGGTTTCCGCCGTTCTCCTCTTTGCCCCCGCTGGACCGGGGCCTTCCAGGAGTCTTCCCGGTGCCGGGCTCCGGCTACCCCCCTCCCCTCCCACCTTCCGTCTCCGAGAGCTTCCGGTAGCTGCACAATCCGCCGGACTACACCGGGCCTGCCGTGCACCGAGACCCGGACACACTCTCCCCCCTGCACGGCCCTGGCGCCGTTCAGCGCCGCCGGCTCCCAGCCCGGGCCGAGGCCCAGCTTCTCCCGGCCCGGCGGCACCATCTAGTGGCTCTGCCCGGCCCGGGTCAGCCCCGGGGCGCGAGTCAGCCCAGACCGGCCCTGCCGGTTCTCGAAGCCCCGGGGCCACGCGTGTCCCGGATGGGTAGCCGCGGCTGGGAGGCAACGCTGGAACCACCGACACTAATGAGCCTGCTCGGCGGCGACGGCCCCCGTCAGAGGGGCTCCCAGCTGCGGCTAGTCCTGAGGAGCGGCGGGATCTGCTCCAGGCTCCCCGCGGAGCTCGGCCGGGAGCAGCCGGTGCCAAGGAGCGAGCGGAGGGGCAGGCGGCGGCATGGCTCCGGCTCCGAGGTGGCGGCTGTGGGCCGGGGGCTTCCGCAGAAACTGGTCCCCCCACGCCGCCTCGGCGCTGGGCTGGGAGCGGTACCGGCCCCGGCGGGAGGTGGAGAGCCGCGGCGTGGACCTGGTCGCTGTCACCGCCGGAAAGCGGCCCCGCCGGACGAGGGATGACGGGGGCCTGGTCCTCAGGTGCGGACAGAGGCAAGGCAAGGGGAGGAGAGGGGGCAGCACCACCCTCACCAGCTTTCCCCACACCTCCCAGGACAGGGATCCACAGGCTGGCCCCCATGTCAGTCCCGTCTTGGGACAATGGGTAACACTCCAAGGGTTTGGGGGTCTGGGGCAGTGTCCCGCTGCTTCCCTGGACAGGGCAAGGACTGGGGGGGAGAAACCCCTATCTGCAGGTACCTCCACCACCAGCATCCTGTGAGCCTGTCCCGGTGCAGCGTTGGGAGGGCGATGAATGCAGGTGGCTGAGCCACCATCACGGTGGAGGACACCAGGGACAGCCGTCCGGGAGACCTGCTGTGCCCGGGAAGCTGCCGCGGGACCCCTTTCCTGCTCCTTCCCCGCTGCAGGCAGAGTCTGGGCCACAAAGGGTTACGCAAGGCACCCTGGAGTGACACCACTGCCACCAGCCCGGGAGCTCAGCTCCTTCCTGGTCGGATCCCAGGCTCGGTGAGTGCTTAATTCTGTCCCTCGGGATCTGTCCGCCGTGCTTTCTGGCTTTCAGCCGTGCTTTCACTTGGGGAACCGGCCATGCTTTTGTCCCTCTCTGGGGGGCTCCAGGACCCAGTGACCCTGGAGCTCTGCCCCGTTGGAGGGAAATACCCCGAAGGATCAGAGCTCCACGCCCCAGGGCTGGAGGACGTGACTCGCTGCTGCTGATTTACACTCGGTCCGCAGCAGCCCTTCCAAAGACCTTTTCCCAGAGCAGGGGGTCGGATCATCGCTCTGTGAGTGGGGTTGGGATAGAACAGCCTCTGGATGAATCCGGGACTTCAGTGTTGTACGGCAAGGACTAAACAAGGGACGAGTGTTTTTGCAGCACTGACTGAGAGCAGAGACTTCACTGAACCTAGGAAGGCTTTGAGGTTCTCAGGATGAAGACCCCTATCAGGGGAGGGGGGATTGGGAAATATGCGTGGTGGGGATGGCTGTGTGTACAGCCGGGGTGGACAGTGTGTGCCACTTTCTGATATATGATCCCCCGACTCGTTGCTGTCCCTATGGCAGGTATTGTTGGTAGCATCACCCGGGGCCAGGCACAGCCCCGAATTGGGGACCTGGCAGTGGGATGAGCTGCCCCAGCACAGCTTGGCTTTGTTTGGCTTCAAAAGCCCTGGGGGGTCCTGCCACGGTATATGCGTGGGGCGGTGTGGGGCTCCTAGTGTTTCTGGTGCCCGGTGCTGGGTGTGTCGCACTGGGCCACGGTCAGCTCTGCCCAGATACTGCCTCTCCCTGCGGGGCCATTCCAGGTGCGGGCTGGTTTCTATCAGAAACCGGCTGAGCCGGCTCCTCCTGCTGCCAGCCGTGGCCTTTGGCTGGTGCAGGCCCTATGCCAGGTCTTTGGGGGGAGACTGAGGACAGGGACAGGGCTTGATGGCACTGTGGGCACACTGCCTGCGCCACTGGGGCTGCTGCCATTCCCATGCCCCAGACACTGCCTGAGGAGAACAACGGGCAGCAGTGGAATACAAGTTTATGGCCAGTTTGTGGCACCACAGTGATGGGACCATCATGGGAGCCAGCTGGGGACAGTGGGGGGCTGTGTTGGGTGGCATCAGGGCACACCAGATGTCACCACCCTAAGGAGAGGGATGATCTGGCTGCTCCAGGTTGGTGTCTCTTGGAGCTATAGTTTACACCATGTCACCTGCAGGTGTCCAGGTAGCGCAAACAGCACTGGTGACACAGCTGAAACCACCCCAATGCCACACTGGGAGTTCCTGTTTATTATCAGCTTTCCCAGTGCCAGGACAGTGGGTGCTGCCACACTGGGGTCCTGCCCAGCCCCAGCTACCCCCTGGTCCCACATGTCCTTGGGTGGCAGGGAAGCGCTTGGGCTGGTTTCGGCAGCTGGTGACGCAGAGGGGACTCTGCCCTCCACACCCATGGCTGCAGCCAGCCTGTCGGGTGAATGATTACCCCAGACCTCCCCCGGCCCTCGGCAGGGCTGCAATGAGCTGGGTCTCATTTCATGGGCTCAGGCTGGTCTCATTTTGGGGGCTCAGCTGGCTGCCTCAGCACTGCTCCAGCTGGGGCTGCTCGTGGGATGTCCTTGTGCCCAGGCTGAGCTGCCTCGCTTGCCTAGGGCTGGCTGCCCACTGCCAGATCCCTGACGAGGCATCACCCCGGCATTGCCCACAAGGTGTCTCTGTGTCCCACCAAAGCTGCCCCGTGGCCAGTTGTAAAAGGCCTTGTGGAGGTTTTGAGCATCCTGTGGCACCAATGTGGGCATCCCTGACTGGGCTTGAGGGTGGCTGAGCTGAGTTGGAGGCTGTTAGAAATGAGCACAGCCCTGGCACAGCCACTCCAGAGCTCTCAGACACCATGGCCATATAGTGCCATGGGAGCTGGGGGTGTTCAGTTTGGAGAAGGGTACTCAGGGGACCTCATTGCTCTCTACAGCTCCCGAAAGGAGATTGTAGTGAGTTGGGAATCGGCCTCTCCTGTCAAGTGTCAGGACCAGAGGAAATGGCCTCAAGTTGTACCAATGGAGGTTCAGATTAGATATTAGATCATTTTTTTCACTGAAAGAGTGGTCAGGCAATGGAGTAAGTTGCCCAGGGAGGTACTGGAGTCATCATCTCTGGAAGCACTCAAGAGGCATCTGGATTTAGCACTTGGGGCCATGATTTAGAGTTGATTATGGTGGTGTTGGAGTGACAGTTGGATTTGATGATCTTGAAGGCCTCTTCCTGCCTTGATGATTTTGTGATTCTGTGAGGCTGTGATTGAACTGGCCTGTCCCTGTCCCACCCCATGGGAACTGGTGGGAGGCTCTGGTCCTGCTGTCTCCCACCATCATGGGAACCCATGTCTTTCTGGGTTCATGCTAATGTTCCCTCCAGGGAGACAAGTGTTGATCCCTGGGCCCATCCCAGGAGTTTCAGCCTTGAAGGGACATTATTCTGTCAGTCAGGCTCATCTGCCTTAGGTGGAAAACACTGGATTTGGGGAAGACCCAGGGAAACCAAATGGTAAAACAGGGGCAGTGGTGCTACCAAACCAGCTGGCAGAGCTGCTGGAGCCCAGAGTGGGTGGACAGGCACTGAAACACCATCCAGAGCAGCACCCCAAGGCCTGCTGGCTCTAGGAGGACAGAGCAGAGTCAACCCACGAGGATGGCATGGACATTGGGGCTCAGCCATAGAGATGAGTACTGTCTTTGCCATGTGTAAAACCTCCCCTTCCATGCACGCATGTTTGAAGGGATGGAGATGGACCCCCAGGGGGTGATTTCATAGTGCACAGAGGCAGCTCTGGGTTTGCAGCCATGCAGGGTTAGCTGGGGTGTGACATAGCTGGTAGTCCCGGTGTCCTGGTGCCATGGAGCTCTGTCCTCTGCAGCCTCACAGGCCCTGGTGCTTATGGCTCAGTTTTGGTGCTGCTCTTTGTTGCAGCCTGATGTTGGATTGAGGAAGGGGCCAGCGGCTGCAAAGAGGAGCCGGAGCTGGTCAGAGTCCTCCAGCCATCCAGCTGCCACCGTCACTCTCCCCAGCTTGTGCTGGTGGGTGCCAACCATGGAGGAGATGGTGATCTGGGAGCAGCACACAGTGACACTGAGCAAGGTGAGTGGCCTGGGGTGGCCCCACCGTGGGAGGGGACAGGGTCTGTGGGGTCAACTCTGCCTGACCCCCCTTCTGCCCATACCCACTAGGACCCTCACCGGGGGTTTGGATTTGCTGTCTCTGGAGGCCGTGACCATCCCAACAGGATAACCGGGGACACAGCGGTGTTTGTTTCAGATGTGGTGTCTGGGGGACCGGCAATGGGCCAACTCCAGTGAGTGCACAGGGACATGGGGCCATAGGGGGTGCTCACTGCCAACAAGGGTGGGAAGGATGGAGAATCGCTCCTGCTGGGATGGGGCCGGCACCACTGTTGCCCTGCCTGGCTGGAATGGGATCCCTTGAGGTATACTCACCACCCCACCAACTCCTCGGGCTTGGAGCTGTGCCTGGGACACAGTCACAGCTTCATTTTCCCTTCCAGGAGGAAAGATCACATCGTGATGGTGAACGGCCTTTCCATGGAGAATGTCTCATCCTCCGTCGCCATCCAGACACTTAAAACCTGTGGCAAGGTTGCCAACATTGTGAGTGTGCTCTCTGGTGGGATGGGGGCTGACATCATGCTCACACTGTGCCCGTCCGCATTCCAGATCCCCAGTCCACACATGCCCGGGGTTTGGGGCGTGGGAATTGCTGCAGGGACATCTCCTGGCAGAGACAGCTGTACCCACCATCCTCTCCTGCCCACTTTGCACCTGCAGACGCTGAAAAGACCAAAGAAGATTCACCTGCCTATGAGCAAGAGCAGCCCTGGGTCCCCTGCTGTGCCGCAGCACTATGACTCAGATGATGACTACAGGCTGCACCGCTCCCGGGATGACCTGGATCACAGCCAGGGCTATGATGGGGACTCATCTAGCGAGAGGAGCTCTGGCCACCACCACAATGACCGTCGCCACCACAAGCCCGTGTCAAGGAGCCGGAGGCGAAGCCAGGACAGCAGCCACTGGATGCAGAATAGCGCAGATCGGAGAGGCCATGGCCGACATTGCTCTGCCGATGACTTTGACCAGGACGGGGACACCAATGGGCTGGCCCTCGTGTCAGGCTTCAAGCGCCTGCCACCCCAGGATGTGCCAATGAAGCCCATCACTTCGGTCCTGGTGAAACAGAAGCAGAATGAAGGTGAGGCCCTCCTGGTTCTGCTGTCCCTGTGTCTTGTTGCCTGATTTTCGGCCGTGCTTTTCCTCAGGGAGGAGACAATAGTTGGATGGGTGCCAGGGCCTGGCTGCAGCAAGGAGACAGTGCATGCATGCTGGGTGCACTAAACCTCCTGCCCTCCCCTAGGGGCTACAGAGCTCAGTTTTGGGGCCTGCCAGTACCCCAAGGGGAGCTGGGGCTTGTAGGGATGGTGCTAAGGGGGAACCTTGAGAGGGTCTTGCATCTGCCTGACTCTGCTACCATCATGGCTCTCTCTGGTGTAGAGTATGGCCTGAAGCTGGGGAGTCAGCTCTTCATCAAGCACATAGTGGAGAGCGGGCTGGCGGCCAAGGGCAACTCCTTGCAGGAGGGAGACCTCATCCTGAAGGTATGGGGGCCCCAGGGCACAGAGCCCTCACTGAGAGTCTCATCTGCCCCTCTTTGGAGAGCTTGTCCCTGGCTGGTGTCACTGCAGGGCTCAGCCATGGCCATGCTGGAGGCAGTTCTGTCTGTGCCCACTCCCTGCCCCAGCCCCCCTGGCTGATCCAGGGACCCTGCAGGGACTCCCAGAGCCCTGATCCCTGCTGCTAGGGCTGGTGGCATGTCCTGCTGGCACGCTGGGGTTTTCTCCACCTCACTGTCCCCACCATATGTGGTCCCCCACTGTGTGTCTGTGTCCCCACTGATGACAGTCACTGGTGTTTGTCCGATAAAACTGTGTTTAAAGTATTTGAGGAGGAGGAGATAGAAGGGAGGGAGACCCTTTGTTTGCACACCTGGTCCGGGCAGACCGGCGGCTGCTGGGAATTGGTGCCAAAGTGACTATGGGGTAAACAGAAGGGATTACATCGCACAGACTGTTGGAAAAAGTAGCTACCATTCAGGGAGATCCCAGCCCCATGGCTTGATGGGGCATGACTCCCTGCACCAGGCCAGGGCATGGAAGGACAATGCTGAGCCCAGGGCAAAGGAAAACTGAGCTTCAGGCGCCTGAGGGGTCAGTACAATCTTGCCTCCGGGCAGAGCCCCAGGCAGGTAGAAGTGGGTGTTAACAAGCCATGCTAATGTTTCCTTTGTACAGAATGAGGTCGCACTGGGAAGCAGCCACAAACAGCACACAGAATAGGTGAAGCTGCAGGAGCTGGGGAGGGCTGGGGGTCTGGGAAGTGACCAGGAAGATGGTGGCAGTCAGAACATCTCATCCTAGTGTGGTATTCCTGGGGGTGGCTTTCCCCAAGGCATCCGACTCTGCCCCTCCAGATCAATGGGGTAGCCAGCCAGGACATGTCCTTGGCTGAAACCCAGCAGCTCATCGAGCGGACAGAGGGGATCCTGACCCTGCTCATCCTCCGTGACCACCGGCAGTTCCTGGTCAACATCCCTGACGTTGACAGCCAGAGCGACAGCTCCCGGATGGACGGTGAGGAGACGTGGTGCTGGGACCAGGGTCAGATACACAGCACAGGGGCTGCATGGGCACTGATGCATCTCTCCTCCTGTGGCTGCAGATATCTCAGACATTGACTCTGAGCTGTCCCATCCACCATCTCCAGAGGCCTCCCCACGACCTCCAGCTGCTGCCAGGACAAATTCACCGTAAGGCCCACACTGTCCCCATGAGCCCCTCTGTCCCCTGGCAGATCCTGCTGTGTTCTCCACCTGTCTGGGGAAGCTCGTTCTCCATTTCTAAGCCAATATCCGTGGAAGTGGTACTGCCATTCCCAGCTTGCTCTGCTGTCTCCACTGCACCTGTGCCCTGCTTAAATCCTGCTCGACCTTGTTCCAGGGAGACGAGACAACTGAACAGGGAGCCTGTGGCTGAGGTGACTGTAGCTGATGCTTGGGGCCCAGGTGAGTGGACTGGGCACTGAGGGGGCTCCAGGCTCCTGTGCATCTCCACTGCCCAAAGCCCCGGCAGTGCTGTGCCAGGGCTCCCTGTGCCTCAGCACAGCCACTGCTGCTCCTAGACCAGCTCTCCTTCCTGCAGACCTGCTGGAAGCTGTGGAGCGGGATGGCCACAGCCCCCCCACCAGCCCCACTGCCCGAGCTGCCCACAAGGACAGGTATGTCTGCAAGAGGCAGGGGGCAATGGCTGGGGGACATGAGGAGCTGCTGTGTCACAGGGTTGAGGTGACAGGGTCAGTGCCTCCCTGTTCTGTCCTTGCATGTCACCACTGGGCTGACTGCACTTCCCTGTGGCAGGTACAGTACCAACTCTAGGGTCGTGCGGTTTGTGAAGGCCAAGAGCGTGGGGCTGCGGCTGGCAGGTGGGAACGATGTGGGCATCTTCGTGTCGAGTGTGCAGGAGGGGAGCCTAGCTGACAGCCAGGGTGTTCGGGAAGGTGACCAGATCCTGCAGGTACCTGAGGCTGAAAATGCTCCATATGCTGCTGCACCTGGACTGGCCCCAGCCTTTTTGGGTCCAATATCTCCCCAGGGTATCACCTCCAGGGTGACAGGGATCAGTTCCCTCTCCCACTCTGCCTTGGGCACTGCTGTCCCTGGGTCCCCTGCTGGTGCCCATGCCTTCTGTCCTGCTGGCAGGACCACATCCAAGTGCTTTTCTGTGGCAGGTGAATGACACCAGTTTCCAGAACCTGACCCGCGAGGAGGCTGTGGAATATCTCATGGCCCTGCCCCCAGGCGAGGAGGTCACGCTGTGGACCCAGAGCAAGCAGGACAGTGAGTGGTGACCAGGGTCACCCTGGGCTCATGCCTCTCCGTCCTCTGTCTCTTCTGGGCAAGCATCAGACCTACTGGACTTGCCGTCTTCCCCCCCACCTCCTTCTCCAAAGAGCTGATGGGAGGGGACCAGACCATCCCAGCCCTGTTTGTGCCTCGGCTTCCTGGAGCACAGGGGCTTTCTGGCATCATGGCTCAGCCTGGAGAGGCCAATATGTGCTGGGGAGTCAGATCCTACTATCTCCAGCATGCCTGAGAGTGCCATGGGAGGAAAAGGTGTCCCCAATACCCTCCTTAGCAGCAAGGGCTCCTCTGCAGCCTCCCAGCCAGCTTAGTGCCTTCCCAAATCTCTCCAGCATCTTCTTCCTCAGCCACCTCTTCCCTTGATGGTCCCTCTTGCCCTGGGCTTCAGTTTACAGGAAGGTGGTCTCGTCCAACATGGGTGACTCGTTCTACATCCGGACACACTTTGACTTTGAGAAGGATACGCCATCAGGGCTCAGCTTTGTCCGTGGAGAAGTGTTCCATGTGCTGGACACCATGTACCGGGGCAGGCTGGGGAGCTGGCTGGCTGTGCGCATGGGCAGAGACCTGCAGGAGCAGGAAAAGGGCATCATCCCCAACCAGAGCAGGTAGGGATGGAGCCAGGAACAGCCCCTAGACAAGCAGAGCCAGAGAAGTGAGCTGGGGACATGGATGGTGGGCTCAGTGAGAGGCAGGGCAAGGGAGGTGGGACAGTGGTGGGAAGCGTGAGCTGGTGAAATCCCTTCTCAGGGTGGTGGGCAGCTGACAGTCAAGTTGTCCAAAGTCCCAGAAAGAGAAGTCTACCAGAGCCTCGCCTGGCTGTGCCACTTGGCAGGGGTGCCAGCTTCTCCTGACCTGCTCCTCAAACTCAGAGGCTGTAGGTCCTGAGCACTCTCCTCTCCCAGGGCCGAGCAGATTGCCAGCCTGGAGTCGGTGCTGAAAGCCACGTCTGGTGCCAATCCCTCCGGGGCAAGGGCTGAGTTTTGGAAGCTGCGGGGCTTGCGGGGAGCCAAGAAGATGCTGCGGAAGAGCCGGGAGGACCTGTCTGCCCTCACAAAGCAGGGGCGCTACCCACCATATGAGAGGGTGGTCCTCAAGGAAGGTGGGCACCAGGACAGCCTGATCCACATTGGGGACATTGGTCCTGGGGCTGCCCTGCTGTGGATGCTGAAGAGCCCACCTCTCCTGGGAGGAGCAGGGCAAGATGCAGGCCTGTGGGCACCATGAGGAGTGGGGCTGGGTGCTTGGGTGCTGAGAACTCTGCCCTTGCCCCCAGCCACCCTGAGCACCTCTGTCCTCCCATAGCCAGCTTCAAGCGGCCGGTGGTGATCCTGGGCCCCATCGCAGACATTGCTGTGCAGAAGCTGAGCAGGGAGATGCCCAAGCTGTTCGAAATTGCCCGTAAGTGCCCCCACACTGGGGAGAAAATTACATCCAGCAGCCAGACCCTGTGAGAGTTCTTTACCTTTGGCTCCCTCCCTATGACACCCCATCTTCCTGGGCTTATTTGCCCTCTCCCCTCCTCTCCCTGAGGGACACAGCCCTGGGGCCAGGCATGGCCGTGCCCAGGCAGGGGCTATTGGGGGTGCAGCCCCTCTCATGCCCCATCTCTGTGTCCTGCAGCGAGTGTGCCCCGAGATGGGGCATCGTCCAAGGTCATCAAGCTGGACTCAGTGCGGCAGATCGCAGAAAAGGTGAGGCCTTTCCCATGTCCTTGGAGCCAGCTGGGGCCTGTGGAAAAGCCACGGCCCCCATCCCTGCTCCCAGCAGGGCTGATGGCTGTGCCCTGCCCCAGAACAAGCACGCCTTGCTGGACATCACACCCTCGGCTGTGGAGCGCCTCAATTATGTGCAGTACTACCCAGTGGTAGTGTTCTGTGAGCCAGAGAGCCGGCAGGGCATCAAGGCCATGCGGCAGTGGCTGGCGCCCGACTCCAGGAAGAGTTCCCGGCGCCTCTATGCCCAGGCCAACAAGATGAAGAAATACTGCAGCCACCTCTTCACGGCCACCATCAGCCTCAGTGGCAGCGGCAATGCCTGGTATGAGCAGATCCAGGACATCATAAGGACGCAGCAAAGCCAGCCTGTCTGGACAACAGCAGAGCAGGTATGGGGCATGGGCTCTCTGTGGCAAGGCTTGGCCTCCTGGGGCTGCTGCCAAGCAGGTGATGGGGCTGCACATAGCCCCCCATGGCTGGGGTCCCACGTCTCTGTTATCCCCACCCCTCAGGCAGATGTAGCACCTGAGGCTAATCTGGACCTGCTGAACCCACCGAGCACGGTGGCCTCAGGCTACCTGACGTGTGACAGCCACGCCAACAGCGACTACGATGACACAGATGGGGAGGCGGGCGCCTACACTGACGGTGAGGCAGAGGATGCCTGTGAGCAGCCCGGGCTGGCCCGTTCCTCTGAGCCAGCACAGCTGGCCCCGAGCCATGGCCTGGACTCCTCCGAGCCAACACAGCTGGCCCCAAGCCACAGCCAGAGTGAACAGGTGCGTTGTCCCACACTGCTACAAGAACCCGCTGGGGGCAGAAGAGGGTGGTACAGTGCCTGGCTCTGGAGTCTAATTGCCATCCTCATGGCACAGGCACTGTCACCTCTGGCTGCTGCAGGGTCCAGCTGTGTATTTGTGCCCAGCTCTGGGTGTCCAGGGGCAAATGCCCCAGGCTGGGGCACAGCCCCTGCCCCTGACCCCTCCCACCTTTTCTTCCCCAGGTGCCCAAACAGCCACGGCAGAGCAGGCGCTATGACAGCATCAGGTACCTTTGTGCCTCGAGGTGGGGATGGCAGCCTCCCAGGGCTGGGGACAGTCCCGGAAAGGCACTGTTCCTGTCACACAGAGTCATCACCACCCCTCTGTTCCCCAGGGAATACGAGCACGAGGCGGTGAGGAGGCGGTTCACACGGGCCAGGGATGACTCAGACCAGGATGAAGGCTATGAGTGGGGCCCAGCCACAGATGTGTAGTGGCACTGCTGGCCTGTCCCTCCAGGCCAGCCCTCCCACAGCCCTGAACAACTGCGTGGAGCTGACAGCTCAGGTAGTGCCCCTGTGGCCAGGCTGGGCTGGGCCCAATCCTGCTATACCCTGCATCACCAAGTGCCTGCACTACCATCTGCCTTCCTTCCCTTTTGGCCACAGCCACTGCTATGGAATAAAATGGATGTTTGGATCAGGACAGGCTCTTTCTGAAGGTGCTGGGTGGCAGCATACAGGGGACACCCGGTGCAGCAGGGTGGCCTTGCTAGGACCCAGGCACCTCCCTGGCCAGTGGCCCCATGTATGATGACAAATCACAGGGGCAATTGGGGCCGGGCACCACCACAGGCCTGGAATGTGCCCCCAAGAGCTGAGCCTCCTCTGCTGCAGTCCCCCGGCTCCTCAAATGCAGCCTCCCATATTTCCCAAAATTTTTATTTTTAGAGCAACCAAGCACACAGGCACAGCCAGGTCAGCACTGCTGCAGCCCTGGGGGCCCAGAGAGCTGCTCACAAAAGGCTCGCACCCCCAAGCTCTCGGGATGTGGGGCTGGACAATGCCATGTTCCCTCTTGTTGCTTCAAGGGCTGTGGCTCTGGGCCAGGCTGTGCATGCAGAGCGATTCAACACAGCACCAGGGAAAAGCTGAGGCAGGTTCCTAGTTTGGTGCAATGTGTATAACGGAGAGTTTGCACCCAAACAGGCCTCTGGCCAAGCCATGGGAGAAGAGGAGGTGCCAAGAGTGCTTCTGTCCTTAAGTCCGAGTCTGGGAGCTGCTGGGTATCCCTCAGGGATGCCAGTGTGCACCCACACATGGGTGTGCAGGGTCAGTGCTGCTCTGGGGTTGGGCTGGCTGAGCTCTGGAGTTGAGCTGTGCTTCCAGCACCATCCCCACCTTGGGAAAGGCACCATTGGTGAGTGTAAAAGTACAATAGTCAGTGACTGGATGGGGGGAGCTTTCACATAGGGCCCCCTCTCCTCCCACTAGCACAAGGCCAAGGTGAGGGACCCAGTGCAGCTGCAGGACAGGCACTGTGCAGACACCATGAGGTGGGGAGAGGCAATTGGAGGGGGAGAGGTGCCCAGAGCATGGCACCACAGGGCCCTGACGCTGCTCAGGCTGGGTATCAGTCCCCCAGTGTTCCACTGGGTCCTGAGTAAAACAAAAGAAGTGTAGATTTAGGCGCTGCTGAGGGCTCTGATGCAGGGCTGGGGCAGAAGGCAGAGCCAGTCCTGCCCCTGCAGCCCTGGACCTGCTCCTGCCTGCCCCAGGCATGGTGGCTCAGAGGAAGAGGGGCTGCTCCTGCCCCGTCAGCAGACGGTACGTGGAGGCCGGCATGGTCTTGATGTGTACCTAGGCAGAGAGGCACAGATTAGAGACCCCAGCCTAGGCTGGAGGGTGCTGGTGCACAGCTCTGAGCCCAGTGGCTCCACGGGGGCCCAGCTCACCTCACTGACTGCCTCAGTGAGGATCTGGATGATCTTCTCATGCGGTGTGGCCACCACGCTCTGCCCGTTGATCTCGATGATGCGGTGCCCCACGCGGATGCCACCCCGCTCCGCGATGCCCCCGCGCATCAGGCTGCAGATCTGGGAGCGGAGAGTGCTGTGAGCGCAGGGCTGTGCCCACAAGCCCAGCCCTGTGTCACCACTGCTCTGAACCCTCACAGCCCTGTAGGCTCCCAGCCAGAGCTCTTGCCTGGGGTGCACACCTCCTCCAGCCCCTGGGCACGCAGTGAGGGCATGGATGTCCCTATGCATTGCTGCCGGCAGAGTGATGTGCTGAGCTGGGGCCAGGGCAGCCCCCAGGATTTTGTGCCCTGGCTGACAAGGCTTATGGTTATCCCACTCACTGAATGCTCCTGCACCTGCTCCCCTCAGGCCTGGGCTGCAGAGACTGAGTTCTCTGGGGCATCAGGGAGAGACCCACATCTCCAGTCCTAGGGAGAGCACAGCTGGTGTGCGAGGTGGCTGTGCCACCCACCCAAACAGCTCCCACTGAGCCCAAGAATGCCCCTCTCTGCTTTCCCAACACAGCCACAGGAGAGCCCAGGGCAGGGAGTGGCTCAGGCACAGGGGATAGCAACAACTGTCACTGGGGTCATGCCCAGAAAGCCAGAAGATGCCACCACCCTGAAAGCAAGCAACTACAGAGCACCGGGAAGAGGGATAAAACCACCACTGCTGCAGAAAGGCTGTGAGGAGCTTTTTGCTGTGCGCAGCAAAAACCTCTCAGCCCGGGCAGGCACATGGAGTGTGGGAGCCAGGCGCTGGTCTCTGGACACCAACAGCTCTGCCTGTTCCTCAGGTAGACCATGGCCCAGCTCCCATCTCACAGGCACTCACCACACCGTTCTCAACACAGAAGCCCAGCTGGTACGTGGAGTCAGGGCGTCGGATGACAGCCGTGGTGACAGGGGGACAGTGCACAATGTTCAGTGTCACCTCAGTCTGGTGCTTCAGCTCCTGGAAAGAGGGATGGGGCTTGGTCAGATTTTGGAGAGCTATTCAGACTGGTCGAGGGGCGATGCAGCCACATTGCTTATGTGAGGGCTGAGGATTAGCAACCTGTTTTCAATGGAGAAACTGAGGCACACAAAGGGATTCTGCAAATACAAATCCAGGGACAAGAACTTCCAAACCCAGCCCAAGACAACCCTGCCTCTGAGGCTATGCTGTCCTTGCTTGCAGCTCCTTCCTCTCCTACAGAGAGGTAGATGATGCAACAGGTTCCCTTCAGGGCAGGCAGCTGCCTCCTCCTCCACCCTCCTTTTCAGAGAGGGCCACAGCAAGTACAGTCCCCAGCTTTGTCCCTGCCTTTCTCCAAGTACTCTGAGCATGACCTGTCACAGCCTGCAGAAGAGGTATGACCTCTGCACACCTCCCTCCAAAGCTGCGGTCCCCCAGGGAATCCCAGTATCACAGACACTCCCAGATCATTCAGGCCAGTCCCCATGTCCCTCCTGGGGTGAGGCAGGAGGTCACCCTGCCCTGGCTTACCCGGATGATGCTCTGGCAGGTGCCCAGGGGCAGCCCCACCAGGCTGGTCCCATTGACCGACATGAGGCGGTCCCCAATGCTCAGCTCGCCTGACCGCTCTGCGGGGCCCCCATGCATCAGGTTGGCAATGACCACGGTGGGCAGGATGGAGCCCCAGCCTGACTCCACAATGGCAATGCCCAAGATCTCCCCCTTCTGCTTCCGGATGCAGACCTGGGGGGAGAACAGGTGGGTTATGTTCGTAACCTCCACCAGAGTCATGGAGCACATGTCCCAGCTCCCAGCTGTGCTCCCAGCTGGCTGGGATGGGGTCTGGTTTTGTAGGGAGTACCTCAGCTGGACAGGGAGCCAGAGAGTGGATAACACAATGGTGCCAGTGGGTTCCCTACATTGGGCCCACCTCCCGGAGCAGCTCTTACGTCCTTGCAGTTCTCCTGACGGGAGAAGTGGGTCAGCTCTGCGTTGTACTGCTCCTGGTCCTCCAGGGCACGGCTGTACTGATGCGGGCTCAGCTCACTCGGGTCGATGCTGTTGGCCTCCAGGAAACGCTGGTAGGCCACGCCAAATGCCTGCCCGATGGCCTGGGCGATGACCTGGGCCTGGGGAACGACAGGACTGTTCTTACCTATGGCTCATGGCTGGAGCCAACAGCTCCCAGTGCCCTGCAGTGCCCAGCACAGGAACTGTCCTTGGGAGCTCCAGGGTGTTCTGGCTCCTTCTCTGCATGAATGGGCCCCTGTATGGAACCAACCCTCGCCTCCACTTTGCTTGCTGGGCCTCTGTGTGTCACAGAGATGCTCAGGCTGGGCTCCTGCCCTCTCTCTTATGGTGAGGGAGGGGTCCCTGCTGCAGCCCCAGCCTGGAACACCCAGTTATTACAGCGGGATAGGATTCAAGTTCCCAGAGCCAGCCACCCACCCCAGGGACCCATGTGTTGCCTCACATCAGCTGAGTGGAAGACATGGCAGATCATCTTGTAGAGCCGCTTCTCCTCCTCCACCTCCAAGCGCTGTGGCAGCTTCCGGCGTGCCATGAGCACCACGAGGGAGCCAATGTCGGCAATGTAGGAGATGGTCTGGAGGGAGTGATCCATCATGGCCTCCTGGCAAGGGGAACACAGACAGAGAGTTCAGCCCTCTCCAGGCTGTCAGATTATGTGGGCAGCCATGGAACTGCAAGCAGGAAGGGCTTGGCCATGGTACTGGGATGTGGCACAGCTGCCCAGCACATGCCAAAAGGTACAAACAGATCCTTCATCAAGGACTCATTTGTGTCCCTGGGTGCTGCCAGAGGACAGGACAGCTCCCATCTTGCTATAACGCAGAAACTAATGCTGAGGCAAAGAGCTCCCCACATTTCAAGACTGGGTTCTCCAGAGCTCGGTCTGGGATCCCAGCGGCTCCACAGGGTGTAGGTCACATGGGAAGCCTTGTGCAGCCACACAGAGAGGTGAGGACATGACACAGGATGGCTGTGAAGTTACACGTCCCCTCCCAGACCTGTGTCCATGGGCCATCACTGGGCAAGAGCCTGCTGGTGTGAGAGCAAAGCTGAGATCCTGAGGCCAAACAGGAATTGTTGAAGTGGCCACAGAACCATGTGTTTACTGCTGTTCCTGCTCACCTGAGTGTCAGCAGTGAGCACCTTGATCCTCTGTGTGGATATAAACAGATCCACCTCTGTCATGGGCTGGGACTCCCCTTCGGGTGCCTGCAGAACAACGGAGAGGTCACAGGACGCTGCTGGGACCCAGCCCCACAGCCAGGTGCCCTCTGGCAGATCCTGAGCGCCGCCCCACACCCACAGGGGGCAAGGCTTGGGGCAGCCATGCCCCCCCATCCCTCCTGCACCTTGATCCTGTCCACCGCCTCCTGGGCCTGCGCCATGCGGACGCTGGTCGGGGGGTTCCTCTCCGAGGTCAGCTGCGTGGAGCCCAGGTACTTGGCCCCAAAAATCACACCATCCAGCAAGTCCTCTGGGTCACAAGGGCCTGGAACTGAGGCATTGGGAGGGACTGAGCAGAGGCTGCTCCCCCACCTCTGAAACTGGAGGTACCAACTCCTGCTGCCTGTTAGCTACATTCCTACACATGACGAAGCAACTCAGTTGCTTGGTACATGGGCACCTGGCATCACTGGGGGACCAGGGCGGCTTCCCTCTTCCCTTTCCCCCAAGTATACCCCCTCCCTGATCCCCGACACACCTCCATTTCCCCAGCAAACACTCAAACAAGCCACGTGGAGCCTGGTGCACACACTCTGGATGGGTGCAGAGCTGGCTGTTCCCTCCCCGACTGGATCCCCAGACCACCCCCATTCAGGGTCAGAGCAGGTAGGTCAGGACTCCTGGATGCTTTTGCTGCTCAAGCACAGAAGCAACTCACCCTCTTTGAAGGCTGGGCAGGATAATGTGGATTCCCTGTTCTGCAAAGCAATGAGAGAGCAAGTGAGGCTGCGGCTGGGACCTGAGGGATCCCGCCTGCCTGGCCCTGGAGCAGTGGGACAGCAAGGGCACACACGAATCAGCCAGTTAAACAAGCATGCATCCAGGGCCAAAGCTGGTACCAAGGGTCTTATCTGGGCAATCTCACAGTGCAAGGACCTGTAAGACCTGAGGAAAGTTGGCCCTGGCTCTCCTTTGCCCCCATCCCATACCCCAGGAGAGATCAGAGCCAAGGGGCATGTCCTGCCTCCTGCTGCCCCATCGCAGCCCAAGACGCAGTGCACTCACGGTCACAGCACCCTGAGGTGGCTGCTCTGTCCCGGGGGCCAGAGCGGAAGGCAGGGCTGCCCACGCCGGCTCTGGGGAACCTTCCTGAGCACCCTCGCAGGCAGAATCGTCCTCACAAAGCCCCTTTCCATAACACCAGCTACCAGAAGGTTCTTCCTCTGAGCTCTCTGGCCTCCCCAGCCCTTCAGGCTTTTCCACAGTGGCTGGTTCCTCCTGAGCCTGCAGCATCTCCAGGTTGGTCCCAGCCAGGACATCGGAGCGGGCCAACGGGGTCTCAGCACCAGCCTCAGGCGAGCCCCCCTCGTAGCACAGGAGGCTCAGCAAGTCCTCCCGGTCAGCCTCGGCGAAGAGCAGCCCGTGGCAGGGCTGGTCGCAGGCGGAGTGCTGGGGACAGCAGGGACGCATGGCCAGGCCCCGGCCCGTGGCCACGTGCAGCGGGCACGGCCGGCACCTGCCCGGACACTGCCCGCGGCCCCGCCGGGCACCAGCGCCAGAGGGGGATGGCGAGCCCTGCTCTGGGACGGACGAGCGGTCGCGGAGGTTGGGGTCAAGGCTCTCGAGCTGAGCCAGCAGCCCCTGGATCTCCGAGGGTTCGTCCTCCACATCCTCGGTCCACTCGGCCCTGCCCGGGCGGGTGCGGGGCTCAGGGATCTCATCCAGATCCATGCCCGCGGGGTCGGCGCTGCTGGGGGTCCGGGCTCGACCCGTGCCCCGAGGGGCGCTGCCGGCGCTGGGCTCCCAGCCGACAGAGCCCTGCGGCACCTCGGGCACCGCCTCCGCTTGCATCGCTCTTCCCGAGCCCCGGCACAGCTCGGTCCGTCCGCCCGCG
>VZSR01001846.1:667084-703414 GCA_013398615.1 Brachypodius melanocephalos | reverse complement strand
CCGCTCCCTCCCCGGTGGTGCCGCTGCCCCAGCTCCATTCCTCGTGCCCTCCACTCCCAGCCGGCCCCTGCCCGATGCCCTTACCCTCGAGTCTCCATCCTTTCCCAGACTCTGACCTTGTCCCCGGGCACACCTCCTGCCCTCACCCTGCTCTTTTCCCCACAGCTGCCAAGTCCAAAGGCAAGGGTGTGCCAAAGGAGGCGTTGAAGGGGCCAGAGGTGTGCACGGACCCCACCATGCTCGCCACCCATGCCATGGGGGTCAACTACTTCAAGGAGGGTCCGGAGGTGGCCCTGAAGCCCGACTCCGCGTACCCTGACTGGTGCGTGCTGCCCCACTCCCCTCTCTGTCCCAACAGAGGTGCCATCCCAAGGGCACAGAGCTGTGTAAGAGGGACAGGGAAGTGTTCTGCGTGGAGACAGACTGCCCCTCTGCAGCCCAGACACCTTCCCCAGGGTCAGGTGACAGGAGTTGGGTGCACTGTGGACGTGGGGTGAGGGATCTGCACATCTGGGTCACTCATGTCCATTGCTCCATCCCATGCTTCTCCCTTTGTCCTCCTTCTCTCAGCCTCACATCCTCTGCATTCACCCTCAGGCTCTTTAAGATCCACCTTGGGCCCCCCAAGAAGCTGGAGGAGCTGGACCCTGACTCACTGGAGTATTGGAGGCGCCTGCGGAAGTACAACACATGGCAGCGGAACAGGTTGAAGAAGGGCAAGAAGCTGTAGGTCCTGCTGAGCTTCGGGCTTCCCCGTGTGCCAGCACAGGTAGCGCTGGGACCTGCCCTGGTTTTGGTCTCTTCTCCTTGCTGTAAATAAGAAATAAATTTCTGGTGAGACTGATATAAAGGCTGTGACAAACCCAGACCCTTTGCAAGCTTGGTGCAGGTCCCCTTCATGCCAAGGGCTGAGGCAACACTGGCCACAAGGTCTGAGCGTGTTTGTTAAAAACAGAAGCTCAGGTTTAGGGTCGTAGAGAGAGCCCACACTGCACATGGGTCCTACTCCCTGCTCCATCACTGGCTGTACCACAGCGGCTGGGGCTGAGGGCTCCGTGGGGATATGGGGTGGGGAATGACCCACCCATGTCCCTGGCCAGTGGATCTCTGGGTCTGAGCAGCCTGTGGTCCCTGGGACTGGAAGGTTGGGGGCCAGGCTTTGGCAGTGCTATGGGGCAGCAGGCAAGGGGGGACATGGTGGCCCTTTCCAGTTCCACCCTGACACCATGCTCGCCTTTCCTCCTCCAACAGCAGGAGCAGTGGTACTGGGATGCCAAAACTTGGCTGGGCTGGATGGTGAAGGCAGGGTCTTCCCCACAGGAACAGATGCCTCACTACCCTATCTCTGCTTCTCTTTGGGCAGCGGCAGCTTGGCAAAGCCCAGCAGCTTCCCCTGCCCTCAGTTGTCCCTGTATGTTGGGCACACCTGGCTGAGAAGTGCCTCTGTCACCTCAGTTCACCTCCACCCTGGACTCGCTGCCCTGCAGCTCCTTCTGGGCTCGAGGTGGGCTCTGGGGAAAAGAGGTGCCTGTAGTGCACCTCACAGCCTCCTGCAGTGAGGAAGGGACAGTAGAGCCTCTGCCTGGCCTGGCAGTGGCCCCAGTGCCCTGTGACAGGGCCGGGCCATGCCCAGCTCCCCCCGGGCTGTGGGCAGGGGGGTGGCAGCTCTGCGCCCACGTGCTGCACAGCAGACAGGAAGGAAGAAGGAGGGAAGCAGAAGTTGTGTGCTGCAGCACGGGGGCCTGGGGAGATTTTGGGCTGAACCTTCATTTCCTCTGTGTGGGGCTCAGTGCACACCCTCGGAGCTGGTGGGGCTTGGCCATACCCTGCGGTGAGTCCCTGCTGGGCCTGCATCTCACCCTCCCCTCACCACTTCTAGTGTGTCCAGATCTCAAATCCAGCAGCAGGTGAGCAGACAGAGCACCTGGGTCCCTGTCCTCTGTCTTGGAGCCCCCTGCTTGGGTGAGTATCACCCAGCCGCTCTGGGCAGCTCAGTCCTGGGAAGAAGGGACCTTCTGGGGTGGGTTGCTGGGAAGGGACCTGAGGGGAGGGGGAGGGAGCTTCCCCTGTCCAGGTGGTTCATGTCACACTGAAACCTTTCCCAGGATTCAGGGCAAGCTGAGCTGGGCCCCAGTCCCAAGACCCCCATGTACCTTATGCTGATTCCCCTGGAGGTCCCTCATGGTGGCTCCAGAGCCACCATGCAAAAGCCTGGTGACAGCAAGGGGGCTGCTGCTTCCCCAGTGGGGCCTCTGCCAGAAGGAAAGGGGTACCGGGACCCAAATTTCTGTGTCACCTGACAGGGAAGGTGACAGGGGCCACCCCCTCTTCCTAGTTCTGTGGACCTCCATTCCATGAAGGTCCCTTTCCTGGAGCTGGGCTAAAGTACCCTGGCTCCTTGCCCAAGGCTGGGGGGCTGAGCAGGGTCCCCTGTGCCACCCAGCTCCCAGAGGGGCAGTGTGTGTCATTCCTGGCTGGCTGTGGGTGGCCAGATCCAACAGCACTGCCCAGCCAGGTCCCAGCACCTCCTCAGGCTCCTGCTGGGAGGTGTCCTGACACTGGGGATCTCATTGTTCTCCCCCCTGAGTCATCCTGTGCCCAGAGGGGTCCGGTGGGCCACGGGTGCCTGTCACTCTGTCACTCACTGACAGCTCGTCTCCTTGGCGTCCCCAGAAGGGATGGGGGACTGGAGCATGCCCATCGGCTCGCTGGGCGAGGAAGTGGTGGCCCGGCTGTGTGAGCTACTGGATAACGCTGGCCGGGGCTGGCGCAAGCTGGCCGAGCTGGCCGGGGCCGAGAAACGCTTCAAGTGCAGGTAGGGCTGGGGGAGCCTTGCCGAGGGTTGTCCCCGACGGGGTTACAAAACGCACGTGGGCACAGCTCTGCCGTGGGCTGAGCGTGGGGCTCACGGGTCAGTTCCCCGCCTGGGCTGGGACACCGCCGAGGCCCCTGGCAGGGCTCCCACCCGCGCCGAGGGGTGGGGGCTGTGGCTCTGACGGCTGCGGGCGCTTGCAGCGCGGAGGAGCTGGAGATGTGCTCGCTGAAGGTGCTGGAGCCCCGGGGCAGCCCCACACAGTGCCTGCTACAGCTCCTGGCCGAGCGCGACTGCACCCTCAGGTACCTGCTGGGCTGTCTGGAGCGCATGGGGCACGAACAGGCCTGCCGGGTCCTCAGCTCCGCCGGTACGGACGGGCAGTGGGAACCGGGGGGCTGGACGAGAGGGGAGCACCAGGGGGCAGGGGCTCAGCAAGAGGAGATGGGCATGGGGGTGAAGAACAGCAATTCCTGCTGGGAGACTTGCTCTGGTAGCGAGGTCCTGGGCAGGCAGGGTGGAGTGGGGTGGATGCAACAGGATGAGATAGGATGGGATGTGGTCTAATTGGATGGGACAGGACAGATTTGGACAGCATGGGACGGGACGGGACAGGACAGGATAGGATAGGATAGAGCAGAGTGGGATGGGATAGACTGAAATAAGATGATACGCATAGATAGGGTAGCACTGAATATGCCAATGCAACAATGTAGGATGAGATGGTTGGGACAGGGACAAGACAGAGGTGGGGGATGTGATAGGATGGGCTCGACTGGGAGAGGAGAATCTGTTGTGGGTGGGAATGGGGAAGGACAGGATGGGACTGGATGGTATGGGGTGGTGCGGGACAGGGGACTCAGCTAGCCCAGGCTGGTCTCTTCCTCTCCCGCAGTCCAGGATGTGATTCGCATCATGGTGCAGCCGGAGTCTCAAGTAGTGGCGGAGGGGACACAGGTGTCCCTGACCTGCTGTGCGACTGGCCCGCCAGGGCTCGCATACCAGTGGTTCTGTGGGAGGCAGGAGGTGAGGTCCCATTGTGCCACATTGAGCAGGACCCCTGCACCCCATCCATGGTGAGGGACCCAAACAGGTAAGAGGGAGTCCATTACTCCTTGGCCTCCTCCTGTCTTGTAGGTGCCTGGAGCCACATCTCCAGAGCTGGTGATTGACACAACCACACCAGCGGGCCACCCTGAGTGGTACATCTGCCGGGTGAACTGTGGGGCCACCTTCACCTTCTCCAGGTGGGCGCATGTCCAGGTGGAGAAGAGCAGCAGCCCCAGCTCAGGTGGGTCTCGAGATCTCTGTCAGCCTGACTGGGACATTTCCTGCAGGGCACCTCTTGCCCCATCAGGACAAGGATGGGTCCTGAGTGGTATCATTTGCCATGTAATGCCCTGGCTCAGCTGTGAAGGTCTCTGGGCTTACTGGAGTGATGGTGCCCACAGAGAAGCCACATGCCCTATGTCCTCCTCATAACTGCTGCCTCATGCCATCCATGGGTGTCAGGGCCTGTGGGTGAAGAACCTGGGGCCTGGAGCAACTCTGCAAAGTGCTGCCATGGCTGGGTGTCTAATTTGCCACCCTGTCCCTTGTCCAGGCAGTGGCTACTGCCCGACCATGGCAGGGCTGCAGATCCTGCGGCAGCCGCGGCCGTGCTGCCTGGCCGAGGGGGACACGCTGGCACTGGAGTGCAGAGCCATTGGGAACCCCCCACCCCAGTACCAGTGGTTCAGGAACCGGCACCCTGTGGAAGGAGCACAGGCACCCCAGCTCCAGGTATGAAGGGACCTCTGGCATGGCACAGCATGGCATAGCAAGGCACACTGTGGCACAGTACAGCATGGTCTGGCACACTGCCCCAGCCTCCTGCTCCCTTCTGCTGGCAGGTGAAGCTGGTGACAACGGCCGAGCGGGGCAGCTACTCCTGCCGCGTGTTCAACCTCTTCCATGAGGTGTGGAGCCAGGAAGTGGATGTGGAGATCGGTGAGGGCCCCAGACAAATCTCTGTGACCCCCTACCTGCTCTGTTCCCAGTAAAGCCCTCACGGCTGCTCCACAGTTTTGGGGGGACTCCAGCCCCTGCTGGGACATGATGCCATGCGTAGGGTCCCTGACATCCCCTCTGCTGCAGGCCCACGGCTCTTCACCTCTGGAGGCTCCTGGCAGGAGGGGGCTGGAGGTAGGTGGGAGCAGAGTGGATGGGTCTGTTCTGCTCTGCCCACTGGAGGGCCTTGGCACAGCATTTCTCTCTTCCCAGGCTCCCTAGAGCATGGCAGCCCTGGACAGCTGTATGGTAAGAGCCTGCCTGGGAGGGGCTGGTGGTCCTGTGGGGCTCTGACTGTCACCAGTGTCACCATTGTCACCCCATAAGGCTTTACTTGGTCAGGAATGTTTTGGGTGCAGCATAAGAGTGAAGAGTGAGGAGTGAAACCACAGCCCAGCCCAAACCCAAATCAGGAGAGCTGATCAGCACCTTAACCCTCAAGCCAAATCCCCAACTATAACCCTTACCCATAACCTGAGGGTTCAGAGATCAGTGAGGCAGGGATGCCACAGGGTTCCTTGGGACCCAGGGACAGTCATGCTGGCCAGAGTTGGGTGTCACCTCTGTGAGCTGTGAGCAACACGGAGAACAGGTGTGTCCTACTCTGTAACAACACCTCCCTCTCCCATCCTTGCAGCCACGGACAAAGTGGCACTGCTGATCGGCAACATGCACTACCTGCACCACAAGCAGCTGCAGGCACCTATCGTGGATGTTCACGCCCTTGGTGCCCTCCTCCACCAGCTTGACTTCAAGGTGGTGTCACTGCTGGACCTGCGCAAGGCCGAGATGCAGATGGCTGTTGACGAGTTCCTCCTCCTCCTTGACAAGGGCGTCTACGGTGCGACACCCGCCAGGGTGGCTCCAGCCCAGGGGAAGCTGGGTGATTTTATGCTGGTGGAGTCTTGGGGTGCAGCCAGGCAAGACGCAGGTGCTGGCAGGTCAGGGGATGTCACCATGTCACCTGCCCTCTGTTCCCTCAGCAGGTTTGCTCTACTATGCCGGGCACGGCTACGAAAATTTTGGCAACAGCTTCATGGTTCCCATTGACGCGCCCAGCGCCTACACGTCAGAGCACTGCCTGTGTGTGCAGCGGGTGCTGCGGGAGATGCAGCAGCGCCACACCGGCCTCAACATCTTCCTGCTTGACATGTGCCGCAAGAGGTGACCCAGCCCTGCCACCTGCCTGGGGACAAGCTGCCACTCAGGGAGAGCCAGCACAGGGACCTGTGGGTGGTGGCTCCCAGGGGAGGGTAGTGGGGCACCCCCAGGGTCCCATCTAAACCCACTGTCTTTGTCTAAATGCCCCAAGATTTCACTGCCCCTGTGAGCTAGCAAACACTGCAATGGGTGGGCAGAGGGGCACAGAGCAGCCCTCAAGGTCTGGTGTGCTTTGGGTTGGGTTTTGGGCGCTCTCACTCTGTCCAGCTTCTCTTCTCTTGCAGGAACCTCAATGATGACGTCATTCCGCAGGTTGGGGCGCTGGAGGTCACAGCCAACATCGTCTTTGGCTATGCCACGTGGGTCCCCTCCCACCATCCCCTGGCACAGGCAATGGGGCTGAGTATCCCTGCCTGGCTCAGGGTGGAGCAGGGGCACAGACCCCCACACCTGCATCCCTCCACTCTCGATGCTGGAGGGGTTGACCAAGATGCAGCCCCCAGTCCCTCACAGGGCAGGGAGGTGCCCATGGCACTGCTTGGCTTTGGGCAGCACCTGCTGGCATGAAGCTCCAAGACTCCTCCAGAGCACAGGGGTTTGGGCTGGTGATGCTTTAAGCATCCAGGATCCGGCTGTGCTCTCACCCGTCCCTAGCACGGTGGCCAGATGATGTGATGGGAACAGGAAGAGTGCTGGGCACTCACCTCTGGCTTCCTTAGGGCTGTCCTCTTGTTGGGCCCTACTTCCAGGGAGTACCAGACCCCATGATAGATTCAACCACTGTCCTGTCGCCACAGGTGTGCAGATGCCGAAGCCTATGAGCTGAGCCAGGGTGAGCTCTCCAATGGCATCTTCGTCACCTTCCTCAAGCGCTGGCTGCTAGAGGATGAGAAGATCACGGTGCTGCTGGACAAGGTGGCCGAGGGTGAGTGAGCAGTAGTGTGGAACAATGACCCCCCTGGTGGCCCCTACCAACCCCCATGCCCCCACAGACATGGGCACTCTGGAGATCACACGGGGCCGGCAAGCACTGGAGCTTCGCAGCAACCTCTCAGAGAGACGGGCGCTGACAGACCCCATCCGCCCCCCGGGCCAGGATGAGTCCTCTGCCAGGAACCTGCAGTGGGCCAAGGCTCATGGTGAGTCATGGCCGGCCACCCTGTCCCAGGCTGGCACCTAGAGGGGGAACAGCCCCAGGAGCAGAGAGAGGCTGTGAGCAACATTTGCTGGGTTCCTCCCACCTGGAGGAGAAACTGCTGGCACAGAGCCACCAGCCTGGAGAAAAGAGCAACATGTTGGCAGCCCTGCTCTGGGGTGACCCAGCAGCCACCTCGCCTGTGGGTACCGAGCCCCTGCAGGTCCCAGCCCTGGGCTCCCTGTCCCCTCCCCAGTCCTGCCAGAGAGCCGGTACCTCTGCTTTGATTGCGGTGTCACCGTCCAGCTGGGCTTCGCAGCCGAGTTCTCCAACATTATGATCATCTACACACGTGTGGTGGCTGCCCCCAAGGACATCACCAAGTGTGAGGCCCGGCTCACTGATATTCCTGAGGTGGGAGCAGCTGCCAAAGCCCCCACCAGGGCAGTGCTGGGGAATGGGGGGAAACTGTGGTGGTTTTCGCATGGATGCCATCCATGGCAGGAGCTGGATGTGGACCTTAAGTGCACCAACAAGGAGAGCCCAGAGGAGCTGGGCAGCCCGCTGGTGCCCGTCTGGAGCCCCGGCTGCCCCTCCTGCTGCCTCTACAGCCGGATCTGTGGCTTGCAGAAGCTGCGGGTAAGAGCCATGGTGGGCAGGGGCTGGTGTCAGGGGCACAGCATGATGAAGGCCATACTAGGACAGGAGTTCATGGTGCTGGTGTCCCTGCAGCAGGAGCTGGCCTTCACCGTGTGCCTGCATTACCGCTACCAGGGCATGGATGACTTTGTGGAGGAGCGGCAGCAGGTGAACGTGGGGCGGCCACTTATCGCCAAGCTCAATCTGCAGGCCTCCCCCTCACCGCCCCACAGCCCCCTCTTCTCCACTTCCCCCAGGAGCTGGGGGCTGGTGGAGAGCTCGTGGGTCAATACCCCTGAGGAGAACCTGAGCCCTGAGGGCCCCAGCTCCCACACCCTCTAGAGGCCCCCCCACCCCATCACCACAGTGCCCTGGCACCATGTCTGTCCTGCTAGGGGCCAGGGGATGGAGGGGATAGAGGTGACATGCACAGAGGCTGGGCTCCATCCTGGCCTGTGCCAAGGAGTGCAGGTCTCACAGCACAGCATGACTGAGACACGCCCCAGCCACACGTCCCTGGCATGGCAATGCCACCCTCACATCCCTCGGCAGTGCCAGTCCCACATCCCTGGGCATGGCAGTGCCAGCCTCACGTGCCAGGCCATCACCGGGCAGCCCCAGGGGCACAGTGCCCAGAGACCACAGCTCAGCGGGCTTGAGGCGTCGTGCCGGGGCAGGGCTGGGTTCGTTCAGGCCTGGGAGAAATAGAGAGAAATAAGCAGCTTAGGGGGCGAATCCCGCGGGAGGAGATTACAGGGAGTGGGAGCGGGAGGGCTCCTCTTCGGCCAGGAGAGGGTGAGAGGATCCCCTGGTACCCCCAGCGCTCCCAGTAGCACCCACCCCTCACAGTACAACGCCAGGAACCGGCCCCATCTGGGTAGTGAGCGATTTCAGGACAGGATTTCGTTCTAAAGGGGAAAAAAAGAAAGCATTTTTGCTTGGATTTTTCCCACACAAGCCCCCACATGCTGGGACAGGCTGCAGTTGGTATCCACCGGGTAAAGCCCCAATAAAGTGGTCCAGCCGGGCGGCTCGGCCCTTCGGCGCCCTCCCTGCGTTTAAACGGCATTTTTGGAGTCACAAATCTTGCCCGTTCCTGCCAGGAGGTGCAGCGCAGCACCGGGCCCACCCACGGGAAGGGGATTACGAAGCGAGGGTACCCCGACATTCCCTGTGCCACCCCATGGAAAATAGCTTATTTCCACAATTCACACAACTCTCAGCCCCAAAGACCCGGGGAGACGCATCCTCATCCCGGGGCCCCTCCGCGCTCTCGGGCGACGGTTGCGGGGCCGGTCTGGGGGAGCACCCTCGCCCCAATTAGGCTCCGATCAAACGAGCCGGGGGTGCGGCGCTGCCGCTCCCAGCGCCAGCCGGCTTTTGTTGGCGCTCGGGAGGCCGAGGGGTGCCCCGGGCTGGCGCCAGCCTCGGCAATTATGTCATGTGAAAAGCGCAGCCCCCATTGAGCGCGTCCCGTTCCCCGGATCAAACCCCATTACTTCCGCAGCCGTTGCTTCATTATCTGCCGGCCGGAGCTCGCCTCGGCCGGGGCGCTTCACCCCATTAGCTGGGCCGGGGAGCTGGGGAGCATCGATTATGCGTTTAATGGGTTGTTAAAGGTTTAATTGTCGTTAACGAAACAGACGAGCAGCAGCAGCCGGGGTACGGGGCACAAGGAGAAGGGTCTCGCCGGGGTCAGCGCCTCGGCGGGCCCGTTGGCATCCCGGCCATACCCGCCCGACCCCGGGGCCCTGGAGACGTCAGAGTCCGGCCCCGAGTGGTTTGGAGCGGAGTGAGACCCCGGGCGGGGGTGGCTGCAGGCGGGGCCGGTGGCACTGAGTGGGGTCTGGGCTGGGGGGACGCGGTGGGGATGGGGCTTCTACAGCACAGCCCCGGCTGGAGGCTGTTGTCAGGTCCGAACTGGGAAGATTTTCTGGGGAAATGTTTTGTTGGCAGGAGCGTTGTCCCTCATCTGGCTCCTCCAGGGACTGGGGCACGCCAGGAACCTGGGACACCTCAGGGCCTCCCAGGGACCCGGGGCACCTGCTCACCCAGGGATAAATCCCCCTGTCTTGCTGTCCCAGCTGTGCTTAAGCACCTCAAAGCCACTGTGGACTCAGCTGTGTGCTGGGGCCATGCTGGCCTTTGCCATCACTGAGGATGCTGGTGGCTGTGCCCCGAGCATCACTGGGTGGGCAGATGGGGTCCCCCAGAGCTGCAAAGCCACTCTGGGGACACCTGAGGACACGGCACTTCGTCACCACCACCCAGCTTCCACCTGGCAGGAGACACTGGCAAGGGGTAAGCCAGGTGTTGATGTGCCCCAAAAACCCTGTTGTGACCCCAGGGCTCACAGGTGGCCCCCTCCTCTCGCCAGCCTCAGCCAGGGGCCTTGGGGCTCCCACTGCTACTCATCCTCCCACCAGCACAATTCCGGCAGCCCTCTGCCACTGGCACCTCTGGGAGTGTTAGAGTGGGGGGCAGTGGGCACAGGCCCCAAGGGACACCCGAGCAGGGCACCTGTGACAAGATGTTGAGGCCACAGTGCAGCACAAGCCAGTCTCAGCTGGGGCTGGATCAGGTCACCTGTGCCTGGACCTGGCCCACCCTGTACTCAGCATTCCAAGGGAGCAGGGCAGGAAGGTGCGCAAGGATGATGCCCCCATGCTCCCACGGAAAGCTCCTTTCTGGCAGAGGCTTGGCAGCCACAGAGTGCTGAGGAGGGCATGGCACAACCGAGGCCCGGCAGCACCCGACTCCAGCTGTCCAGCGTATCTCTTTACTCACAATACACCCGTGCTCTCAGCGCCGGCACATCTCCCGGCACGACCAGCAGCGTGCCCCGACGCTGCTAAAACATCCCCCCAGGTACTCCCTACAAAACTAGAGCTTTCTGTTCAGTTTTGTTTAAATCTGCAGCATTAAAAAAAAATTAATAATAGTGGAAAGGGGAGGGGGTGTGGAGAAAGGAGGTATCCAGCTGGGGTGTGGTGGGTGGTCTGGTGGCACAGTGGGATGCCTGAGCCTCAGCCAGGTCCTCAGCTGATCTTGGTGCCTCAGAGAGGCAAAGGGGCTCTCCTGGAGTTCTTCCCCCTAGCCGTGGGGTCCTGCCAGAACCTTGACTTGCTCCGGTGCCACAAGTGGTGCTGGTCAGTGTGGGGAAGACGCAGCCCGGCATCCCTGCCTGGTGCCAGCTTTGGTCCTGCTGAGCACCCACTATCCTCCCTCACCCGCTGTGGGGCAGAGCCAGCACCAGGGGCAGGAGTAGTGGCTGGGGAGCTTGGAGGGGAGCGTTCATCAAATGGGCTGCCAGGTCTTGTCGATGGTCTGAATGTGCTCCTTGGCTTTCATGCGGAGCGAGGCGATGCTGGAGCTCCTCTGGTCCACCTCCTCCAGCGGGTACTTGTCCACAAAGGGGGTGCTGCACTGGTAGGGCGTGGGGGCCATGGGCTGCATGCCCTGCGCCATTGGCGGTGGGGTGTTGAGGAAGGAGTGCCCAGCGTAGGGTGGCTGCAGGGCCTGGGGGGCTCCCATGAAGCCGGGGATGCTGTGGACCGTGGTGGCGCTGGAGATGGGGGACGTCAGCCATGGGTCGAGTGGGAGGGAGTTGCTCATGGGCCCCACATTGGGAGTCATGGGGGGCCGGTTGAAGGAGAGCACAGGGGTATCGTGGAGCTTCATGGAACTGGCCTCCATCTTCTCCTGCCTCCTCCACTTGGCTCGTCGGTTCTGGAACCAGACCTGTGAGGTGAGAGCCAAGGTGAGCTCACTGTGCCCAGCTGGCCCCTTACAGTGTGCCTACCATGCTGTGTCCCATGCAGGGTGTCCCATGCAGGGTGTCCCATGTCTCCACCCCTGGCAGGGTGCCCTGTTCTGCAGTATCCCATGTGAGTGCCCCATAGGGAGTGTTCAAGGTGGGAGTGTCCCATAGGAAGTAACTCCATCCCATGAGGGCTGTCCTACAGGGCTCCAGCAGTCCCAGCACCTCTGCCAAACCTCTCCCACAAGCCCCAGAGAACAAGAACATCTCCAAGGCGTGGAAAGTGAGAGGCGTAAGAACACAGCCCCTTCTGCTCCATGGGAACATGCACCCAGACCCTGCAGACTCCCAGCAGTCCATGGGACAATGTTATCCGACATTCCCAGCCCCTTGGTTGCAGCTTTTATAAGTTAAACAACCACAGTTGCGCCAAAACCCAGCAGGAACGACAGGGACCAGCGACCCAAATCCAGCGGTGACGTCTGGCCCCATGGGAACTGCTCATTAAAGTGCTGCTCCCTGTGTCCCCAGAGCAGAACAGGGCACAGGGGTCTGCTGCAGGAGGCAAAGGGGAGGAAAGATGAATGGCTGGGTGGGAAAGGGGAGGGTTCCATCAGCTGCTTGTGTAGGACAGCTGTTGGTGGATGCTGGCTGCACTGGTACAAACTGCATGTCCAGAGAAGGGAACGGAGCTGGGCAAAGGGCTGGAGCACAAGTTGGATGAGGAGCAGCTGAGGAAGCCGGGGAGCTCAGTCTGGAGAAATGGAAGCTTAGGGTGGACCTTCTGACTCTCTACAACTCTCTGACAGGATGGTGGAGCCAGGTGGGGGTTGGGCTCTGCTCCCAGGGAGCAAGGGACAGGACAAAACTGCATGAAGCTGTGCCAGGGGAGGGTTAGGTTGGAGATTAGTGGAAATGTCTTCTCTAGGGTAGTGGTGGAATCCTTGTTCCTGGAGGGACTTCCAAGACGTGTGGATGTGGCACTTAGGGACATGGATTAGTGGTGGCCTTGGCAGTGCTGGGGGAGCAGTTGGACTCTATGGTCTCAAAGCATTTTTCTAACCTGAACAATTCTGTGATTCTATGAAACCAGTTGTTGCTCAGAGAGCTCAGCAGAGGTGAGCCCTGGTTTTATGGTTTGGACCCCCACAAAAAAGGCTGCATTTTCTTGACTGGGGCTGAGGCCTGGGGAATTCAGTTCATTTGTTTGGGGGTTACTGCTTTGGTTCACAGTGGGTTTGTTACTTCAGCTCCTTGACCTTTTCTCCCTCCCTGATCTCACCCCCTCAGTCCAGACATGTTGGGGAGAAGACTCGTGGGACCCTAGGCTCTTCCCAGGCTCTGCAGAGATGCTGCTGCCATCTCGAGCAATGGGGAAACAAGCATAGAGGGGGGCACTGGCACTAGAGCTGAGAACTGAGCATAGCTCTCCAGCACCTTGGGGTCCCTCTGATACTGCTGAGGGACAGATCCAGGGTGCTGGGGTGCTGCCTTCCCTACCTGCACGCGGACCTCTGGCAGGTTGACCTTCATGGCCAGCTCCTCGCGGCTGTACACGTCGGGGTAGTGGGACTTCTCGAAGGCACGCTCCAGCTCGTGCAGCTGGTACGTGGTGAAAGTGGTGCGGTTCCGCCGGTGCTTCTTCTTGGGCTGCTCCTCCTCGGCGGCAGCCGGTGGGGTGCCCTCGCCGTCCCCTGGCTTCCGTAGCTCACCCAGGTCTCCCTCGCACTTATTGAGGAACATGGTGGCACCTGCAGAGGCACCGCAGAGTTAAAGGGGTATGGGGGCTTTGCACCCGGCACGCGTCCCCAGTGCAGGGATGGGCGGACAAGTGAACGGAGGGATGGCAAGGTAGGGTGGCCCTAGGAACAGGTTATGCAAAGGCATAATCCTCTGCCACAGCAGAGGATCCCAGGGCTGTGGTGTCCTGGGGGCTGATCCACAGTCCTGGAGACTGACCCAGAATCCAAGTGATGCCTCACACTTGGTTCTGCTGGCTGATGCCCCTGGACCAATGAACCCACTGGTGCTAAAAGTCAGATTTCCTCTAAAATGGAGGATTTTATGAACGTGCCATCACAGAGAGCCAAACTTATCTCTCTCTGCCCTGGCCTGGAGGAGACCAAGCCTGGGTTAATTCCCTCCATTTTCCCCAGTTCCTCTTGTCCAGCCTCTTCCATGGTGAAGGCCGGCCCTAGAATGCTGGATGACCCAGTGTTAGTCTCCAGGCTGGGCAGGAGTGACCCAGCACTGTCCCCCAGCTAATAGCTGTTTTGGTGATGCTTATAAGCATTTTCAACTCTCACAATGTTTCATCTTTAAGCTTTTTATCCGGCATCTGAAATCTTCCTGCAGTATTTGCAGGGGATTAAGCGTCTCTTTCCACTATGAGGATGTCAGCAGACATGGAAATGGGGCAGAAAACCATAATCCTGGGGCAAGGGGAAGGCACTGCATTGCCCAGACCTGCCAGCAAAAACTCACCTAATGCCTCAGTGGGGGTGGAGAGGGAAAAGGAGAGTGGGATCATGCTGGGAGGGGGTAAATGGGGGTCCTAGAGGGCAGTGGGGCGGGGGTGGCTGTTGGGTGTTGCCCAGGCTGTGCACACAGGGGTACCTGTGTGGGTGTGCTGTGTGCACAGTGGGGTTGTGCACAGTGCAGCTGCGTCTGTGCCTGTTCCTGGGCAGGGGCCCAGGGGTGCTCGGGTGCTCCCAGTGAGGCACAGGTGTGTGTGAGGGAAATGTGTAGTGGGCTGAGCCTGCAGTGGAAGATGTGCAGCATGTGCACAGAGCAGGTGAGGCTGTGTGGGGGTGGAAGTGTGCTGGGTGGTTTGTGCCACATGGGAGCAGTGCCAGGGTGCAGTGCCTGTGTGCCATGCATGCAGCACACGTGGTGCAGTGTCTGCACTACTGCACACAGGGCACAGAGTGTGTGTACAGCGCTTGTGCAGGGTGTGCACAGCGCCGTGGGTGTGCAAGGTGCACAGTGTGTGTGGGGCACGCACAGCCTGTGGGCACAGGAGCTGTGGGCACCCGGTGCATGGGCAGTGCGTGCAGTGCACATGGCACATGCAGCAGAGGCACAGGCAGAGTCTGTGCCATACATCTTGTGGTGCAGCACAGGATGTATGTGCATGTGTGTGGCAATGTGCAGTGCCTGTTCAGTGCCTGCGTGCAGTGCACCCAGCAGAGGCAGCGTGTGCCTGGTGCTGCTGTGGTGTGCTCAGAGTGTGTGCTGTGGGTGTGTGGTGTGGGCACTGTGTCCAGTGCAAGCCCAGGGCATGCGTGTGCAGCGCGTGCAGTGTGTGTAGTGTGTGTTGCACACCCAGTGGGTGCTGTACTTACAGAAGGGCTGTGCACATGCAGTGCTGCATGTGCAGCACGGTGTGTGTGCCTTCAGGAGCTGCAAGCCCTCCCTTGTGCCACACAGCCCCTTGTGGGGTGTCAGTAGCCCTAGGGGCTCTGGGTACAGCCCGGCAGTCTCAGGGTGCCTCAGGGGAGCCACAAGTCAGGACAGCACTGTTGCGTGCTGCACCCTGGGGTGCCCCAAGGGAACAGTGGCGGGGGGCGCTGGGGAGAGCAGGGGCTGTGTGGTCACTGTGTGAGCATCACAGTGTATTCTGGGGTTGGGGACACAGGGAGGGGAGGGGGTCCCCCACTGCCATCCTGCTCTCACTTACCTGCTTCTCATTTGCGCAGCTCCACACCTGCAAGGAGAGGAGAGAGGGGGGCTGAGCACCTAGAGCACCCTCCCTGGACCCCCCAAGGGACCCAGCACCCCATCAGGATCCCCATCTGCCCTGTCCAGCCATGTCCCACGGTCCCATGGAGCAATGTGGGGAGCCAGAGCGGGGCTGGGGGGGGCGGTGGGGGGGAGGTGGAAGGAGCTGAGGTGCTGGGAATGGATGAGATGGGCACTGACAGGGATGAGTGAAAGAGGCCGGGGATGCTGGGGATAAGATGGGGCAAGTTGGAGAAGAAGTGGGGAGACAGGGCTAAGGTGTGGAGAGGGAGCCCCATGGTTCACCCCCTGACCCCATCAGAAAGCAGAGGAGGCAAAAACTCCCCAGGGAGCAGCAAACCCTGACCTGGGGGCACAGATGAACCAAGAGCAGCACCCAGCAGTGACCCGGCAGCAGGGCAGCAGCACCGGACCTGGTGAGACTGGGGGCAAGGGCAGGAATCCCACCCCAATCTGCCTCAGCCTGGCCGGGGGGGGCACAGATGTCCCTGAGTGGGGAAGAGGGGAGAACATGACAGATCAGGCTGGGGGGACATCAGCACCAACCAACCACCCCATATTCCCCATCCTCCAGGGACTGGCCTCAGGACTCCCAAGACTTTGCCACCAGCGTTTGGGGAATCCTGCCTGGAAATAGGCCACACTGAGCGGGGGGTGGGGGAACTGCTAAACTCTGGCTCCCGAAGGACATCTTCCTGCAGCCACTGTCATGCTAACAGCAAATTTTGGGTTTAAGCCCTTAAGCCGCAAACCGGTGCTGGGAACCATAAGGACCCAATATCTCGGGAGAGTTCTTTCCCCCCATCTCCTCGATGCCTCAGCCCATAGTTTTCCTGTGGGGACTGCTAGCTTGGGGGAGGGGATGGCTGCTAGTAAAGACGCCGAAAAAAGCAACAGAAACAACACTGAGCCCTGTTCAAAGTAGGAAAGAAACCTCACTTCCTGAGTACAGCAAAGCAGCAGAACGTGAGTGAGGGTAAATGACCTCCCCTGGCAGCAGGGGATGTGGAAGAGACAGCCCAGGGACAGCCCCAGCTTCCACTGGGACCCCATTCTTTGCCTTTGGAAGCCCATGTGGGTGCCAGAATTTGGCTCCCTGGGCTCCAATCGCCTGGTAGGAGCATGGGTGGCTCCTGCTCCTGGCTCTGTGTGATTCAGGGCAAGTGACGCTGGCAGGCACCCGCACCCGCTTCTGAGACCCCAGGGAACGGTGCCAGCCCCATCCCCAATACCAACCCCAGGTACACCCTAGGGACACCCACTCCCTTTCTCAGCATCTTCCCTCGGCGCTTTGTCCCGAATTGGAAAAAAACGGCGTTACCTGCTGGGCCCAACTCGGCTTTTCCAGGAGTATTTAACTTTGCTGGTCCCTCCCGGGAACCAAACAAGCGGCTCAACCTCACCAATCTCGCAGCTTTGGCAGCCAAAGTTGCCTCTAGTCTTCTTATTTGTCACAGAACCGCCGTGCTAAGGCTCGGGAGAATCTTTATTTAGTGTTGCAGATGTCACCAAGGCACCGCAGATTGGAAATGAGTCCAAAGGATTAAGACGAGGTTATTAATTGGAGGCCTTCCCCTTTAAGAATGATTGACAGTTACTTTCTGGACAAGTAATTGCTCTAAATGTCCCCCCAGCACGGGTCCGGGGGGGCAGCGGCGGACAAAGCCCCGAACTGCCTTCCCCACTCAGATTGTCTCCCCACAAAGGCGTCCTGCTGGAGTTTGCTGTGTAATCCCCTCATTACAGGCAAGGAGAAAGAATTAGAAACAGAGGGAGTGGAGAAGAAAGGATGGAGGGGGAGGGGGCAGGATTTCCTTGGGCTGCAGAGCTCTGCCCCAGGGATGGGGTCTGGGGCAGATGCCCCAAGCCTTGGTGGGATGGGGATGCTGCAGTGATGGGTGTTGTCCCCCCTGGATAAGGATGGTGGGCCTGGGGGTGGCCCTGTGACAGTGTGGGTGGCCCTGTGGCTCCCAGGGATGCTGCCTGCAGAGCCCTGCCCATGTGGAGAGCAGAGATTGGTACAGGTGTAGGGACAGGAATGGGGTCCAGCTGTGAGGAACCAGGGTGCAGACACAGTCTGGGGACCTGCTCTGAGATCTGGTTGTGAGCCTAGGTGTAGGGACCAGCCATAGAGACCAGCCCCCCTGAACAGCCTTGGGGACCTGTGCTGAAGACCAGGCAGGGAACACTCATGGGGATCAGAGCAGGAAACTAGGCAGGAGGGTCAAGTGTGGGGAGCAGCCATGGGGCAGTGCCAATGGGACCAGGTGTGGAGATGAGTCATGGATATGGGACTGAGCATGGTAACACCAGGCATGGTAACACCCTGTCTGGACCAGCTGTGGGATCCAGCCAAGGGAACAATCCCTAGGAGGTGTCCATGGGCCCAAAGACAGCCAGGCTGAGGGGCAGGACTACCATTCTTCTCCTCCCCACACCCACTGCTGCGCAGGGCCCCAAAGAATGATGGAAACATGATGGTGGGGGTCCTGGGCTGTGCTGGGGGATGTGCTTGGTGCTGCCCACAGCTCCCATCATGTGGGGTGGATTTTGCCCTTTTCTTTCTTTACTGACTTTTACTTTCTCCCAAAACCATCTTCCTGCCACCTGCAACTGCCACCGCCCCCGGACCTGTCTAGGCTTCCTCCCACTCCCTTCCCCTCCTTGCTACACTTCCCCTTTCGGATGGCAAATGTCACTGCGGGGGTTTTGGACTCCAGCACCCTGTGCCAGGTGGCTGCTGGCTCCTGAGTGAGTCTGTGCCCTCCCCACCAGAGGAGACCGCGCAGCCTGCTGTTGGTGAGACCCCGCAGCCCACTCTGTGTCCTGGGGTGGGCCCCGAGGTTGTCCTGTTGTCCCTCACTGGGGTTGTGAGGCTTCACTTGCCCTGTCTCACACCTCTTTGGGGACAGCGTGATGTTGTCTTGGGGACGGCATGCCACCACCCTGGGGACAGAGTGCCACCACCTCAGGTACAGGCTGGCACTGCCCTGGGGACGGCAAGACCGCACACCAGGGATGGCATGATATGTACAGGTGGGCCATCAGCCCCTGTGGGTGGGGTGACATTCCCGTGCCATGCAGCGCTGCAGGGGAGAGCAGGGAGGTGCTGCCTGTGGAGGTACTGAGGACATCCCCAGGGCAGGGCGATGTGTGGGGCCAGGGCTGCAAACTGGAGCCCGCTCGCCGGGATGCCCACGCTGGCCGCTGTGACGAGTGCAGGAGCAGTGTACCCCACCCTGATGGTCTTCGGCAGGTTTCTCCAGCGTGCCCCACTGGCCCGGGGGTGCAGGGAGGTCCCCAGGGTGCCGGGTTTGGGGGCGGGGGACTGCCCAGCTGCCCGGCCTCGGCGCTGTGTGTGCCGTGCCGGCCCCGCGGCCGCCGCAAGGTGTTGCCTCGCCCGGGGGGAGGCAGCAGGCTGATTTGCCAAATGATTATAATTGCCTTTTAGGAGCAGATAGCAAATTGATTTGCTTCCTTGTCCAAGGCCCATAATCACTTCATCACTTTAAAATATTAATGCTATACTTCTTTGCTAGTTTCCCAATTACCCTAATTGAAGGCAAATTGGTTAAGAAGGTGCAATGCAGAGTATCAGGGGGTTTAGTTCACTCAAATGACAGTTTTAAACCTCCCTAATCCTATTAGCGCGCAAAGCTGCTAACGCTTAGAGACGCTGCGTCAGCTTACCGGGGTGGTGGGGCCGGAGGCGGGGGTCGGGCCGGGGGACGGCCGGGGGCCACCGGCCTCACGTGACCAGCTCGGCCGGGGATTTATCACTTTTTTAGTTCATTAAGAGGCCTTGGGCAGGCGGGGAGGCAGCAGGGGTGACCCAAAAGGGTGCTGAGCGGGAGGCAGGTGGCAGCATGGGGAGGGCGGGGGGGGCAGGACGATTAGCCAAGGAGACCTGGCAGAGGGTCCTGACCCGAATCCCAGCTGGTGCTGGGAGTCCCCATGCAGCCTCACTGGGAACACTGGGAGAGGGCTGCCCATCAGGGCAGGATGGGGCCCTGATGTGGAACGGGGATGGAGGACTGAGATGGTGACAGAGCTCGTTGGGTACCTCAGTGCCATCCCAACAGCTGGCACTTGGCGGGGAGACCAACCCTTGGGAGAGCAGCGATGTGGGGTGGGATCAGCATTGTGCTGGGTGCCACAGCTGCTACCACCCTGTCAGTGACCTAAGTTCTGAAGAAAAGCTAGTGAACGGGGATGGGAATGATGGCAGAGACATCGGGGATGATGAGGACTGCAGGGACAGTGGGGCCACCAAACATCAGGAGGTTCCCCCGTGTCAGGCCCAGACGAGCCTGTCTCACGCTCCCTGGGATGATCCAGCAGCCACCAGCTCCTGGACTGGTGCCCGGAGGAGTTCCAGGGGATACTGAACACCTCGTGCATCCTAAGGCCTCCTTGCTCCGTGTGCTCCAGCTCCTCAGCGGCGGCTGAGCCCGATGGCTCTGGTGACAGCGCTGAGCTCGGTGACACAGCTCGCAGCCCACCTGCCCTGGATCCGGCCTCCCCCTCCCAGCCCGGCTACCGCGGCCGTGGGCAGCCCAGGCAGGCCCGTCCCCGCAGCCTTTCCGGAGCAGATGGCAGCAGCGTGGGGAGAACGGAGGAGGCTCAGCGCGTCCTTCCTTTCATGCACACACAGCGTGATTCCCGGCGGCTCCGGCTCCGGCGGGAGGTGCCGCTGGGGCCAGCGCTGGCCGTACATTTCACACGGGTTCAGCGAGCTTAGTCCTCGGGGACAGGCGACTCAGGAAGATTAGACCTCGCTAAAATAGGCAGGTATTAGTGATCTCAGCAGCCCTCGGCCTTCCGGCGCGGCGGCATTTAAGCCTGCGCTGCTGCCAAGCGCCCAGGACAGAGTCCCTGGTGGACCAAGAGGCAGCCGGGTACCCTGGCCCAGCCAAAGGGATGCCCCTGTTGCCCGCACTGCCAGAGGATGCTCGACCACGAGAGTAAATGCTCCTCACCCCTTCCCGGGGCTGTCCCCAAGGGATAGCCCGGGTGATCACTGGGTCCCAGGGCGGGCTACTGCAGAAGTGGGGGACGGACCCGTTGGCCAAACATCCTGGGCTGGTTGGTGGCTCCGGGGACATGGGGCAGCCCGGCTCCAGCGCAGTCATCATGTCCCCTCACCAACCAGGACAGGGACTGCGTGGGTGCGGGGTATGGCAGGACAACCAGAATGGTGCCGGCAAATGCTGTATTTATTGAGCCAAATGGTGCACAGTGCCAGGGCTGGGGGGGGGGGGTGCGGGGGGGGTGTGTAACAGTGTAATATGGGGGGACATGCCCCATATGGGGGCTCACACCAGGAGCACCACGAGAGGGACCTGACCATAACGGCTGGAGGGGACCCAGGCATTCTGCACCCCTGCACACCCTGGGAAAGCAACTGGGAATGGGTTGGGGAAGAAAACACACGCCTAACGTGTATTGGGATCCGCACCCCAAGTAAAGGCACCCAGAGCCTCCGCATTCCATGGCTCCCGGGGACAGGGGCTGCCGATGTCACCTGCCGCGGGACACGCAGCGATGCTACATCAGGGCGCACTTCTCCTTCACCTGGTCCACGCCGCCCAGTGCGCGGTCCCGCAGCGCTGGCAGCTCCACCTCCCTCAGCTTCGCCAGGAAGGCGAAGGCCCCGGCGCTGCCATCGTCCTCCTCCTTCTCGCTGTGCACCATCGCTGCCAGGTCCTGCGGCAATTCCACCGCACCTCCGGCCACGTGCACCTGGGCGTCGTCCCTCTCGTCCTAAACGCCGATGGGAGAGGGTGTCGGGTGGGGACAGACACGGTGCCTACCACGGTGGAGCGGGGGACGGAGGACAGAGAACTTCCAGTCCCAGGGTGCTGGGGACACGGGGGGATTCCAAGACTGTCCAGTGCCAGACTGGGACGCTGGGTGGACAGTGGGCGGCAGATAGTCAGATGGAGACGGTGGCCGTCTGCTGCCCCCTTCAGGAATCCCTCCCATCCAGGGGAGCACGGCAGCCGTGGGCCGGGGTCTGTTTCGCGTGATGTAGGATCAAGGGGAATCCCCCCAGGTCCGCAGACAGGCTGGTTCTTACCTGGGCCAGATGGTACTTGTCCCGCAGGTGCATCCGCACTGTGGCCCGTTCTGCCTTCCTCTGTGCAAACACCTTGTCCCGCTCGATCCTGCAGCAGGTGCCACACAATCACCCCCATCTCACCAAACCCGCCAGGACCACCCCAACATCACCCTGGTCCTCCTGCAGAGCAGGTCTAGGAAAGGAGGGAGAAGGTCTGAGACCCACAAGAGGGTTAAAGTGGGGATCTGGGAGCAGGAGCCACATCCTGTCCACACGGCTCAGCACCCGTATTCAGAGGTGCTTGATGAAGGCACCCATTGTGGGGACTCACTCCTCCTGCAGCCTCTCATCTCCCTGGTGCTGAGCTGCTGGGTTCCCACAGCACCCAGTCCTGGGGAGGTGGGACCTTAATCCAATCCTGTCCTGACCCCCCATCCCTTGGCTCCAAGGGTGCTGGGCTGAAACCATCCTGGGGCTCTGATACCTGGGGGTTCCTCTTGTCACCTGTGGTGCACAAAGGTGCTGTCACAGCCCTGTGCCAGCCTTTCCATGGACCTCCCATGCTGTGGGGGAGACACACTGGAGGGCACCTGCTGTGCACTCTCTCTTGCCCCAGCTGCCTCCCTGTCCCTGTCTGTCCCCTGCCACCCTGGGGAAAGCCCACAGCAGATGAGATCCTGATTCTGGTGTATTTGGGGACCCTGGTGACCCACCGAGCCCCAGCAAAGCCTTACTTCTCCTCCAGCAGCTGCCGCTGGTACTCCTCAAACTCGTCACGGGCCATGCCGTTGGGCAGTGCTGCTGCCTTGTCTTCCTTGAGGGTCCCCTTGGGTGACTCGTCCTTGCCCCCCTGGAAGCTCTTCAGGGCAGCCGTGAAGAAGGAGGCCATGGTGGGTGGTGGTGGCAGCTCTTGCCCCAAGGTGCCCACCAGGTCCCAGTGCCTGCAAGGTCAGTGGGACCAGCCCCAGGGGCACTGCGGATCAGGCGCGGATTAAGGCATTAGGAGGGGAAGCCACAGCCAGGGTGGAAAGACCTTCCCTTTGCTGCACCCAAGGGTGCTTGCAGGTGACAGTGGCAGTGCAGGGGGACAGCAGGTGCTGCCACGTCAGGGTGATGGGGAGGTGGAAGGAGTCGTCGAACTGGAGCACACACTGGGTCAGGCTGAAATACTGCCCATTACATGGGTCCCAAATTGGGGCAGCACCCAGGGGGCTGGGGCAAGTCCTCGGGACAGCCCCATGCTGTAGGCACCCAGAACCACACACAGAGGGGGACTGGGGGTTCAGGAAGTTAGCAAAGAGGAGACACAAGAGGATTAGCTGAAAAAAACCAATCGAGGGTCAAAGGACTGGCAGCAGATGAGGCAGTGGTGGGTGTGCACCCACCCTCGCAGCAGCCTTATGTCCCCGCTAATCCCTGCTCCACTGAGACTCGAGATTGCTTGGGAGCCTGCAGGGTTGGGGGCTCCCCACTGCTGGGGATGTGCCCCGTGCCCATAATCTATATGAAAGCAATTCCCATACAGCATCTGATTAAAACATAATCCCCTGCTGCACAGAGCCCTGATGGGAGAAGGGCTGGACGGCATGGGGGGCTCCAAACGCCAGAGCTCCTGGCCCCCCCAAAGCTTTTCACTGGGCTTTGTCAAGCCTCAAGTAACAGATAGAACTAATTTCACCCCAGAGGCTTAAAGATGCTGTTGAACTAATTTCTTTGGTTTAATCAAAAAGCCCAAATCCATGTAGTTTAGCTGGCTGTGCTGGCATCCCCGTGTGGGGCTGGGCACTGGGGCAGGGCTGAGTCAGGGTGGGGTCTCATCCTCCTGCCAGTGGAGATGTCCAGTCCTGTCTCCCATCACTGAGAGTCGCAGCTTGAAGGGACCTCACGTGCAGCATCCACTCCTGAGGCTGAGCACAGGAGGTGTGGGCATGGCTCCCTTGGGGTCTGCACTCCCCGCTCTGGTGGGTCAGGGGAAATCAATCCCATGACAATCTTCTCTGGGCTGTGTGGTAGATAGAAGGGATGGAGGGAGGCTGCTGCCCCATCTCTACAGGGAGAGAGCAGCACCGCAGGTCATCCTGGTCCTGGCCCCTATTGCCCTACCACTCCCAACCCTGGAGGGTCTAGGGGCTTCAGGTCCTGGGGTCCTGGTAGCAGGATGGGACTTAAATGTCCCTCAGGTGCTTCAGCTCCTTCTGCAGCTTCTCTGTAAGTTTCTTAAAGGACGGGCGCTTGCCTGGCTCCAACTCCCAGCAGCTCTTCATCAGGGCATAGATGGTGGGTGGGCAGCCCTCAGGGGCGTCCATGCGGTATCCCTGCTCCAGCAGCTCTGTCACCTCCTTCAGGGCCTGCCAGGATGGAGAAGCCAGCTGGCAACCCCCTTCCCTGCTCTGGTCAGGGAGCAGTGGGATGGCCCTGTCCCGTCAGTGCCAGTGGTGTATGACCTGTGGTGTTCCCTTGCACAGTGCTCACCAGCTTGGGGTAGGGTGCCCTTCCAAAGGAGAAGGTTTCCCACAGGAAGATCCCGTAGCTCCACACATCCGACTTGGAGGAAAATTTCTGTGGCGGCAGGAGAGGGAGAGGCTGAAGCCAGGTGAGGGCTGCGCTGGGTCCCCGTTGCTTTCCAAGGGCAAGACAGAGGACAGTGACTGCCCCCTGCCCCCCCTCAGCTCCCTAGGGTGTGAACACCCCCCAGTCCCATCATTCTGCCCCAATTCCCACTGCAGGCCTGCTCAGGACAGAGAGAGAATTTTGGGAGATGCAGGGCTGACTGTGCCAGAGGCCACTGTTGGGGCAGGGATGGGTCAGTGGGAATGAGAACAAGCAGGGGCAACCCAAGAGGGTGAGATGCTTTGGAAAGATCCCCTGGCCAGCCCCTTCCCTCTCAGTGTCACTCACATTGTGTTTCAGGGCCTCTGGTGCTGTCCATTTCACAGGGAGCAATGTGGCATCTGTACCCTTGGGGTTGACTCGGGCCAAGCCAAAGTCGCTTACTTTGGCCACGTTCTCCTCGGAGATGAGGATGTTGCGGGCAGCCAGGTCCCGGTGCACCAACTTCTTGGACTCAAGGTAGTCCATGCCTTGAGCCACATCCCTGCCACAACCGAGTGAGACAGAGCCATGTCACTGCGTGTCCTCTGGGGCTGCACAGGGGGGTGTAGAGCCCTGAATTGCAGCCCAGAGTAGAGAGAGGGACTTACAGGGCGAACAGGAGGAGCTGCTGGGTTGGGACGAGTGCCCGGCCCCGTGTGCGCAGGAAGTTCACCAGGTTGCCCTGACAGAGAAGGATAAAATGAGTCAGGACCAAATGATGGATGGGGCTGCCAGGAGATTTTGCCTTCTGCAGGTGCTGCAGTGCCTGGCATGACAGAGGTATTGTCCCCAAATCTAAATGGTGATGGGTCCCACTGGCTGAGGAGCAGCCAGGTGCTCTCACCTTGCTCATGAACTCCATGACAATGTAGAGGCCATTATGCAGGATCACTCCCAGCAAACACACAAGGTTTTTGTGCCGGACCTTCCTGGAATGGAGGGTATCCAAGTCAAGGAGGTGCCTTCTCATCCTGGGCAATGGGCAGGGTTGGACCACACCTCCATGGAGCACTCACGTCATGGCAGCTGTTTCAGCGAGGAAGGCCTGGGCAGTCACATCGCACTTGATGTTCTTCACAGCCACCCTCTGCCCCATGTACTCACCCTGCAGGACATCTGGGAGAGCATGGGAGAGTCAGGCTGAGCCCCACACCCGACTTCCTGCACCCCAGGCTGAGCCCCCCATGCCATGAGATGGGGAGGGCTATCAGGTGATGACATCTGGGGAAGCTGCACCTGGGAAACATCCAGCCCCATCCTCTCACCTACCTCCGAACTCGCCTTGCCCAATGCGGTCTCCCAGTGTGAGGTGCTTCAGGTTCAGCAACCAGCCAGCTGGGCATGGGCACAAGGGCAGATTAGGAGGGGCTACCTGTGAGGCTTTGTCCCTAAAATGCAGACCACAGCCCCCTCCCACCATCCCCTACCTTTGGCCAACTCTTCCTCAGCTGACTTCATCCCAGATTTTGGTTTAGGCTTTACCAGCTTGGTGCAGATGGCTCCCTGCTCCTTCATGTAATGCTGCCAAGGGATGAACAGATGGAGATGATGCCAGCTCTTACTCTCAGGCTCAGGGTGTGAGCCCAGGGAACAGCTTTGCGATGCTCCACGAGACTGCACCATTACCACCCTCGAGGGCAGCCCATGTCTCCACCTTTCTTCCCTCCAGGCACAGCCAGAGGAACACCACGATGGACCACAGGAGATATGGGATGCTACCAGTGTGACTGAACCCCCAGCAGCTGCTGCAGCAGCAGAGGGAAGTTTGCAGAGGCGATGGGAGCAGAAGCAGCCAGACAGGATGGGACAGGATGGGGCAAGATGGGATGGGACAGGACAACCTTTGGAGTTTTAAAGTGGGGCTGGGGCAGCTGAGAAGAGAAAGGAGCCACCCAAAAATTGTATCTAAAAGGAGAACACGAGAGTGCAACTCCCTGGAAAGGAGACAGGGTGGGGGATGGACCACCAGGAAAAAATCACTGGAAATGTGAGAGCTTACACAACAGCCAGGGAGCCATGTGGGCTCATCAGGTGAGAGGGGGCTTTGAGTGCCAGGAGACACGGCAAAATGCCTCAAAGTCCAGGGAAGGCAGAGGCCACCGGGGTCTTCTTGCTATGTGAAGCACTGAATAAGCAGGGATAGAAGTACTGTGACCCTTGGCCAAGGACTGGGACTGCAGCTGGCACAGCTGGTTTGCAGAGACATCCTTGGGATATCCCAGATTCACTCATTGTGCCCCAAACTGAGTGGGAACTATGAGCCTTTGAAGGGGATAGAGAATTACACCAGATAACAAACACCAATGAAAACCACACAGAACAGGACAAGGACCTGCCTCTACATGAGCCCATGAGGTCCTTGTCCTTGTCTGACACTGGTGGGATCATCTGCCTGGGAGGTCTCACCTCAATCATGTCAATGAGGTTGGAGAAGTACTGCTGGCTGTCGATGCTGAGTGTGTTCTCCTCATGCACCACGCGGTAGTGGATCACCTCCTTGCCAAAGCTCACGCACAGCACGTAATCACCAGGGTGCCGGACAGACTCACGCACCAGGAATAGCCCATCCTCAGGGGGCTGCAGCTCCTGCACTGCCTCCATCCCTGAGATCTTCCCGTGGAACCAGCTGAGGAGAGGGGCATTGGAGAAGGAGCTGAGCCAGGAGCATTTCCCCAGGGGCAGCAGTGAGATGAGAAAAGCAGAGCCCCTGCCAAAGCTACACAGACCCTACTGCATGAAACCCCTCTCCATGGGGTCCATCCAAGCTGGGTGGGCACAACTGGAGTTCCTTAAAGCCAGGTACTGGCTTTTGTATCCAGCAAATCCCTCCATTGCCAGGGCATGGCTACAGGATGCTCACAGCTGCCCACATGGGGGGGCACACTGGACTCATTTGCTGTTGCAGCTCCCAGGGGCTCAGCTGGGCCCCTCCCCAGTCACCCCTGCTATACTCACGGCATCAGGCTGAGTTTGGGGTCGGCACGGATGGCCCCACGCTCTCGCAATGTGCTGGCTGCCAGCAGCCCCTCCTGCCCCGTCTCATTATGCCTGGCACGGTACCAGCCTTTGCCCTGGGGATGAGAGGGTCTCAGAGCAAGGGAAGGAAGGGGGGATCCCTCTGGAAGGAAGGGACTGGCTCTGGCAGCTGAGCTGTTGGCACTGGAGTCCCATTCCATCCATCCCCTCTCAGCGCAGTGCGTACCTGAGCACCCATAGGTCTCACCTCCACAGCCTCGATGATGGTGACAATGTCACCCTTGCGGAACGCCAGCTCCCGGGGCTTGGGCTTGGTGTGGTCATGCTTGGTGACACACTGTGTCCCGGGGGGCCAGTGCTTCTGCAAGGAGAAAGCAGCATCGGTAGGGACAACGAGAGCTGGACCCCTCTGCTTCCTACAGGCACCAAGGCCAGCTGCAAGGACCATCTGAAACCCTGGCTGGGGCCAGAGGCACTGGGCATGAGCCCTCCTCCACCCCACTTGGGTCCTGGGGGCACATGTCCCCCGGTGCCAGCTGGCATTGCTGGTATCCCTGTGCAGCCCCGCTCACCCCAGGCATGGCCAACCGTCAGCGCATCAGGGACTCCCTGTCCTCTCCTGCTGCCACCTGCAGAAGAAACCAAAGGGGCTGCGGAAGAACAGGGCTGAACTGGCTTGTCCCAGGTCATGGCTGCTGTCCCAGGCCACTGCTGCTGTCCCACAGGCTCCCCCGGCCAGTGCAGCTCCTGTCTCTCACACAGCCTCACACCAACTGCTGGAGGAAAAGGCTGCAAACTCTGCCTGTGCCAGCTGCATCCTGGGGATACTCCTGTCCCACACATGGATGGGAGCAGGACCCGGCCCTCCTGCTCTCTGCCTCTGCCACCAAAGAGGGGCCCCAGCTCCCACCAGCTCTGCCGGCACAGCAGGAGCCCAGCACCACAGCTGCGAGGGAATAACGTGGTTTTATCAGGAACTTGCTTTTTCACCTCCTCTTTCAGGAGCTCTGAGTCACCAGGGCCCCAAGTCACTGATGTGGGATGCAGCAGGGCTGATGCGGGGGCTGCCCGGCAGCAGGGACACAGGCAAGTCTGGGCTGAGGTGGGACTATCACATGCACTGGCTGTGGAATGATTGCACAATGTCCCTATGATGCCCTTGACACCCACTGGTCATGCTGGGATGCATATGACAGCTTTGCAATTTAAAATTGTGGGTATTTTCCTCCTGGAGTCCTTCATCCCCACTGTCACCCCCTTGGGAGGATCACAGAATCAGGGAATGATATGGTTTGGGAGGGACCTTAAACCCCATCTCAGTGAATTCCCTGTCATGGGCAGAGACACCTTCCACTAGCCCAGGTTGCTCCAAGCCCCAATGTCCAACCTGGCCTTGGAAACTGTGAGGGGTCCAGGGGCATCCACAGCTGCTCCGGGCACCCTGTGCCAGGGCCTGCCCACCCTCACAGCCAACAATTCCTTTCCAATCTCTCATCCAGCCCTGCCCTCTGGCAGTGGAAGCCATTCCCTGTGTCCTGTCCCTCCATCCCTTGTCCCCAGTCCCTCTCCAGTCCTCCTGGAGCCCCTTCAGGCCCTGCAAGGGGCTCTAAGTCTCTCTTTACCCTTCTCTTCACCAGGTAAACACTCCCAGCTGTCCCAGCCTGTCCCCAGAGCAGAGGGGCTCCAGCCCTCGGAGCATCTTTGTGGCCTCCTCTGGACTGGCTCCAGCAGCTCCACGTCCTCCTGATGTTGGGGGTCTCAGAGCTGAAGGCAGCTCTGCAGCTGGGGTCTAATCAGAGCAGAGCAGAGGGGCAGAATCCCCCCCTCCCCTGCTGCCCATGCTGTGGCATGAGCTTGGAGCAGAGATGACTTTGCTCCTTTGGAAGGTGAGTCACAATCACTGCTCTGCATCACTGGCGGTAAACTTGTCTCTGTAGCAGTGCAGATTCCAGAACTATCTGATTATGCCAGCCCATATCCACACCAACAAAACAGGGACAATTGCAGCTGCTACAATGTCAGTATTAGAAGGCAGCAGATTTGTCTCTACCAGAAGCCCTTGTTAGCCAGCACTGCCCTTGCTTTGCAGCCCATCCATGGCACACATATTGTCTTGGTGAAGTTGGGGGCTGCAAAGGCAGCCACTGTTTTTCAGCAGGCACAGCCAAAGGCTGATGTGACTGGGTGCAACTCAGATCACTTCCAGGATGGTCCTCACCATGAATGCAGAGTTTCAGAACAGAGTGGGCTCTATAGCCCTGCCATGGCATGTCCTGGTCCAGGAAGGGATGTTCTGGATGAACCAGGAGGGCTGATGGCAGCACTGACAACTGTTCTTCATTTTCTGCTGCTCCAGGACAGAAAATTTGGGTGAAAAGCAGCAACTGCTTGGTCGGTCCTGCCCCTATGTGCAGAGAGCAGTTGGTGCTGGGAAGGGACAGATCCTCCACTCGAGTACGAAAGGGAAGAGCTTCTCCTCTGCACAGCTGGCCCAGGGGCTTGGGGTGATGGACACACACCCCCACACAGACACCTGCTGCTGGCAGAGCCTGGACACCAGCCAGTGCCTCACCCAAGCACCAGCAGGGACAGCAGTGAATCACCTCCCTCCTGGCAACACTCACATGCCTTGTCCTAAAGCAGCTCTTTGTTCCTGGAGGTGTTTGATCCATGACGTTCCCATCACTGGAATGAATGTTCCCACAAGCAGAGTGTGCAGGCAAAAAGCCTGAGAGGAGATATTTGCTCCCTTTTTTGTTTTGGGGCTGTTCTGTACTTTTGTGTATTGGTAAACCTGAGTAATTGCAATGAGGTTAAGAAGCACAGAAACATAGTGGGGGATGGTAGAGATGTCCCAACCCTGGACTGGAGAGCATAAGCTTATTCCCAGTGCACAGTGTTACTCCAGCTGAGAAGGTGCCAGACCTGACAGCCCTGTGACAGGAGGACACACCACCTTCAGAGGCTGCACCTCTGGATGCAATGGAGCCGACACGCTGTGCACTCCCCTCTGCAACACAAACACCCAGCTGCACTGGGTGCCACTCGGACAAAAGGCAGGTACAGCTGCTCTGCTGGAAAACCAGTGACACCCGGGCATTCCCCCCACTGCCCACCATACTCAGAACCGTGCCCATCCTTCCCTGCTGCCAGAGTGGACGGGAGGACACCTCATCTGCCCTCAGAGCCTCTCGCACCTCGCTCTTACCTCAGCAGTGGCCATATGGGGCTGGGGGCAGCGATGTCAGCAGAAGCTCACAGCTGAGCCTGAACTCGGATTCCTGAACTCCTGGAGAGTCTCTTTCTTACACAGAGCCAAACACTACGTTCAAGGGTAGCTCCCAGACAGAACCAGGGCCCAATTTCCTGATTTCTCTGCGGGTGATGCAGCGTCCGGGCGGTCCCTGTGCTGGCGCCGCCTGCGCCCTCAGACCTCCATCAGAAATGACTCATTATTTGACAACACTTAGAGCAACTTCTGCCCTTTGAGGGCACAGTTACACACCCTTGCTAGAAGAGAACTGGAGCTCACCAGATCCTGTCCCCCGTGGCACTGTGGGGGGGAATCAGTATCCCCCTGCAAACAGGGACAGTTGCTGTCACTACCGCTGGCCTGGCCAGAGCCACGTGCCTGTGGTGGCACCACGGGCACAGAGTGGGGGCCGGTGGTGGCAACAGCTCTCCAGGGAGGCTGAGTCTCAGGAGAGAAAGAGCTGGGACCAGGGATCCCCAAGTGTAATCTTGTCTCAGCATCGACTCTGTGAGCCTCAGAGTCAGTTGATTCTGGAGCGTGGCCACTCTTCGCTGTTCCTCTGGGTGTGACAATCCAGAGGCATCGTGGGTTGGGACAGGCAATGGCAGAGAGACCTTTAAATGAGTACCACTGTCGAAGAGAAGCAGCTTATCTGTATCCTGCAGCATCCACAACGAGGCAGGAGGGAATAACTGCCTCCACAGTTCATCATCCCAGCCAGAAAACTAGACACCAGTTCTGCAGTAATGTTCAGCATTTCCAATATTCTGAGAAAAATGGTGAAAAAAAAGAAAATGCAGTTGTAGGCAAACACCAGACTTTATTTAAGGGTCTTGGGATCCTTTTGGATGTACTTAAAAAAAAAATTAAATGGTGTTTAATTAAATGGCCTTCAGAAAACATTGGCAATTCAGGGCCAAAGGCAGTGTAGAAGAAAATGAATCCAAACTAGCTGGTACTTTCAGGTCCTGGTTATATCTTTTGATCCACAAACAACTTTCCCAAGCCATTCAAGCCAGACTGTTCATAGGCTTCTTGGGGCGGGTTTCCCCAGGTTTTCCTTGCAATTATTCCCTGTGTTTGTAGGGATGGATGCTGATCTGCTCAGGCTGGAGAATAAACATAGGAGTTCATCCTTACAGCTCTGCACTGCACTCCCAGGATCTGCTCAAGGCTCCCTGAGACAAACAGTAATGTTTTGTACTTTTGGTTTTTGCCACATCCGGCCGTTGTTACAGGCATGACCACGGGCCAAAGAACTCAGCGTCACACACAGGGAACCACTCCCTCAGCTGTAATAAATGGGCTTTCCCTGTCCTGCTGCACAGCCAGCAGACATTCCCATGTGCTTCTGCCCGAGCTGGTGTCCCCTTTACATCCTGGTGCATGCCACCCAGCCAGAGCCTGAGCCTTTAACACATGGAACCTCAGCACTGCTTTCTCCCTTCTCTGGTGCAGCAAAGACAATGCCCAGCTCAGTGGGTACAGCTGAACCACTGCATGCCTGGGTCCCTCCAAAAGCTACAGAGCCAAAACATCAGCACTGTGTAGCCCTTCCCAAGTCATTGAGTAAATGGGCAATAGTATGGGAACGTTTTGTACAAAAACAATAGCTCCTGTCGTCTCAGCAAGATCTGGGCATTAGCAGTCCCAAACCCACAGGCTCTCTTTTGCCAACTCAACCCCTTTCAGTCCTCTTGGACAATACCATTGGATTCACCAGAAATGCACCTTCCTGCCCGAGGAGTCTGCCTGCATTTCAAATCTTCAAAAAGGGAACCAGAAAATGGCAATAAGTCATAAGAGCAAACATGTCTTTGACATCCAATCTCCAGCATTTAAAGGGAACGTCACTGAGTTAAAATATGCTTTATCACAGCAAAGTTTTATATTTCCACCCAGAAATATAGAATCACTGAATCCCAGAATGGTTGGTTTCGGAAGAGACCTTGAACAGCATCCCTTTCTAAATGCCTGCCATGGGCAAGGACACCTTTCACTACCCCAGGTTGCTCCAAGCCGCAATGTCCAACCTGGCCCAGAACACTCCCAGGGATCCAGGGCCATCCACAGCTGCTCTGGGCACCCTGTGCCAGGGCCTGCCCACCCTCACAGGGGTCAATTCCTTCCCAATATCCCATCCAGCCCTGCCCTCTGGCAGTGGAAGCCATTCCCTGTGTCCTGTCCCTCCATCCCTTGTCCCCAGTCCCTCTCCAGCTCTCCTGGAGCCCCTTCAGGCCCTGCAAGGGGCTCTGAGCTCTCCCTGGAGCCTTCTCCTCTCCAGGTGAGCACCCCCAGCTCTCCCAGCCTGTCCTCAGAGCAAAGGGGCTCCAGCCCTTGGAGCAGCTCTGTGGCCTCCTCTGGACTGGCTCCAGCAGCTTCACATCTTTCTGGTATTGGGGGCCACAGAGTTGGAGGTTATTGTTGGTTCATCTGCAGAGAGGATCATTTCAAAGGGTTTTTCAGCCTCAATAAGCTTTAAGCGATGCCTTAAGCTCACCCTTCTGTGGGTGGCTGTGCCCAGCACTGGTTCAGGCACACCTGCATCTTTCTCTCTACATCACCATCCTGATGCTTTCAGGAGCAATTCCCCTCTGTCCCCAGCAGCCCCACAGAACAGTGTTGATAGAAGAGGTATTTTCCCTAAACCTGTGCAGAGCAAATAACAACACATAAATCTCTGTCCCAGCAAGAAGGCAGAGCCTGGGCATGCTCGAGGGACAAGTAGAAGATGCTCAGCTGCAGCTGAACATGTGAATTGGTGACACCTAGACCCGATGTCAGGGTAGCTGTTTTATGGGGACACATCAGGCCTTGGCTGCAGTGTCCATGCTGGTGTGTTGTGTCTGTCTAGGGGGAACATGCAGCATACAGAAGCTTGTCCCACATCTGGTTCATGGTTTTTTCAGGTATCTGCGTCACTTGCCCTGAATGGGGACTGCTCCATCAGTTAAAATCTTTAGTATCTGGTGTCATAATTTGGTTCCCATTACTAGCAGCACTTGCAGCAGCATCCAATGGCTTTACTTCCTAATTTCTAATGAGAAAATCTTTTTGCAGCAGATGAACCTTTTCATCCTCTTTTGATCTGACTAAGCTCAGGGTAGAAAGTGCTCATGATGTTTCAACACTTCCCAATCTTTCTGATTTACCAGTAACAGAGGATGATAACTAGATGGCAAACCAAAGATCACAATCAAGGCACAAGGTTAGAGTAGCACTAAGTGTACAGGGGGACAGCACCAGCTCCAGCAGAGCTCAGAACATGCTGCACTGGGTTAGTTCATATAGTGGTCATGTAGTGATGGGACAAGGGGGAAAGGCTTTAAACTGAATGAGGGTGGGTTTTGATGGGATATTAGGAAAAAATATTTTTGGTTGTTAGGGTGTTGAGGCTCTGGCACAGACTGTCCAGAGCAGCTGTGGCTGCTCCTCCCTGGAAGGGAGGATGGGGTGGCCAGGTTGGATGGGGCTTGGTGCAGCCTGGGATAGTGGAAGGTGTTCCTTCCACTGGAACTGGATGAGCTTTAAGGTCTTTTCCAGCCCAGCCATTCTGGGATCCTGATTCTATGCAACAATGCATCTATGTAAACATCTATGGAAGCATTGAAATACATCCTCCTCCAATACATTTTTGTATGGCCTATGACCTTTATCCCAGAATATCTAAACAGAACTTAAGCATACTTAAAGAAGAAACAGCCTTATTTCACAATAATGCAAAAAGAATGTTTTTCAGCCAGTTCTAAAAAGCCATTCAAAATATTCCAAAAAGCCTGAAGGAACATGAACAGTGATTTGAAACTGAACTTTAAATAAAGAATCACAGTATTCCACAATGGTTTTTGATAGGAGAGACCTTAAAGATTATCCAGTCTCACCCCCTGCCATGGGCAGGGACACCTTCCACTAGACCAGGTTGATCCAAGCCCTGTCCAACCTGGCCTTCCTTGAGCACTTCCAGGGACGCGACAGCCACAGACAACCTGGGAGCCAAGAATTCCTTCCCATCTAACCCTGCCCTCTGGCAGGGGAAGCCATTCCCTGTGTCCTGTCCCTCCAGGCCCTTATCCCAAGTTCCTCTCCAGCTCTCTTGAGCCCCTTTAAGCATTGGAAGGGGCTCTGAGGTCTCTCCAGAGCCTTCTCTTCTCCAGTCACACCCTCAGCTCTCCCAGCCTTCAACAAATACATGAAGCTGAAGCCTGTGGCAATTCTCTTGCTGTCTGATGGTGTCACATCCAACAACCAAAGTGTCCAGCTCTGGTTCTCTCCATTGCACTCTTTTTCCAGGTACCACTATGACAGCACCAAAGCCGTGTTACAGCTTGGTCAACTTTGTTCAAAGGCACCTAGAAGGAAGTGTGTCCATATGTTTGTATCATGCTGTACACTGCTGCACCCAAACAGCAGCCCCTGGTGCCCAGGATCCCTGCTCCAAAGGGTGAGGGAAGACCCCAAATCCACACAACAAAACCTGGCAGCTTCAGGCACTTCAGGCCAGAGGGCAGAAATCTAAAGTGATAAAATGTTTCAAGGATACACATGATACCAGAGTGTGTGTGGGATTGATTTCTTTCTTTTTTTTTTTTTTTTTTTTTTTTTTTTCCCTTTAATATATCTCTCTATATGTTTTGCTGTGGGAAGAGTTTCTTCTAGAGCAAGGAGTAGGAGGGAAGGAAACATAACAGAAGGAAAGGAACTGTTGCTACAGGCAACTCAACTCTTACACAATGGTGCAATTTCTGTAATGATTATGGAATCACAGAGTCACAGAATCATTAAGGTGGGAAAAGACCTCCCGAATGATCAAGTCCAACCATCAGTCCAGCACCAACTCCATCTTCACCACTAACTCATGTCCCCAAATGCCACATTCACACGTTGTTTGAACACTTCCAGGGATGGCGACTCCACCACTGCACTGGGCAGCTTGTGCCAGTGCCTGACCACCATTTCCATGAAGAAGTTTTCCCCTATATCCAACCCAGACCTCTCCTACTACAATTTGAGGCCGTTTTCTCTCGTCTCATCATTTGTTACCTGGGAAAGAGACTGACCCCCACCAGGGTCCAGTGTCCCATCAGGGGTTATACAATTTTGGAGAATTATAGTACAACAAAACTACCTACAAAAGATTATTTGAAATACAAGATATCAGATTAATCCAGAATTTCTTACAGGCAAAAATTGCAATCATATGAGCATTATTTCATACATGCAATATAATTACTATGCAGCATCTCTTGTTTGCAATTTTTTCACCTCCTTCATCCTCTGCTCTTCTACCTGTCTCTCTTCTTTCTATTGTGTGCACCAAATGTATTCTTTTGAGATTTCAAGTGCCCTGATTATCTTTTTTTCCCTTCAAAGCCATAATTTTTAAACCGTGCCAAGAGAAGAAGGAAATAAAATGGTAACAACCCAACAGAAATGAAGGCAGCTATATGAAGGAAATACACAGAAATCTGCAGTTCTTCCCACACACTATGGAAGATGGAATTTTAAATTATTTAGAAATTCATCACCACCACTACACCATACACAGAAATTAAGCTTATATTGCAAAACCTCACCTAAAGCTACAGTATCCAGCCCCTTTGAAAACACGAAACCAAGAATTTGGTGTCCAAGCTGAAGCCTTCTTCATCAACCTTCTGCCCAGAGCCACAGAGGTTTCAGGCAAGACTGAAATTGGGTTCCCTTTCATCACATTTAACATGAGTAACTGTAGGATTTTAATGTTTACTTATTTGATATTGATCAAGACAGTCAATGCTCTCATTACACAGTCAAGAAAATTGCAACTGTTAATTAAAAAAACTAATTTCATGTAAATGACCTTTCCTGCTGCGTATCAAACCAAGAACTACTGAGCAAACAGGATGGGAGAGGGCTTGAGTCATGCACTGTACAATTCTATGTGCTACAATAAAATCAGTGGTTTTCCACATAGGCAATAAAAAATGGGATAGACAAGTAAATGGCACAGAGAAACACTGAGGACATGTAGCATTTCATTTATAGACAGTGGGACTCTCATTTGGTGGGACACCCCAACCTCTCACTGTCAGAGTGGACAACCAAATTAACCAGGACCCTCATGTCCTGGAGGGATGGAGGTTGGGATGGAGCTCAGGGAAAGGTTCTTCCC
>VZSR01001846.1:572207-657487 GCA_013398615.1 Brachypodius melanocephalos | reverse complement strand
CTGCTGTTGTTTGCCTTGTTATACACATATATATACTGGTTATGAACTGTTATTTCTTTTCCAATATCTTTGCCTGAAAGCCCTGTAATTTCAATATAATAATAATATAATTTCAATATATAATAATTTGGAGGGAAGGAGGTCACATTTTCCATTCCAAGGGAGGCTCCTGCCTTCCTTGGCAGAAACCTGTCTTTCAAACCAAGACTCACATTCAGGTCTGTCCAGGAGGATATCCTGTCTCCAATGGTGCCTATAAGCAAATGCTGAGCAAAGAGGCAGCACAGATTCCTCCCTTGCAAGTCCCTCTGCTTCAACTGTCAGCCCCCAGAATAACCCAAGCCTGTCATAATTTGTCCTTTGGTAAAGCTCAGAACACTCTGAAGTACTTGCTCAGCCTGCTTTTTTTTTTCTTCCCTGTTTAACTTTCTGTAGGCGCAACATACTTGAGCATCCCACGGATACAGTGCCTATTCCCAGGATCCTCACCTCCTCCATCTGTGTTTAAGCCATCTCCTCACAGCCTCACTGGCAACCCAAGTTTGTGCAGTACAGGAAGAGACAGCAAACAATCAGTTCCTATTCAGTGGCTTTCTGCCACTTTAGATCCAGTATTTGCTTTAAATAATCTCTCCAGGCTGAAGAGTTCCAGCCTGCTCAGTCATTCTTGCAATGGCAGCTCTGCTCTGCTTTTCATTATCAAAATATTTTTTGTTATTGTCACCAGCCCCAGGCCCTCCCCACTTCCTCCATATCTTCTCCAAGAATCATGGAATCGCTGAGGCTGAAAAAGACATCTAAGACCATTAAGTCCAACCATCTACTCAGCACCACCACCATGCTCACAACTAACCCATGTCCTCAGGTGCCACATCCAAAAGGTTTTTAACCACTTCCAGGGATGGAGACCCCACCTCTACCCTGGACAGCCTGTGCCAGGGCCTGACCCCCCCTTCTGGGAATAAATATCTTGAAGACAAGAGGAACAGAACTGTATACCATCTGTATCTTGAGCACAGGTGAATCACTATCATTACACAAAACAACAGCATAATGTTCTCTGTCCTCTATTTTTGTTCTTAATGTCTGACATTTTATAAGCTAATGCTCTGCAACATCATAAACTGCAATATTTTGCTCCTGAGTGGTGATGGCCAGCACAGCTTCTCATCTTGTGGAAAAGCCAGGAGACTTTCCCCCAGGCTTTACTTCCCTATGTTAACTACTCAGTCATGCATGATGGTTTCCTGTAACTCCTCACGTCTGCCCTACAGAACCATGGGTTATGTCACCTCCCTGCTCATCTGTTTTTCAGATAATGAATATACTGACCCAGACTTCACTGTGAAGTTTAAAACACACTGTGCGACTCAGGCCACATCATGTCACCAGCATCACTTGCTATAATCTGGCAGAAATACCTCCTCACACAAGAGGGAGAATTCAACATAAAATCTATCAGAAACAACCCAATTATCTTAATCTCCAACCAATTAATTCCAAATTTCACTGTGGTTCTAACAGAACATTAATGCATAGAGCCAATTGTGTCCTGGATCCCACCACCTCTTACAGCCAAGAAATTAAGATTCAATTAATATCATACTATTACAGAGCTGTAAGTGATACATGTATTCCAAGAACAAAATATGTACAATTCTGTTTTCCTAGTGGTCCATGAAAACTATGGGAATTGAAGTCTTCAGTCCTAGAAGAGATTTCTCCCTGTATGAACCACATATCTATTTCAAGAGGTAATCTGATGGCCCCATGGTTCTCACCCTTCTCTTCACTACAGCAGGCACAGGCAGCATTTCAAACAATCTTTCCTAGCTTAAAACCCTTACTGGCAATCTTAATTTGGAGCAAGAATAACAAAAGGCCATTATGTTTGGCACATCAGGTCTACAGACTTGCTATCAGTGGCATTAAACACGGACCAGGTAAAGAATTGCCGCTGTGAGCAAGGAAAGCTTGTCATTGAGAAGTGTGTTTATTATGGGTGCTGGGTAATGGTCCTGTTCTTTCCCTGTCTTCTGCAGAACGACTCCTCCCTGCTGTGACCATGGAGCATCCAACAAAGGTTACAAACATTTTCTGTTACAGCACAAGTATCTCTACCTTTGATTGGAGCTCCTTGACAGCTCACAGAACTCCTTCCTCCTCCAAACATCTCATCCTACACTTGGCAGTAATTTGGTACTTGCCCTTAGAAGTAAATCCTTTGGCTTAAGACAAATACCTAACCTGTATTTTCCTTTTATTTTACTTCTTTTATAACTCCACTTTGTGATCTTCATGACAAAGAAGAAGTAGATCATTAGTAGGTAAGTCAAATTAGCCTGGAGAAATTAGCCTAGGGAAAAGGAGGTTCAGGAAGGACCTTGTGGCTCTCCACAATTCCCTGACAGGATGGTGCAGCCAGGTGGGGGTCAGGCTGTGCTCCTAGGGAACAAGGGACAGGAGGAGAGAAACAGCTTCATCTTGTTCCAGGGGAGGTTCATGTTGGATATTAGGGAAGTTCTGCCTGGAAAGGGCTGTCAAGCCCTTACAAAGGCTGTCCAATTCATTGGTGGAGTCGCCATCCCTGGACATGTCTGAGAAATATGTGAATGTGGTACTTAGGAACACAGACTTGATCTTAAAAGCCTTTTTCAACCTAAACAATTCTGTGATTCTAGGAAATGCTAATGACAGAGTGGGTTGGAGATGTTACAGCACCGTGTGTACTGATGGTCATCTAGGCAGTATTCTACTCTCCCAAAGCTTCACAAAGTGACAATTTTTTTCTTCAAATCTCAAAGAAAAAAATCTATTCCTTTATCAGAGCTCCTGACCTGCACCCAGTGCAGACTAGCCTCATGCTTTTGGAAAGAGAACAAAACATTGATATCTCCTTATAGACTAAAAGCTGTTGATGAATTTATTCATCCTTGATGCCAAAGCAGAGATATTCCTATGAAACTGATCAAAAACATTCTATGAGCTGTCTGATGGAGTGCTCTCAATACACAGATTAAAAGAGCAAATCAAAGCAACTCCCTAGTAATGCAAACTCCCAACCAGCCCACTAATTCAAAGCCACAAGTCTGAATAAAAGGTCTGTTTTTTTCCTTGGAAAGCATTAGCAATGTATGTCTGTAACAAATCACATGATATGTAAAGACAATGACTCACTTCATTATCTTCAAAGTATGAGAACAAAATATTCTGCTGAGACAAAAGTCCCTCAGAAATGCTGATACCCACTGCACTTTGCTCTCTGGTGGCAGCAAGGAACAACAAAGCAATTCCAATAAGCCTCCGCAAAAACAGAACTGCAGAGATGACACGATTTTAGTGTGGATTTCTGTGTTGTACATGCTCATCTTACAGATCCAAAAAGGCTCCCTTTAAGGAACAGGCCTGCAAATTAAACCTAAAGTCTTAAAACTAAGTATGTGCAGAGCTGAGGAGCAAATGTGCCAGCAGTAAAATTCTGGTGGCCAGAGGAAAGGAACCCCATGGGACATGGTAGTCGTTTCTGTGGATAATCACATGGGTCAGTTCAATACATGCCAAAACTGACACTGCTAACATACTACAAGCAACAAAAACCTGCGAAATCTTCATAACTTGACACTATGCCAATACCAGGAAATTTCTTATTTAATTCACCAGAGCCCTTACTGCCCAAAAGCCACATCCTTTTCTTCTTGAAGCTGCCTGAGTACTTATGTTGGACAGGTCTGTTTTATCTGCTCTATCAGGCAGCCACAGGTGACACTAACCAATTTCTCCTAAAATGATAAAAAATCCTGACTCTAATCCAGGAAATAAATGTAGTTGATGAAAGCTCAGAAATACAACCATGGTGCCACAAAGCCCCTGCCCAAGGATTCAGTGCTGCTGGTGAGGCATTCCTGGCAGGAGTCCCAGGGAATTACTTGGAGTAACCCAGATCAAAAGCTGAGATTTATTAATCCTGATGCTCTATTACTTCCAGAGTTACACAAGGAGAAATTTTCAGCAGTAAAATTCAAACTGCATCAAAGTGCCGTGTAGCAAAGGAAGTTCCAAAATTGGGTTTTCTTTTCATTATCCCATCACCCAAAATCCATGTTGGAAAGCCAGGATGAACTGTGAAGGCATGGAGAACATAGAAGTTAGTGACAACTGAGTCTTTTCAATTAAGTATTTGCCACACAAATCATAGAGAATCTCAGTCTTTACTGTCTTGACTGTGTGATTAGCATACAAGAAACACTGAGGGGCTGGAGTATGTCCAGACATGAGAATGGAGCTGGAGAAAGGTCTGGAGCACCAGGAACAGTTGAGGGAGCTGGGGGGCTCAGCCTGGAGAAAAGGAGGCTCAGGGGGGACCTTGTGGCTCTCTACAACTCTGTGACAGGAGGGGGCAACCAGATGGGAGTCAGGATCTGCTCCCAGGAACAAGTGGTAGGACAAGAGGAAACAGCCTCAAGCTGTGCCAGGGAAGGTTTTGGTAGGACATCAGGAAGAATTTCTTCCCTGGAAGAGTGGAGGGTTAGAACAGGCTGCCCAGGGCAGCGGTGGAGACACCAACCCTGGAAGTGTTCAGAAAATGAGCTGACATGGCACTTGGGGATATTGTTTAGTGGGCATGGGAGGATTAGCTTAAAGGTTGGATTTGATGGTTCTGGAAGTCTTTTAAAGTGCTAATGATTCTATGATAAGCAAATACCATCAATACTGGTTGCCAACTAAAACCACCCCAGGTGTTAACCTATGTTCCCTTCCTGAATGTTTGCTGTTAGGACAGGCTGGGGAATAAGTTCCTCTGCTGCCAGGCAGGACCACAGCCCAACCCAGACTAGACAGGGCCAGAAGGGACAATTCACCTGGGCCAGCAGCCACAGATGTTAAATGGGAGTTTGCTCTCTGGTAGAGCTCACTCCACAAATGAATTAGGCTTAAACAGTACATGGCTGAGTGCTTAAAAAAAACAACCCAAAAGCCATCAAGTCAAAAAAGTTGTATTTAACAGACCCAGGATCCAGGCAGAGAATGTAGCTATATACCAGTTTAGCATGACCCTGTACCCAGGCAGTTTGTAAAGACAGACTGACTAATACAGGTTGATCCATAACAGGTTGATATAACACTGAGATCACAATTGATTAGACTTGGAATGAAGATAAAGTCACACAAATTAGACAGAAAATGCCAAGCAAATAAATAGTTCTTGAATTCCTAGCAATTAAGGGTTTTAAATTGCTAAAATGCTTCTGCCCAGCATGACCAGCCCAACTCTGTAATATTAGTATGCTACAAAATAACAAGTAAACGCTGAATTTTTGTAGGTATTGTTTCAGTTACTGTCTTGGTCTGGAAACAAATTGAAGATAAAATGCTCTGAAATTAGTGTTTCCTCAACAGAGAAGGGCTCCAGTAATCCCTTTTGCCAATGAGTAATGAATACCAGTGGGTGAAAGTGAAAAAACCCCAAACTGTTTATTAATGAAGGAAAAAACCCAAAAGTGTGCCCACAAGGCACAGAAAGGGGTTGTATAAATGCTAGATATGGAAATTTCAAAACCTCAACTCCCATCCGCCACCAGAGCGCTGGCTGGGAGGCAGAGATGGAGGCCACCTCTCTTTGTCTCAGGCAAACGGGAGGAACAGGAGCGCATGCAGCACCTTGGGTGGAATAGATGGGAACCACTATGGCATTAGTCTCTTCCTCACAGCAAGGAAAACTGGTGGTTTTTAGGATCCTTACTCGTGTTGGTTCAGCTTCTCTGAGATTGGTTGAGGGCAGCCCTCTGCCATCTCCCTGGACAGACCATAAAAACCCACAAAATTGAAACAGTTCAAGGAAAAAAAAAAAAAGCTGCCAAGAGGATTCCTAGTACAGCCTCCAGGCTAGAGGAAGGAAAAAAAAAACCCCTTCTTGCTTCAAGCTGGCAAAAAAAATAATCCAACAAAAGGAACAATGTAGTGTCCTGGTCCATGCTGCAGCCCAAGCACCTGGAGAGAGAGGGTTTGGACCAAATCACTCCCTGCCCCACCCCGGGTCCATCTTAGAGGATGGACTATAGCAGCCATTTCTGGGCATAAAGCAGACTACTTGGGAATAAAATATCATCATAAAATCACCCTACAACCAATACAAAAAAAAGCTGCTCCTTTGTCTATGTGGACAAACTGGCAGCAGTTTAGACCCCCAAGAGTTACCACAGCTATGCTGAGCATTCCTGAAAGAAAATATAACCCTGCAGTTGCTACCTTAGAAATTGTATGGCAGAGCTGATTTAGAAAGCAAATAAATTATCTTTTCATGTGTTCCTAAGTCATTAACTTAGAACCCTACTTCTGCATTCAGCAGCTATAGTCTGCTGTTAGAGATTTAAATTAAAGCCATACCATGCAGATGAGCTGGGTCACGGCATTGGGGAAGCTTATGTAGAAACCCAAAACCGAAGGATGGAAAAGCACTAAGGTCCATTAGTTGTAACAGCCAACAGAACAAGATCCCTAAAATTATGTTGTTAAATTGCATGAAGAAAACTGATACAAGAACCTGCTCTAAAAGCCTTTATCACATCATACAGTCTCTCACTACCAAGGAAGGCAGAAAACTATCAGAGCACTCCTCCTCTTGCTGTGTCTCCATCTCTCATGCATATTCTATTCTGAGGACATGGTTCACCTCAACATTTAAATAATAGAGCTTTTATTTTTAAAAGTCAACATTTGCAAAGATTTTACAAATATTTTATAGTGCCATTTGTTTCCATGCTTTGTTATTTAACTGCAAAGATGAAGTTACAGCAAAAGTTACCTCTTCCACCTTCAGAAATAATTGAAATTTGGTCACTAGCAAAAATTATTTAAAATAAATAATTTTAAAATTTGATACTAGTATTACTGTAATAATTACAAGCATTAGTTTCCATTCATAAGAAGAACCTTGAAGACAGAAACAAGAGACTTCAAAAGGTATAGAAGAATTTGTACACCCAAAAATCCATAAACTCAAAAAGCACTCTGCTGTAAGTCTTTAAACCCTGACAACTTTCCATCCTCCCCAAATACAGGATTCTGTCATTTAGAAAGAAATCTGGGTCTACATTTTGTCCCTGGCTTCAGTTTATCATTGGATTTAGCTCTTCGAATAAACCAAACCTTGAAGTGCAGATATCTTCTAATGAGCAGACTAACACCTTAAAAAATTAAAGCAATGCAGAGGTGAAGATCTTGTCACTTTTATAAGGAGAAATTATTTAGTCACATTGGCTTTTTTCACCCCCTTTTTACACAGCAGTGTTATTAAAAGCTGGTTTAGAGCTTTATCTAATAGCTAGGTAAGTAGCAAAGATACAAAATTCAAATGCATGAGCTTAACCTATAAAGTAGGGAAAAATTATGCTTTATTGCTCTCAGGCAGATCCTGAGGCATTGTGATGTCACAGGAGAGAGTCTGACTTTCTTCAGCAGCCCAGTGCTCACCTGGTTCAAACTGCACTGCACCTTTTCCCACAGCACATTCTATAGGCAGTATCAGTAACATCCACATCCACTGCTGAACTCTGACTGAAACACAAGAGGTCATTTTGGGACACAGTAGACCAGTAGCACAGGACACTTAATTATCATGTAGTTGTCATATAAGACAAGTTACAGTTACCCACATCACAACCAGCTCAGCAAGCTATGGAGGAAGAATAGGAAGGACCTGTCAGCATCAACACTAAGATGTGACACCATCAAATAATGCGAAGGCTACGTCAGAGGCCTGGGGCCATTTGGAATCAGTCTGGGCCACAGCTGAGTGCTCACACATGACCATGGTGGCTGACATGCCTCAGCTTCAACTGGAGACAAATTTTCCCCAGGAGCTGCAGTGCTCTGCAGCATCTTCAAGTTGTTCTTGTGAGGGATTTTTGAGAGACTGTGCTTGGCTTCTGTCATGGAGTCATAACATTTTGCCAGAGGAGGTTTAGATTGGATATTAGGGAAAGTTTCTTCCCCCTGAGGGTGGTTGGGCACTGAACAGGCTCCTCAGCTAATGGTCACAGGCCCAAGGCTGCCAGAGCTCCAGGAGTATTTGGACAGCAGTCCCCAGGGAGGGATTGTTGAGGTGCAGGGTCAGGAGTTGCACTTGATGGTCCTTTTGGTCCCTTCCTATTCAGGAGATTCTATGATGCTATGAAATAATATATTCAAATGATATTTATTTTGCAAGCCATTTAAAGCAGATAAATCAATTAAGTATTGGTCAGCCTTTGAATACAAATTCATGATGTCAGATGGAGCTGGTGCTGCCTAAATGAATTGAGAACTCTGAAGATTTTAGAACACTTAGTCCAGATATGGAATCCCTCACATACTGAGGCAAGGGCTCTGAGCCTCCAGGAGTTCCCTTGGGCATCCCAACCCACAGAAAGAGTCCTCAACTGCAGACCTACTACTCCAAGGAGGACTGACCCCACTGACAGCCCCGGCCAGACTCCACCACAGACCAGTCAGATCTGACCTATGGTCAGGTATGGTCATGCTCACCCTCCCTGGTGGGCTCTGACCTCCTGCCCCCCACAGCCCCTCGGAAATGTGATGGGGTCTAGCCTGCACAGAGCGGTCAGTGATTCATCCCTGAAGCCACACAACAGCTCAGGCCAATTGCAGGTCCCTGCTGGGGGGAGCACCTGCACAGGTGCTGAGGACATGCATCTCCTGACTGCTCTGACACCTAGCTCATGACTGGATGACTGGAATTTCTGAAGTTAACCCCTTTGAAAGGCACAACTAATGTGGGTCATGTGAGTGGACATCCTTAAGGCACCCCACCTATTCAGAGTGTGTAACACCTGTTGAGTGTGTAAACACAAAGCATATTGTCAGAAACAGGAACAATATATCCCAACCATCAGTAGTACCATCAGACAATTACACACATATGACACAGCAACTAGCACAGCCACACACTGACTGGGACAGTGTCCTCTTGATGTTGTTCCCCAGGGCTGGGGCAGCTCTGCAGGTGGGCTCTCACCTGAGTGGGGCAGAGGGGCAGAATCTCCCCCTCCCCTGCTGCCCACGCTGGGGGCTCAGCCCAGCACAGGGGGGGTTTCTGGGGTCAGTGCCCATGGCCAGGGCAGGCTGAGCCTCTCACCCACCAACAGCCCTGTGCCGATTTTGCACTTATTGACGGTGAGGAAAGGAAAACACCTACAGAAGTGATTTTTATAAGAAAAGCTGCGATTAAACCAATCAATGACTAGGTATATTGACATCTGGCCTACTGGAAAATTGACACGCCTCTGGTAATGCACGTTAAAAATCGGGGAAAAATCCGGGAAGGTTTCTTTTTTTTTTTTTCGTCCGGCCTGGGAAGAGGTAACAAGCAGGCCCGGCTCCCTCCTTGCTGCAGGGGCCAGGCCCCTTCCCGGGAAGCCCACTGAGCCCCGGGACTGGGCTGGGCCCGGCAGCTGCCGGGCAGGGGAGAAGGCCCCGTCCCGGCTGGATCGGGCCCCCCGTGGCTGTTAACATCCTGCCGCTAAGCCAATGCCCCCCTCATCGCCGCCCGCGAGGCTTAGCAAGGCTGGGCCGGGCCCCCAGCGGCTGCCAGGCAGAGAAACGAGGGGAAACCCCTGCCGTGGGCATGCTACTGGTGAGATCCTAGCCACTTCCCCCCCGGCACAGCTTTTGAAGAATCCTCTACTATAAACAGCTCCAGCCACCGTTACCAAGACCCCTTGCCGAGGGAGTGGCTCCAGCCATTCCAGAGATCATGCAGCTTGAGGCCAGAGGCGGCTCTGCACTGCCCGGAATAAACCATCATGACCTCTGCAGGCATTGGGTGAGAATATTGACTCTTTCCTTGCACGGATGAAACTTGCAAAACGTTGAATCCTCTCTGAGTGGGAGAAAAGGACAGAGTGAAGACATGTAGAGAGACAATATGAAGACATCAAGGTCAACGAAGGAGTTACATCCTAGATGGAGAATGCCTGCTTTTAGGCTGAAATTCTTTCGCAAGGCTATGGTGATGAACTGTGATATACTAGAATATCCCTTTAAGTCGTGGAAGACATGGATGGGGAGATGAGTGTTCAAATTGCAGATAAGAGCAAAGGTATTTGTGTTAAATAAATGTTGAAGTAGCTGTGATCTTATGAGAAGCTTGAACAGAAAGAGAGAGAGATGAGATGAAGATGAAGATCTGCCCCCAGGAAGAGAAGACCTCTGTACACAGAGATAAAATTATCTCAGAGAGAGATAAAGAGAATCTTTGCTTTTGAACCGCTCATCCTGATAATGGTACACTATGCGTTTACATGGCCCATAATGCAGCTGTGGGAAGGCTGTGTGATACGGGAAGGACTTCACAAATGCTGATTCCTAGGCAGCTGCTATTTGTGAGAATTAAAAGCCACAAGAGAACTGTTTTTCCTGTGGGGAAGTTTCCATGGCAGACCAGAAGAACCTTCTCTCTCTAAAAGAAATGATGAAAGACTATTTTTAGAAGTAGTAAACTGACCTAAGTTCTGTCTCTGCATGCTATCAGTGAGAAAGAAGTTGTTGGGGGAGAGAAGTGTTTTGAAGGTTTTATTCTGATTCTTACTGATTTTTTCTCTCTTGTAGTTTTGTTAATAAAGCTTTCTTTATACCCTTTAAAGTTTGAGCCTGCTTTGCTTTTTCTCCTAATCCTCTCTCACAGCAGAAAAAGAGTAAATAATTCTAGTGGGTGCTCAACCCACTACAACCCCCAAGTCCTTCTCCCCAGGACTGCTTCTGATGCATTCTCTGGGTTTGTGCTTGGAATGCTTGATTTCAATGATGCCTTAAATTTTAGCTTTCATGTTTTTCAGACTCTGCATTGCCTAGTGGAGTAGTTCTGAGCCTCATATTAAATGCTAGTAAGCTCTCTTCACAGAGTAGGCAGACAAAACAAATCCTTTTCCTGCTGAAGACCAAGGACAACAAGTACAACTTTCAGGCCCAAAAGCATAGACAACAGTGGACTGAAGCAGGAAAACAAGAAAGGGTGTGGCTTTAAAACCTGGAGCTGTAATTGGACACTTAAACCCCAATATGCAAATGAACCAAAACTTATAAAAGTGTAAGATCTCGTGACCAATCCATTTTGTGAGCATTTTAAGTCCACCCTGGGTGTAGGGCTGGTCAGGCTCTTGCCCTGCCCAGGCTGTACCCTAAAGGCCTTTCAATAAATATCTACTTTATTCTCTAGTTCTGTCCAGTCTTTGAGTGGTAGGTTTTGTCAAACATTCAAAAATACTGAAAAAACAGGTGTCTTCCCTAAGCTGTTGGGGAAACAAAAAAAGTAAATTAATCAGTGTGTTTACTGTGCATTTTACTACTGCTTAATATCTTCCTGGAAAATAGGGACTGGAAAATTATGATAAATGTAATTAATATTGTCTAACTGACAGTCTGACAAAGTGTTTTTCACACCAACAGCTCACTGGACAGATACGACTACACTACAAATTCATTCACTACCAGAATAAAACCACACACAACCACAAACTTCATAAATTATGAGCTTGGGATAAAGATGACTCCTGGCAACCAGGAAAGCTTCTGGCTTGCTTCCTTACATTTTGTTGTTTTTCTGTTAAATCTTATATCTACTGATAAATTTTAAAGGAGATCATTTCAGAAACTAGAAACTAGGCTAATAGATAGTGGCTGCTGCACAACAAACATCAAGACGGGGGACATAGACAGAGGTCATTAATACATAAAGGAAAAGAAAAACCAAAGACTGAGGGGAAAATCAGCTTCAATAACAGTTTATAATAACTGCACATTTTAATTGAATTAAAACTTTTCAAATGATTGAGTGTGGCTGGTTTAATTACATCAGCTCAGTGCAGAGAAACCTGAACCGACACGTTCCTCAGCCAATGTGCTGCTGGTGGCAGCGCTGCTTCAGAACTCACATGGCCATGCCAGCGTTTCCTGCATTGACCTCAAGAAATCCAGAAAGAGTTCTTCTACAAATAAGTGGGAATGTAAATGGGGGTGATCCTTCTGCAGCACTTGAGACAAACATGCTCCAGGTGACATAATTTACCTCACAAGTGAAATGACAGCAGAGGCAGAACAAGAACAGCAGTTACATGTAACCTCAGGGAAGGTGACTCCCACGGGAGTGAAGTGGCAAGGGTGAGTCCATCCTTCTGCAAATGGCCAGAAAGAAATTCCAAAGAGGCCAAACTGCTCCAGACAGTGGATAATATTTCTCCTCAGGGGAGGAAATGACACTTGCAACAAATACAAAAGCGTCAAGGAACAGGACACCAGGAAGATTGAAGAGAGCACAAGGGAACACTAAGGAAAAAAAAAGTTATCTAGAAGGATGCTGTCAGAAAAGCAATACAGGAGCCCTGAAGTCTGAGTGATGGACCCACAAACTCAAATATGAATGATCATAAAGTATTGATAAGCAAAGCCTTGGAACAGACCTGGGGCATATGCTGAGAGAGACAGGGGTGAACCAGAGCATAATGGAGAACATGGGCTGAAAGTCTGTGGAGAGAAGACACAAGAGAGTGAAGGTGATCGCACAGAGGTGAGAAATCAGAGAACAACATGTGAAACCCTGAAGAAGGGAAAGAAATCCAGACACTTAGGAGCCAAAGAGGGATAGCTGGAAGGCACCAGGACACCTTGCCAGGGGGGAAACATAGATTCAGGGAATGATTTGGGCTGGAAGGGGCCCTATTAAAGCCCATCCCATTCCATTCCCTACCGTGGGCAAGGACACCTTCCACTACCCCAAGGTGCTCCAAACTCCAATCTAGCCTGGAACATGTCCAGGGATGAGGCAGACACAGCTGCTCTGGGCAAAATCTACCAGGGCCTCCCCACCCTCACAGGCAACAATTCCTTCCCAATATCCCATCTAGCCCTGCCCTGTGGCAGTGGGAAGCCATTCCCCTTGTCCTAGCACAGCAGGCCCTTGTTCAAAACCCTTCTCCAGCTCTCTTGGAGCCCCCTTAGGCAGTGGAAGGGGCTCTAAAATCTCCTCTTCTCCATGCTGAACATCCCCTGTCTCATACTGAACGAGAGCGGGAGATCAGCTGCCCAGGATGCTCCAGCACTCGCAGTACCCGCAACATCCCTGTGCCCTGGGTTCTGCAGCCTGTGCAGGGCCAGACGAAGAGTGTCCGAAATATCCCAGGCCCAGGCCGGGCGGTGCCGCCATTTCACCCCGAGAGCCCGGGGGGAGGGGGCGTGGCCGAGGTCATGACAGACACCGCCTCCCCCGTGGCCCCGGCACTTCCGGCCGCCATTTCAGAGCTGCGCTGGGGCAGCGGTTTGCTCCAATCGGCTGCTGCGGAACGGCGTCACGGGGTTTAACGGCACCACCGTGGAGGAAGGGCACTGCTCTCCGGGACCTCACAGCGTTCACACAGCGGCCGGAGCCAGGGGCTCCAGGGGCTGCGGAGCCGGCACTGCCCAATGCGAGCGTGTCCGGGGGCGGCCGCTCACGACTGTGAGCCGGGAGAGTGCACCAGAGGTGGAAGCGGCTCCTGGAGCCTCCCTGCTGTTCTCTGTGTGGCGTCTGTGCCGTTAGGAAGCTGTCCATCCACCCATCCATCCATCCTCTCTCCTGTAATCCGAAATGCCTAGTTGAGGGCACTTGGCTCGTTCAGCTGGAGCAGAGGAGACTGAGGGGAGGCTCTTCGGGGGCTGCAGCTCCTCCTGAGGGGAGGCAGGGGGGCAGGGGCTGAGCTCTGCTCTGGGACAGGGACAGGAGCCCAGGAAGGGCTGGAGCTGTGTCAGGGCTTGGGATGGAGCTCAGGGAAAGGTTCTTCCCCCCGAGGGTGCTGGGGCACTGCCCAGGCTCCCCAGGGAATGGTCCCAGCCCCAAGGCTGCCAGAGCTCCAGGAGCGTTTGGACAACGCTCTCAGGGATGCTCAGGGTGGGATTGTTGGGGTGTCTGTGCAGGAAAGGGTTGGGATCAAGGATCCCTGTGGGTCCCTTCCAACTCAGGACATTGGGATTTTATGATTCCATGTTTATTCACAGCCAGGTACAACCACTTGTCCTCACCCTGCTGCTTCCATTTGTCAATGCCCGCTGCATGCATCCCTCCTATGTCAAAACCGCGTTCACCAAGGGTTTTCCTGGGTCACTGTGTTTGCAGAGCTTTCTTCATGTTTCGAGATATCCCAAGAAAGGCCATGATCAAACATACCTGTGGCATTCATGTTGCATCATCTTGAGACGATTCCAGACATGACATCTGGCTTTAAGTTGCTAAAATTCCACATCATAAAACCTTCAGGCTGATATTTTCATATTGAACTGAAACACTGTAACAGACCATTAATATATTTAGCAAAAAGAGATAATTAATTTAAAATTGACACACTGTTTCAAAGGACAACACATTTCAATTGCCAGCACATCTTAAAGAAGTGTTTATGGTGATATATGAAATTATGAGATGGCAAATATGCTGTCAAAAGATAAAGGCTCTGTGCCGTGTTGTGCTCATGGCCTCCATTTTTGAAGATTGGAGACTCACCTCATGTCCAAGAATGGGATTGTTAATGAAAACCTGGATGATACAAGGAAAACATCGAATTTACAGTAAAAGAAAGCTTCCACTGATGTGAATGACAATATTGCGATTTTGGGGCTGGCACGATGAGCAAATAACAGATGCACAAACATCTTTAATGTTTTATGAGGCCTTGAAGGATATTTCCAAAGCTGTCAGGCTTGGAATTTTCATGTGAGGATTCCCCATCTGGCATTGAGAGCTGTTGTAGAGAGGAAAAGAAAATGGCAAAGTTTTTACATTGCTCTTAATCTAATATCCTCGGTGAACTCTTCATGGAGCTGAACATTAGGGTCTCTGTCATGCTGTGCCCATTGGATATGGCAGAGGCTGGGCTGCCCCTGGCTGTCACATGTGGAAGATTAGGACGTGGCCCAATGTAACAGGGACACTTGAAGAGGTTTCTGGAGCAGGTTTCTGGGCAGTTAAACCAGGAAACATCAGTGCAGCCATGTTGGGAATTTACCCAACAAGGTCTTGCTAGAGGCCACATCAGCATAGGCAGAGAAAAGATATTTGTATTTTTATTGTGTAATTTGCCACGTATTCCAGTGGACAGAGTATTTCCATATGTGTACATGGAAATGCCAAAGAACACAAACTCCTGTCTTGCTGCAATTCCCATCCTTCAGGGGAGATCTCACTCTTCTAGACTTAAGGAGCTAGAGAAGGAGAAATTTGATTTTCAGGTATGTCGCTCAACTAAGTAAAACTCAAATCATGACTCACATGTGAATGAAAAGGAACATCACGTATAGTAATGCAGAAGTATTCTGATTTTTTCCTCCCAAAGTTGAGTACTTTAACACAGGATTTACAGACCTGAAGCTTACATGTGACACATTAAGCATGCTGCTTTGTACCGGAGTATTATTGCAGAGTACTGTTGGCAATGACAAAAAGACTTCTTTTTCTGCAGAATAGTGGAATTTTACTCTCACAGATGACTCCCGTGCAGTGGAAATATGTGCAGGTGCAAAGGGATGCCCTTGGCGACGAAAAGTGGAAACGGAAGACGGAAAACTCTTGGGCAGCTGGTCCCTTCAGGCCACTGCAGAATTTCTCAGAGCACAGGGAAGTGCTGGCCACCAGTTTCTTTGACAGCTCATCATTTGCATCTCATTTACACAGGAAGCATTTAATCACCATCATTCCCGTGGGTTGTGCCCGGGCTCCAGTTGACATTTGCCCTCAGGCGAGGAGAGGCTCGGCTACCGGGAGCGCTGCCCGCAGCTGGCGGGCCCACGGCTGCCGTGCTCCATCTTTCCACCCGAACCAGGCTCCGTGGCACAGGGCATCACTCGCTTTTCTCCTTCTCCAAGAGCCCAGTTGGCCACAGGAGGCACGTTCTCCTCCGGGCTCTTTTTCACAAGAGCAGCCGACCCGCGGCCGGGGCGCACCGGCCCTTCCCGAAGCCCCGAGCCGGCCCGAGGAGATCGCTCTGGTTACGCTGCCAGGCCCCTCCAGCCCCGGGCGCTGCCGCCTCTGCGGAGTGGCCCCGGCCTCGCTCCCCTCCCCCCGGCGCGCACTAGGCTCCTCCCCCGGCCAGCATTTGACGGACGGGCGGAGGAGCCAGTAGCGCGCGGGGCACGTGCGCGCGGTAGCCAATGGGTGTCGGCAGGCGGTACGGGGGGGTGGGGCCGTGGCGCTGGAGCGGCTCGTTGTGCGCTGCGGACCGATCGCCTCCCGCTGCCCGGGCCCGGTTGCCGCCGCCGCAGGTGAAGCCACGCGCGGGGCTGTGCCGCCGCGCCGCCGCCCCTGAACAGCTCTGGCGGCATCCGCGGGGCCGGCGCGGGAGGGAGCTGGGCGGCGGGGCCCGAGCGGCCGGGCCGAGGCCTGGGCCTGGCGGGGTAGCCCAGGCCTGTGGGGGGAGGGGCCGCGGGGCGGCGCGGGCCTGGGGCGGCGGGCGCTCGGCGGGGTCGCGGCCTGCGGGGCTCGCAGGGGCCAGATGGGGCTCGGGCGGGGAGCGGGTCCCGAGGCTACCGCGCTTGCGGCGGGAAGGCCGCGGGTCGCGGTGCCGCGATGCCCTGCGAGTCCGCGCCGCCTCTCAGGGCCTTTCTCCGTCCGGTTAGTGGCCTCATTTTTCATGTTTATTTTTTCTCTCGTCTGTGCGGACACAACTTTTAAATCTCCAACACTGGTTAGGATTGACACGTCCTCGATGACTGGCGGTACCCGAGGGTCCATGCCAGCGCGGTCAGTGCCGGTTGGCTTCAGTGCTAGCAGCGGGTCCGGTGATGGTGTGGCGAGGGCTTGATGCTGTAGAAATCATGGCTAAAGCAGCAGCCACTGTTGTTTGTGCTCATGGGAGCAATTCAAAGTAGAGCCTTTGCTCTGTTTTAGCGGTTGGAAGAGGTGAGACTGTCCTAGGGGCCGTTTCACGGTAGTATGCATGAGGGGCATGCCGTGGGGAGGCGAGTGCTCCTGCTGGGTTCTGCACTGCTGGGAGTGCAGGAGCATTTGTTGGGCACAGAGTTGTATCCGAGACTTGCTGGGAAAGGAAGCAAGGTTTGTTACACCAGGACTTGCACTTGGATCCTGTTATCACTTAGTGAGGCACCTGTGGAAAACAAAAGAGGAAAGAGTCGGCATGGGTAGGGATGAATTACTTTTGTTAACGCCTGTTGTTGTTATATTTGATCACTTTTTGAGGTCTTTGTATTTTTGTTCATTTTACTCCCTGATTTATGGGTGTTGACTGCTCATATTGCTCAGCTCTCACCTCTACGGGTTGTTGTTTCCCTGTACTTATGTTTTAACCACTTTTTTTCTGGAGCTGTGCAAACAGTTCTGTGACTTGTATATTCCCTATTACAACTAGGATGATGCACGTGTTCTGTAGTCTTTATCAAACCTGTAGAGTTGATGGGATTTCTTCCTGTTGAGTCCTGGGTTATGTCTGTGTGTGTGATGAATAATAAAATCAAGAGTTCTGAGCCTGTACGTCTATGCTGCATGAGATGTTACTGCGAGTGTCCTGGTTTTTGTTTGAAAGCAGAGTAATTGTGTGTATAATGATCCCAGTGCTCCTGTGGTTTCCATGATTCAAGGCATTCAGTCATCCAGAGTTAAGCTGTGGTTGCAATAGGCTCTCTCCAGGCCTGACTGGAATATGAACAGGAACATCTTAAGCTGGTGTGTTTGTTAAATGTGTTGTACAGTTAGTTTATAGCCCTGCTGTGGGTGGTTCTGCAGGACCAGACGAACTCCTTAGGGAGTTGTCTTGTGCAGTACCAAGTTTGTGAAAACAGCAGCAGCAGGAAGCAGGGTCTGAATGGAAATGTGAATGTTGTGTGTAGCAGCTTATCTGTATTTGTTGAACAGTGTCTGGTGCTGACATTAATTTAATGTGAAATGTACTCTATACTCTGAATTCAAGCACTCTTTTCTTCCTGTTTCTTGCATATTCTGTCACTTTTTTTTCCCTCTGGAAAAAGCCCTCCTTGTCTTGACCTGAGACATGCCATTTTACTTTCAGAATCCATCTATTTCAGCTGTTGTAACAACCTACTTTCTCTCCCGAAGCTTTGGTCTCTGTCTTGCTCATTTGTTGTGAGCTCTCTGATTTGATTCTCAAAGTTATTGGCTGTCACTCTGACCACATATGGATAAGCTGCCTGTGAAGTTGGTAGACATTTAGTCACCAACTTTAGAAAGCTCAAACTTGCTGTATTTTCAGACTTCAAGTAGAAGTTTAGAAAAGCTGTTCTTTCTGCACTTTAAGGTACTTTAGAAGCAGCCTGGAAGGCAGTGACAGGAAAGTCCTGCCAATTTAAGCATTTAGAGAGAATGACAGAGTTCAGCAAAGGAGAGGTGATACATTTTGACTTGTGCTGAAAATGATCAGGGCACGTCTCCTGTCTGATAGGCAGTTCTGTATTCAGGCATCTGCAAGCTTCAAACTGCTGGCCTAAATCATCCATTTGATTACACAACCTTGTTATATGTAGGTGATGTATGTAAAAATAGATTTTAATTTTATTTTCCTGAAGGGATAGGGTAGAAATAAGCTGTGCTGAGAAGGCAGAGACATTCTTCATGTGTGTGGGTTTGCTGCCTTTGGGTTTTTTGTTTGTTTTGTTTTTAATATTAGTAGTAGTGGCATAGTACTACAAAGGTATAATTTTCCTATCTCCTACTGCTTCCATGGCCTCCATGTAGGAACACAGCAGCAAACCACAGTGTCTCACCAGGCCTTCAGAGATGGATTTTCAGCTAGTTGTTTTGTGCTGGTGAGCAAATTGGATACTATCTTTTCTTCCTGCTGTTGCCTTCCTGCTCCATCAAGGGGAGAGTATCTGAAGATGGGTCAGTGTTATCCAAGGCTGGATCAATGTATGGAGTGGCTTTTGTCAGAAAGTGTCTGAAATCTGCCGTTCTTACATCCTCTTTTTCTCGTCTCCTTCCTTCTCCCTCAGAAAGGAATCATTCCCTCACAGCACAGTTGTCTCCAGATGTCTTTTGTGTAGGTGAAAAAATTGCCAAAGGCAATTTATGGACAATCTGATGCTGTCTAGAAAAGGAAGGTTTTTTTGGGTTTTTTTTGGGGGTGTTTTTTTTTTTTTTTTTTTTTTTTTTTTTTTTTTTTTTTTTTTTTTTTTTTTTTTTTTTTTTTTTTTTCCTTTTAAATAAATGTTTATCATAAATCTGTTTTTTAAAAAATAGCAGTGCAGAAGGTGAGATAGTCTGGACTTCACAAAGTTCTATGTTGTCTCTTCCCTGCATAAGAACTTGGTGGCGTTAACTGGCAGCATCTTCGACCCAGAGGCAAACAGCTGTGGAATCACAGAATCCCAGAACGGCTGGAGTTGGAAGGAACCCCTTAGAAACATCTTGTTCCACTCCTTGCCATAGTCAGGAACAGCTTCCACTATCCCAGGTTGCTCTAAGGCCCATCCAGCCTGGCCTGGAACACTGCCAGGGATCCAAGTGCAGCCACAACTATTCTGGGAAACCTGTGCCAGGGCCTCACCACACTCTTAGGGAACAATTCCTTCCCAATATCGCATCTAACCCTGCCCTCTGGCAGTGGAAGCCATTCCCTGTGTCCGGTCCCTCCATCCCTTGTCCCCTGTCCCTCTCCAGCTCTCCTGGAACCCATTTAGGCCCTGGAAGGAGCTCTGAGCTCTCCCTGGATCCTTCTCCTGGTGAATACCCCCAACTCTCCCAGTCTGGCTCCAGCCCTCAGAGCATCTCCATGGTCTTCTCTAGTCTCACTCCAGCAGCCTCCATGGTGCTGAGGACTGTATTGTGCTGCTTAGAGGGTGTGGATGTGAAACTCTGAGCAGAGTCTGGTATCTCCAGAGTTCCAACAGTATCCTCTGTCAGGGCTGACTGTTGACCTGGGAAGATTTGGCAGCAGATGTTCAGTGTCTCAGCCACCGGTTTCTGATTGCCCTTGTTCCTACAGCTTGAGCTGAAAGTGGCCCTGATCCCTGCTGTGTGTTGGACCACCAGTAGATGGTAATTATGGCCAGCCTGTATCTGATTTCTGACAGCATCCCAGTGTTGATTAATTTTGTTCCTAGGAACTGAGTGTAGTTCATCAGACTGGTAAAGTAAGGTCATTGCTCTGAAGAATGCAGCTTATTTTTTGGTCTCAGATGCTTTTGTCTCTGAATTGCAATATAAGTATTGACAAAAACATCTTGATGCTATTATTATAGGGACATGAATAAAAATGCAACTAAGGGAAGCATTTAAAACCCTTCCAGCAAATCTGATTGCTAAGGAACATATAAAACTCCTTCGCTGAAATACTAAAATCATGACAGTTGAGATCTGTTAGACCAAGAATGTGCTTAAAACTGAATTTATGCCCAGTGTTTATAAAACAACGTCATAATTTAAAAAGAGCTTATATTATGTTGTACTGAAATCAATGATTAGGCGTATGGAAATAGAATTTGTGGAAATGTAGCAGCAGATTTTAGTAATAGCTGCTTTTGGTGCTGAGCTGTTTTTACTCGCAAAAGTGTTGGAATCTTAGGTGCAGTTGAGCTGATGAGAACAAGGGTAGTGTCCTCATTTCTGGGGTGCAAAGGGGAAAAGAGTCAAAGGGAGGAGATCAGTTATCTCTGGAAAACCCAAAGGATTGGAAAGCAGAGTTTGCTTGGTTACCAAATTTGCAAACGGAATTTACATGTCGGTGTGGAAGGATCATATATGTACAGCATCTGTGACAATAGAGTTTCAGGGTAAAAGAATGTTCCTGTCTAAAGACAAATGTTTTTTTAGTGACCTTCAATATCGTGTGTCAGCACTGAGTTAGTTTCATTTTTCGTGAGGTGAGAGGGGAGAGTTAAAATGCCAATTGAATCAAACTGAATATTGAATTTAAAGTTTTTGTGTTTACTGATTTAAAATATTGTGGCTGCACAGCAGAGGAATTCAGATAAGCCAGAGAATATTGACCTGATTGATTGCTCTGGGACAGTAGAAGGAGAACTAGGATAACTAGTTTGGGGAAAGAATTTGTGACACCTCACTTTCTGCCTTTAAATTTCCATGTATATCCAATAATCATGTTCACAGTTCAGGAAGATGGCTTTTCCAGCAGAACTTAGGATTCATACTCATGAAACATAGCTGCCACTCATCCTTAGCAAGGAAAGGTGAGACCAAGACTCTCGGGTTGTGGTCACAGACTTTCGGAAACATCATCAGGCACCTCTCAAACACGGCACACTCCCTCATACCTGATTTGGTTTTATTTGTAAGAAAAGCATTACCCTCTGCCCTCACAAACGTACAGCGAAATAATCTGTTGGAAGACTTAGATATGTTGCTTGGATTTGAGTTGAGGCTTTGAAGTGTGTGACCTGTACACGCTGGGCTGACCTTCGATTCTCAACTTGATGCTGTTTTCCCTTATACACAGTGTAAGAGCCATTCTTGAATTTCAGAGATAATCTGGATTTTGTGATTTCTCCCCTCAAATGGCTTTTGATGTTTGGTCAAGATTTGACAGGAATTTGAAGGACTAGTGCATGAATGTATGGTGAATCAAGTACCGACAAGGCTTGCACTGCACTGTCCTTGTCCTGTGGTCTGTCTGTGTGTTCATGGAGAGGTCTGTGCTTGTGTGGTGCAATATGGAGAGCTGTTGGGGACATGAAAAGTGTTTGTGTGACTAATAAAAGGTGTTTTCTTGTAGATTATGGGGAAAGGCTCTGTGATGTAGAGATGTTTGGATTAAGTAATTGAGAGAGATGTGTTCTGACTATGGAGTGCTAGGAAACTCGTTTGTTTTTCTTGGGAGGTATGTAGGCCTAGGGGAGTGTTTTCTGCTGGTGTGACTGTTGGGGTGAAACCTGTTCTGTTCCTTACAGTGATTTCAGATAAGAAAGTATGTTGCTTTTACTTCCCCCAGTGTCTGTCTTTCTCTGTTGTGATTAAACTCTTGCTGTCTGCAATGCAAGTTTTTGCATGACAACACTGTGTTGGATAGGTCTTGAAAATTGTTTTCCTGAAGCAGTTTAAATTCACGGGGGCTCTTCAGGCTGTTTTACATGTGTGGCATTGGTTTTGATATGTGTTCCAGCCTGGACATCTCAGCACCTCTGCACCTGCCTTCTGGATTGGACTTGCCTGAATGTAGTAGTGTCCTTTTTGTTCTGCTTCAGTTGTGGTCTCCAAGAAACAGCTCAGCAGCTTAAGACAAGATTGTTGCTTCTTAGTCAGCCATGACTCTGGGGAGGAGGCATGTCAACAAATATGTGTGTGCTGGAGAAACAGAAGGGCTCTAATAGCCTTGAGGTTCTACTTGAAGCACCCCATTCAGAGTCTTAAATACAAGGCAGAGCTCAAGAATAAACCTATGAGACTGAAGTGCAACTTCATGAAACAGCTCATGGGCAGAACTCAGCAGCATCAGTGGTTTCAGAATGCCTGTCCATTTACCACTGCTAACACCAACAAGGAGATTTCACCAGGCTTCAGTCCACTGAAGCCCTTCCTGTATAGAGTGTGCTGGGTGATGCTGACTTGTACTTCATTGCAAAGAAAGATGGAGGTTTTGGGTGAGTAGCTGGGTAAGCAGCCTCAGGTCTACTGTGGTTTAAAGACCATGCTGTACTTGCTGTGGCTCCTTCCCAGTGCCAGTCAAGGTGCCATGAGCTTTGTGCCAGAGAGCTCATTGATCCAGGAAGAATTTCCCATCTTAGGTTCTGTACTAGCTGATCCATCATCCATCCCACCTGAAGAGCTCCCTCCATCTCTGGGTACCCCCGCAGAAGAACGACATGGACCTGTTGGAGTAAGACTAGAGAAGACCATGGAGATACTCTGAGGCCTGGAGCCCCTCTGCTCTGGAGCCAGACTGGGAGAGCTGGGGGTGTTAACCAAGAGAAGAGAAGGCTCCAGGGAGAGCTTAAAGCCCCTTGCAGAGACTAAATGGGTTCCAGGAGAGCTGGAGAGGGACTGGGACAAGGGATGGAGGGACCGGACAAAGGGAATGGCTTCCACTGCCAGAGGGCAGGGCTGGATGTGATATTGGGAAGGAATTGTTGGCAATGAGGGTGGGCAGGCCCTGGCACAGGGTGCCCAGAGCAGCTGTGACTTAACCTGGATCCCTGGCAGTGTTTCAGGCCAGGTTGGATGGGCCTTGGGGCAGGTTAGGATAATGGCACATTTTACCCCACATACCATGGGGTAGCCCATGGCAGGGGATGGAATGAAATGGTCTCTAAGGTTCCTTCCAACCCAGCTATCCTGGGATTCTGTGAGCATCTCTTTAGGTGTCTACATACTAACTTGTGACCCCAGTAGTGGTCTGGTGCCTTTTTAGTCCTGTGAACAAGGTGAAGGTAGGCAAAGCCTCTTGCCTGATGTTTAAGACAGACAGTTCTTGCCAGTGTTCTCGTTTGACCTGTTCTCCATAGATCGATATAGATTTTCCTTCTTAGCAAACATCTTTCAGGGAAATAATTAATAGCAGTGATTCCTAGAATTCTGGATGGAGATAGAGAGTATCACTGGGAAAAAGCTTTTATTGGTCTGTTGCCAGAGCCATTAAACCTGTGGGATCTGGTGTGCTTTTGTGAGACAGCGATTGTCATGGTCAGTGCAACATTTCTGCAAATGATGCCCATGAGAGCTTTTCAATCCAGTCCTGGGAATGCTGGCCTGGCTGAGGGTGCCTGGGCAGTCATTGGGACAGGTGGTGAATTTGTTGGGCTGCCTGCATTTGAGCATCTCCAGAATCAGTGGAAGATTCGGACACTGTTGTTGCTCTGTGCACCCTTGGCATTGTAAGTTTTAGGACATCTTACCCAAGGAAGAAGGTGGCTGCTGCCTTTTCAAACAAGCTTCTGCAGCATTCAGTTATTTTTTAAAAATTGTCATTTTGGGAAGGGCAGTGCAGTGGAATCTAGTCTTAAAGTTTTAGATTTTTGGGACATGAAACTGAAGGCCTGTTTTGGAAAGGTTGCAAGTTACCAACCTCTTTTCAGTCAGTCTTCCCAAATGGAGCCGTTGGACCTTCTTGCCATCATTGACTTGTCTACTGGGAATATAAATGCATTCAGTCTTTAGATTTATGTCATTGTGGATTGATAAATGTCAATTAATGAAGTTCTAGATACAAATTAGTGTCTAGGCCTGGTTCTCAAATCTGGAATATTTGCTGATAAAAATGGATTGTTATCTCTTTGGTAAAGAAAGGTCAGGACATTCTTTCAGCATATTTCAGTGAGAGCAGAATAAAAACTTGTTTTCCAGTGTAGCATTGCTTGTTTCACCCATCATATCTTATAGCTCCTTTTCTCTTTGTACATCCTTGCAGTATGCAGAGGTTACAATTCTTCAGGGGCTCTGTTTAACTTTGCTGGCATGAGAACTGTTCACCTGTTGATGAATACACCTGGTGCAAGTGGGCAGTGGCAGTGTGAGCTCCAGATTGTTTTGGGAGGGGGTTCTTCAACTCTGACAGACTTGGGACCATTTCCATTTCCCTGGGGAGCCTCTTCCAGAACCTTTTCCTAATATCCAACCATGGCCTCCACTGACACATTGAGGAGACCCTGGACTAAGCATCAGCATCAGGATGGGCACAGACTGAGATGGGGCACAACCCGGAGGGCTTTGTCCAGGGTCCCTCCCCAGGGGCACCAGCTCGATCTGTTCTGTGTCACTGCACCACAAAGGAACTGGAGTCTGGACTGCTTTGGGAATCATGGGGCCGAGCTGGTGAGAGGAGCTGGTCTGTCTGGGGAGTGTGGGGAGTCAAATGGGGTCTGTGGGGTCACTGGAGCCGCTGCTGCAAAGGGGCTTTGTTCCTAGCAGTGCCAGTCTGGGGCAGTGCCAGTGGGACCCACAGAGTGGCATCAGACCAGTCGAATGGGGGAATTTCCTTAACATCTCACCAGCAGAGGAAGTGGTTTCTCACTAACTTCCAGGCTGGCTGGTGTTAGTCTTGCAGCAGATTGTGTAAGTGCTCAGCAAAGAGATTAGGAAGATAAAAGCATCTTCTCTGTCAGGCTCTGCTCCTTTAGCTCTTCACTGTGCCTTTATTGTTCCTGCATGCCTTGTTCCATGGAAACGTTTGCCAGGCCTGAATGCAAGGGTTTGCTTTCTGAAAGCCTGAAGAAAAGCAGGTGGAAGGTTCCTTCCCACCATCTAATGGCTCTGAATCAGCACTGCCCCAGGCACTGCTGGAGTACCCTGGGGGATGCAGACTGTGAGTATTGCAAATAGGTTAGAGGATGTGGGACAATGATGGAAAGTCAGTAGCCACTTGCCAAACTCTTGTCAATTCTGTTTTGTGCCAAATATGAGTGTGGTAACTTGCCATCGTGGTGTGCTGGGAAGGTTTTTCTTCTTGGTATTTGTCCTCCTTCCTTTTCGGGCAGCAGATACACCATGGAGAATTAAACCCAACCCCCCCAATCTTTTAAGTGTCTGTTTTTGAAATCATTACAATATACAGCAATTTCTTAATCTTAGCAGCAGGAAGGATTTATATCATAAATAAATGGCAATAAAGGGCAAATTTGGTTAAAATTAATTTTGACTTTCTCCTCTTAAAGGCAGAAAAATCTCAGTGTTTCTTCCTTGGCTTACTAAATATTCTATTTGTAGTGTACAACTTGCACTCATCAACATATTGTGTGTTCTGGTTGTAGGGCTTGAATTTTGTAGATGGCAAAGGCAAGTGAAGTTGCCTTCTATTCAAATAGTTCTGAAAATGTGTGTTATATGGTTTTATAGCTTAGATGTGGTGACCAGAGATGGTTCAGCTGTTTGAGTTTGTTTACCAGAACAGGAAACTTCTCTGAGATTGTGCTCAGCAAGTTCTGACAGAGTTAGGAGGGAATGTGTATTTAATGACACAATTCGCAGTGTAACTGAGATGACCTGGCAGCTTAAAAATTGTCTGCTGAGGGGAGCCTCTTCCCCCGCTTCCAGCTTTGCAGTGCCTCCCCCTGCTCTCCTATTCTGTGGCATTAACTGGTGCTGATCTTGCTGCAAGGAAAGTAGATTAAAACTGCTGACACAACGAGAAGGGCTTCCCCCCGTGTGGTTTTCCATTGCTTTCACAGTACAGATTGGTTATCCCATGGGCAGAGGGTGCCAGAATGGGTTTGTGTTGACACTTGAAACACAAAAATGGAGGTAGAACCTGATCTATGGGTGAAGGGGAGCAAGAGCTGCCAGCTCTTAATGCTTCAACACGTATTGAAAAGATAAAGATTCAGTTCAAATCCATACTGTGTTAAATCTCAAATTAGCATAAATCTTCTCATGGTTTACTCTGTAATGATGTGCTCAAGTATTTGTTTAAAGATTTGACTTTCATTGTCCGACATGAACCAGCAGCTGCTGGTGAAGGGCCTGGAAGTGCAGGGAGCATTCCCTTTTTAGACTGAGGATTTCTGGTTGCTGTTTCTGGCTTGTTCCATTATTCAACTTCAGTAGTGGTGCAGTCCCTGGGAAGGCTTATCCTTTAGCAGATCCAGATAAGTAGATCCTGTTGCAGAAACAGGATTTGGATATCCTGATTTTAACTATTTCAAAGTAGTTTAAGTTCTTGAAAAAGTAGGATTCTGGCAAGCCATGAGCAGCCTGAGTCTGGTGTTTTAGTTGTAGGTCAACTGAAACATCAGGATTCAGTCGCTGATGGTGGACTAAGGCAGAGAGTATCTTCCTGTAATTGGAATTCGGGATGTTTTCTCAAGGCTTTCTTTAAAAAGCTGCAAAAATAGAAACTCTGCCAAATATTCAATATGCTCCCAAGTCAGTGTGCAGCACTCACTGGTTTCATACACACGGTCAAGCACCAAAGACAGCATTAAACAGTAACAGGCCTTGAGGTGCAGGATCGACAACATTTACAGGGAAAAACATTCAGAAAATTGATAGTTCCCAGTTGAAACACTGGACTGGGTCAGATCTTGCTGCTTCTTGTCTCCTGTCTGAAAGAGTTCTGGGCATAAAGTTGGAATTCAGGTTGAGGTGGCAGTTTGGTTGTCGAGGCTGGTCGAGTACCTGGGCATGGGATACCTGATTTTTACCTTGGCTGTTGGGAATACTTCGGTGTTTACAGGAATGTCTTCAAAATCTATCTTAATGCTTTTTATTAATGTAAAAAAATAGAAATCCTAAGGAGCTCTTTAATGGTATGTAGTTCTGTAAAATGTCGTGTTTGTGCTTTTGAAAGAATAAATTGTATGGAATTTTCAACGAATAGTGTTTTGTTTTCTGAGTTGAAAAAGTGCATTGCTGAAGCAGTGGCTTGTTCTCAGTTTTTTAAATAAAGAGTCAAACTTATTTCAGGTAGAGGAAGTTTGGTTTATGGAAATGTGAAGATCTAAACCTCACTGAGATTTTTTCACTTTGCAGATATATTGTAAAATGTCCAATGGTTATGAAGATCACATGGCTGAAGATTGCAGGGATGATATTGGTAGGACAAATTTAATTGTGAACTACCTCCCTCAGAACATGACACAGGATGAATTACGGAGTCTGTTCAGCAGCATCGGTGAAGTGGAATCTGCAAAACTTATTCGGGACAAAGTTGCAGGTATGATGTAGTATTTCAGAAATTGTCACCTTGTTCTAGACTGCTCGAGCAAATACTTGGTTGAATACAACTTAATGTAGAAATATTAAATATTTGTGTGTGTGTCATCAAACAATTGACAAGTTCACCTGGAACTCCAGTAATGCCAGGATTGGGTATTTCAGGATGGAATGCTCAAGGCTAAGTTAATGAATATTGTCTGTATGTCTAAGAATTCTAAGAAGTACAGTTCCCAAATTGAACATTAATAGACAGGTCTAAAACTGGTTTAAATTTAGTCCCCAGTTGATTTATTCTTCCTGCAGTGTTTTTGACTCCACCTGAACTCTGAATATACAAACAAACCTTTTGTTCTGTTTTTGATCAGTAAAATAAAGGTGTGCTGAGGTTCTGAAGTGGCTGTAGGTCTTATCACTATTGCAGAATTTAACTTGTAAGTTCCTTAAATAGGATTGGTAGTAGTAGCTTTAAAATATGAGAGGAATGAATTGTTCTGACTTGTGAAACTTAATGGTTCCTTGAAGCATAACAAATGGTGACAGAGCAACTGTTTTCATATCTGTTTAGTTGCAGGAGGTTTTAGCTGCTCTCTGAAGAGGTTTTAATCCTTGCACTGTTAAAATATTTCATTTACAGGTTTTGGTTATTCTTGTTCAGAATTTGCAGAATCTTGGATTCAGTGAGAGCACTTGGTTGTTTCTGGAGGGGAAAAAAAAAGTGCTGTTAACTACCTGTGCACTGGTGTTTGTTTCCAGCCTGCAGCTCACTGTTGAATTCTGTGCTGTGCATGCTCAGTATTGTATTTCAGAATCCAGCAATACTGATTGTTATCTAATAAGTAACGGAACCGGCCTGAGACTGCTCCCTGGTCTGTAAAAGCTGCATGGGAGCTGATGGAATGCATGAGACCTCTTAGTGTGTAATGTTTAGTGCTTTATTTGCTTGAGAATACCCATGAAAACTGAATAATTAAAAACTTCAGAATTTCCCTTCCTAGTAGCCTCTAATTTCCATGTCTCTGGCTTTCCTGATGAAGTATCTCATGATATCTGTCTGTCTATAAATATACTTCAGGGATGTATATGTTCAGTCATAATAAAATAGTTACATAAATACTGGTTTCTTTGAGTGTTTTGGTAGGTGTTTGTCCTAGATGTTGTCATGTGCTTTGTAGCACTTAGAAGTTGAACCTTATTCTGAAGGCTGGTTTTGTAAGGAATCAGACCCCTTGCTTAATGATAGCAGGTCATAGCTGGCCCACACCTTAGACTGTAATATAGGCACAGAATCACCTGTGTGGGAGGGAAGGATATTTTCAGTGGGGAAGCAGGAGACTCATCAGTGCCTGAAGTTGAGAGCCTGCTTCACACTGTTACCTGTAGCATCAAACACTCTGGTAAAGTCTGGTTAACTTTAACTTGGAACTTGACTGTGCTGGGTAGTTTAATGTCCAAAACATACACTTGTGTGCTCAAGGTTGTTCTTATCCTTAAGAATCAAAAGTAAAATTACTGTTATTGTTGAAGAGAGTCCTTGAGTGCCTGTGGACAGAATACTGGCTCTTCTCTAAAGTGTTTGCGTGTGCTGGATTCTGTGTGGCTGCTGTGGTCATGCCACTGAATTTTGTTGCTACTTAATTTTTCATTTGCTTGCAACAGTATTCAGAGCAGTTGCCAATCATCTCCATGCTTACTAATAGTTCTGAAATATCAGTGCCAAAGAGCTGGCTCGTTCTGAGCATTTTTTCTTCTTTTGCTTTTGTTTCTGCTCTTGATGTTCACATTATATTCTGTATTCTCAAACTCTCTGTTAAACAGCAGTTCCTGAACAGAAAAATCTGGTGGCACAGTTCTGCTTTTCTTGTGCCTCCACTTGCATTTCTCTGACCCTGTGGCAGACAGCAGGAAACTGGAGCTGCAGACAAACCTGTTCAGCTCCCTGACCTTGGTTTCTGGTCAGATAAGTCATAATATTGGCATGTGAGATAGAGCAGGTTGAGTGGCCTGGACAGGAGGGAGGGAACCTTTTGCTTTTCTTGGAATTAGACTTTTTGGATCAGTTTAGTTCTTTCCAATGAAGTTGTAGCTTTTGGTGCCCCCATAAAGTTTTAATAATCAGAGTATTTTGTCTTTGAAGTTCCCTTTATTGTTTGTGTTTGCAGAGATAAAATCAACATTTAGTTGAAAATGCTTGCTTTTTGTAAAACATTGAATGATACATAGATTTCTTCTCAATTTATTGTCTGTTAATGAAACCTGGGGCAGAAAATACTTCTCTCTGGAATGCAGTTTTTCATGACTTACTGAACTGGCATAAGCTGTCTGGAGACTGATTACTGGGATTCAAGAATTGATTTGAAAGCCAAAATTTGGATTTGTTTGAGCAAAGTATTTTATTATGATCATTACATATGTTGTTGCATTTTGCTTCAAATGCAGCAGAGTATTGAATAATCTGTATTCTATGTGTTAGGTTGTGGTTATAAAATGTAGAGAAACTCCCTGAAGCCTCCAGACTGGTTACCCTTTATTGCACTACCAATGAGCCTTACAGGAAGGTGAAAGTAGCAGCAAACCATGGTGTCATTTTGCATTCCTTGCCAGGGCCTTTTGGTTTTGTGTACATATGGGTTATAACCACTGATAAAGATGTGACTGTGTGTCTTGTTTGTTGTTTGAGATGTGACAGCTTCCTTTTCTGTTTGTTTTTTTTTTTTTCTTCTTTTTTTTTTCTTTTCTTTTTTTTTTAAAGTACCTATACAGAGAAACTTGTGCACAGTAGATGAGCATTAGAAGAATGCAGGCCTCCTCCTGACCATATTGGAGCAATAGAGTGCTGGGCTTTGCATTCCCCGGTTGGTGTAGTGTATTCCTCATCACTTCCAGACATGGCTTTGCTTGACTTGTGATGAGTGGGTCGGTACTGGGGGTACTGGCAGGCAGATACTGCATTGTTGCTATGCTGCTCACTGTAGTTCTGGTTATGACAACAACCAGGATTTTCATAAGAGAATTACAGAATTCATTGGAATGAATTCTATAATTCTCTTATAAAAATTAAGAAAATTCACTGTTCTTTCTATCGTATCTTAATCAAACCCCAGCCGTGGCTCAGGGCTTTGAGCCCTAGGGACATGTTGGAAGGCTGATTCCCACTTTCCAATGTAGTATGGCACAGTGTCCAGCCTGCAATGTAACTTTTCACTGGTGCATCTCCTGGCCTGTCATGATGATTGCTGAAGTCTGTGAGTAGCCATTGACCTGATTCCATCAATGAAATCCTATCTCCCTGTGGCTCTGGCTCCTGAGGCTGAGAGGAAGAAGGCTGGGGTTGGCCTGTGCAGATCAGACAGTAGCCCTGCAGCATTGACTGTAGACAGCAGGACCAGACTTGTACTCTGCACTGATTTCCTCTCCAGGCATGTGTATGCTGTTAAATGTCCACTTCCTTGGAGCAACTGCCTCCTGCTGGATATGATCCAACAGAAGAAACCTGTCATGTGCTGTATTTTGCATGGGGGGTGTTTGACTTTGCTGCAACATCCAAGTTCTGGGGTCTGGCTTTCCAGCATTGTCCTGGGCTGGACTCCTTTAACAGATGAGTTTTTAAAGCATTTCCCCTTCAGTACCTGTTAATGCAGGAATCCAGGCCTCTGGGTCCCTCTGGGGTAGCTCAGTTTCTTGCAGCACAGATACTGATGGCTCGTTGTGTCAGGATGTCTGACTGTGCACAGCACAGATGCTTCTGCTCAATAGCTCTAAATTTTCCAAGAGAGCCTGGTCATCTTTAGCCTGCTGTCCATGCAGCTTACTCAGGCTGTTAGTCCTTCTGGACCAAATGCTAAAGCTGAAAGTTAGTTGGTCATGTGTGTTTTAGTTTCTCTATTTTCCCCTTACTCCGCTGAAGTATTGGTACTTTCAAACCTGACTGTCCTAAAGCTCTGAAAAGGTTGAGTTAAACTGCTTTTTTTGTGGAATTACTAAAAACAAGAAGCTGCCAAACTCATGTGCAATGGCAGCACATGGTTATGTTAAAAATAATACTTCTGCTTATTTGAGTAATTGTGTGAGCTGTGGGGTGCTCCCACCTGTGATATTGTATGTAACTGTCCTCAGAGTGCAAGGGAAAAGAATTCAGCAAAACTACTACAAAGCTGCGTTCGGGGAGTTTAAACCGGATATTAGGAAGAGTTTCTTCCCCCCGAGGGTGCTGGGGCACTGCCCAGGCTCCCCAGGGAATGGTCCCAGCCCCAAGGCTGCCAGAGCCCCAGGAGCGTTTGGACAACGCTCTCAGGGCTGCTCAGGGTGGGATTGTTGGGCTGTCTGTGCAGGGACAGGAGTTGAAAGGGCCCCACAAGGACCATCAGTCCAACTCAGGATATTCTAGGGTTCTATTCTAGGATTCTCTGAAACTTTTTCTCCATGTATTTATGGTCTCAGACTTCTATGGGATCTATTTATTGCTCCTGACACCATATCCCTGCTCTGAGTCCTGGTGACAGGCTGCTGTGCACACCTCACTCTGTGAGGGTTCCTTTTGACAGTGATTGATTTTGTAAAGGAGGCATCCAACTTCCTGGGGGGCTCCTGTTCCTTCTCTCACACCTTCTGCATTGCCTGAGCAGGGAATGTTCTCCCTCTGGTACTCATGACTTTCTACTCTAGGGAGTGTAGGATACGATCATTTACACTGTTCCAAAGGCTCTGTCTGTACCTGGGCTTCCTCTGCACTCTCTGCATTTGCTTGTGTCAGTGTGAGTTCTGATGGAACTTGCTAATATCAAACTCTGTCATCAGCAGCTGTCTGGGCAAAGAGATCTCTCCACTGCTGCTGGGAATTGTGGAGCAGAAAGGACATTTTGGGATAACTTGTTGAGGTTGTATGCAGGAATTTGGGGTCCATCTCAAACACTGCTGTCATGATGGCTCACTCTCTGCAGGTGTGCCTGGGACATGCTCCTTTCAGGACCAAAAGAAGTTAATTTCAGATAGTTGAAATTCCTCAGGAATGGACATAAAGTTTTACCCTTTCCCTGCCTTTTTATTTTCATGTCTTCTGTGGAAGACTCACTGTCAGAAATTATGCACCTAAAAAAGAAATTAATGTCCTTGTCTATGTGAGCTTTTCAGGCAAAAAGGGGAGGAGAATTTTACTGCCCAGCTGTCAGGTGCTGCATGTAGGTGAGTGGATCAAGTTCATGTGACAGATCAACGCCTCATTTCACCAGTGCTGTGAACTCAGTCTAGAAACAGAATTCTGAAGTGTTCTTGTTTGTGGAAAATACTTAAGTATGCTCTTCTGTTGAAATACAAAACACCCATGAAATTGTTTATGCAGTTTTTCTGCTAACTGTGGAATTGGAATGCATCATTACCTCTGGGGTTTTTTTTCCTAGCTCTTTAATCACATTTGGTGGTATGTGATTTCCTTAAATGTACATTCAAGAATGCCTTGTGGCAATGGTTAACTTAATGAGAGGTGCACATGGTTTGCAGACAAATTGCCCAAATACTGAAAATGTGAACATCAGCTTTGCCAGCTCCAATTAATTTGCTTTGTCATACAGGTGGCCACATAAACTGCCTCAGAGGTAGTAACTGAGTTCTCTCAAGGGTATAGGAATACAGTTAACTTAAATCAGAGAATCCTGGAATATCCTGAGTTGGAAGGGATCCACAGGGATCATCAGTCCAGCCCCTGTTGCTGCACAGACACCGCAACAATCCCACTCTGAGCAGCCCTGAGAGCGTTGTCCAAACACTCCTGGAGCTCTGGCAGCCTTGGGGCTGGGACCATTCCCTGGGGAGCCTGGGCAGTGCCCCAGCACCCTCGCGGGGAAGAACCTTTCCCTGAGCTCCATCCCAAGCCCTGACACAGCTCCAGCCCTTGCTGGGCTCCTGTCCCTGTCCCAGAGCAGAGCTCAGCCCCTGCCCCTCTGCCTCCCCTCAGGAGGAGTTGCAGCCCCCCGAGGAGCCTCCCCTCAGTCTCCTCTGCTCCAGCTGAACGAGCCAAGTGCCCTCAGCCTCTCCTCAGACCCTTCCCCAGCTCCAGACCTTTGCCCATCTTTCCAGCCCTAAAAGTTGCCTGGGTTCTTTCCGAGGGATCAGAGCACAGCCAGTAGAAGCAGCAGCTGTAGCAGCAGTTCTTGGGCTCTGCTTCTCAATATTCGGGGCGTATCTGGAGTTGTCAGTGGATTTCTGGTACCCCTCTTATGACTCGGAGTGCTGCCTGCTGTCAGGACAGGATAGCTGCAGGACTTGGACTTGGAGCAGGTTGCTCCGAGCTTTGTCAGGTGTACTTGACCAAAAGGACATTGGAGTTTTTGTTCTGGTTGACCCCTGCCTGGGGACAGTCAAGCACTTTTTTAGCTGTTGTTTGGGCTAGGCCTATGTAGTAGTCTGACCTAGAGCAGAGCTTCCAGAGCACTGTGAGCAGGCAGAGCAGGGCAGGGACCGGGCACTCTGCTGTGTTCAGCCCATGTGCACTCACAGCTAGTGGTCGTGTGCTGTGGTCCCCAGCAGTGTTGTGGCAGCACCTATTCCTGGAACAGCAGAGGCCTTGGCCCGAGAAAAGGTGCCTTGACTGAAAAGGATGGCGGAGTTGCGTAGGGAGTGCCTGGAGCCTCTCACTCAGGCTGGGCAGATGTGTTCTTCGTGCAGCAAGTGAAGAGGACCTGTGTTACCAGGTGAAGGGCACTGTGGGTGTGTTGAAAACCAATCCTTGAGTTTGGGGATCATCAGCACAAGGTGCAGCTGGAGGGGAGTCCCTAGTGAAGTACCCAAAGGTTTGACATCAGGGCCAAATCTGTTAGAAATGTTGGTCACTGAGCTGACTGATGGTTCCGATTGCATACTCAGTGTGTGCACAGTGGTGCAATAGTGGGAACAGTGGCTGCTTACCAAGTGGTGATGCTGCCACTCAGAGGGACCCTGAAAGTGTTCTCTGAAAGGTTTAAGGCAGGACTAGCACAACAGGCAGTGACTCCTTGCTGTTTTGAGGTTGCGGGTGTCCTTCCACTCTGTCTGGATGCACTGAGGGGGTTAAATATATCCCTCCTTATGGTACAAAAGTCAAAAAGTCCAAGAGAACTGTACACACCATTTCATGGCTCTGCTTCCTTTGCTTCTTTTTCACTCATCAAGCTATACAAATGAGCCATGTAGCAACATCTTTGGTTGTGTTATAATATTTTTCACCATGTTTTTAGTGGAAATTACCATTCCACATCTTACATACAATACTTTCATTCTCTTCCGTTAGAGCAGCTGCATTTTTGCAGTGTAAAAGTTGGGTTCAGCTGAGCCTGTGATCAAGGTGACTGAGTACTTGCTGAGGTTTTTGTACTGTAATGTTCACAGCTAAAGAAGTGTCATTATTTGAAAGTCAGAGTTTCTTCCTCAAGAGAAGGAGTGAATTTTTGAGCCCTCAGCATCTTGAACAGTCGGATTCTTGTTCCAGCAACAGGTGAACAAATTCTGTCCTGTTTAAAGAAATGACATCTTGCAGTAAGTAGGTGGGCATTTTCGTCCCAGACTCCCTCAAAAAAACACCCTGTGGTATTTCTGCACAGTTTTGGGCCTGGTGTTTTCTGTGTTCACTTTACAAATCCTTTTCACTTCACGGAATCTCAGATGCTGGCAGTTCATCTGGAAAAGGAGCCCTGAAGCACCTGAAATTAAATCTCAGTAGAGAAATATTCTGGAACTGAGAAAGGAAAAAATAAAAAGAGAATATATAGAAATGATAATTATGCAGAGAAGCTTTGTGAAATAAAATTAATTACTAAAAAATTCCCACCCTTTTGTTTTCAGGATTTAAAGGTGTTACTCTTACGGTTGAATTTTTGCGACATTGTAGGGATGATTAGATCCTTGTGAGCTCTCTGAACCAGGGTTAACAACAGACTTTTGTCAAGTTATCTCTGTAGCTTTTGACTTTTTCCCAGAGAGATGTCTGTTTGAGTTGATTGTATTCATCTGTTTCAAGGCAAATACCACTGATTTTACATAAGAAGGAGAGGCAGCTTTATTTGTAATTTGTAATGTTTTGTTGAGTTGTTTGAAGGTCAAGCTTTCCAAATCAGCTAAATGTGCTTTTGCCTTTAAACTTCTATAAATGAGACTCTTCGCTGTTTGGCCATGAACAGAAATAGTTGTGTCCTAAAGTCGCGGGAAGCAGTGGGGACACATTCTGGACTGGAAAGACATTATCAATGTAGCTAGATATTTTGTTTCCTTGCTAAGCTAGGTATTTTCTTTGTTTCCTTGCTAGTTACTTTCTGTTGCCATCAAGTGTCTGTTCAGTAGGATGTGCTGGTTTGAAGTGTGGAACAAAAGCGGGAATTGGCTCAGTGAGCGGTCTGGGTCTTAGTTCCAGGAACTGCATCAAAGCTGGGTTCAGGTCCTGTAGAAAGAATATCCTGAGCTGCTGCATGGACTAACAATAAAGGGTGAAACATCGTGGAAATGCTTAAATATAAACCTAAACTTTCAGCTTTGTACTCTGTGTAGGTGGAGCATTGGTGCAGTAATTGCCAGTGTAGTGTTGGTCTGACTGACCTGGCCCTACAGGTCAGTGCGTCCCAGGTTAGGCACAGCCTTGGGCTATCTGGCTGTGTTGAGCTTTGCCCCTAGCCTGACGCAGACAGGGTTGAATGAAGTGGCCTCTAAGGTGTCTCCCAACCCAAACCATTCCATGATTCCATAATTTCCTGTATTTTAAAAAGCATACTATGAATTATGTGCTAGAAGTTATTCTATTTATTACTGTCTATCTTGTGATGATGGAATTTGATCAACATAGACATGGAATGGAAAATCACGCCCTTAACTGTTAGTTTTGAAAATTGATCATTAACTACTTCAGATGTTTGTTCTCATCCAAAAATGAGACAGAAATCCTTCATGAAGCTGCTTTCTTTTTGATGTAAGGACACCTTGCAGTATGAAAACAAAACCTGCTAAGGATGTAACAAATAACAAGTGCTTGTCTCTGGAGTCAAGTGTTCTGTCTTCTGGCTGTACAGGCTGCTGTTACCCTTCTCCCCTGGGGCACCGCTGGCTCACACTCCATACCCTGTATACCAGCTCATTTTCCGTAGAACAGACTCCAGCCAGCAAGTGTCCAGTCTGTTGTTGCCAGGGCATCTTCCTTCCCACGATCAGGGTTCTGCATCTGTCCTTGCTGCATTCATTGAGGTGCAGTTGTCCTGTCCCCTGTGGCAGCCTGACCCTTCAGTCTGTGACAGGTTTCTCCCAACCTGGTGATATCTTCAGTCTTGGTGAGAGCACATTCCCATCACCTTCCCCATGACATGGATCGTGAGGTAAACCACAGGTCCCAGTAGAGACCCTGCAAACTGGCCTTTCTCTGGGAGCTCTTTCCAAAGTGCAGAGGGCTGTTAGACCCTGCTGGTAAAGTGAGGCACGGAAAGCATCCTGTGCCCCTCTGCTCAGATCACATGTTAAATCTGCTGCTGCACTTCCAGGCTTGTGCTGCTGGGACAGCAGTAGAACATTTTCTCTTACCCTTGATACTATTCTTTTGTTTCTTTCCATTCATTTCAAGTCTGAGCTGCATTTGAGCTCTGCCATTCCTCAGACAGAGTGAACAGTGTTTCCATGTTTCTCCTTTTGTAGCTGTCACTTCTTCTATCTCCTGTGCTCTCTTGTTTCCCTTGGAGATCTGCCATGGCTCCTTGCTCAGCTAGGCTGCTCTGCTCACACATCTGCATGTTTTCCTGGCTGTTAGGAAACAGAGGATGCTGTATGTGTGTTGTGACTCGCTCGGCAGTTACGGTGCAGTCTCTTGATCACCTGCTCTGCCAGTCCTACCTTGTTGCAGTTCTCCACTGTTGTAACATTTTTCAGGAAGTTTGATGCAGGATGGTGTTTCTAGGGGCTGATGTGATTTTGTAGCCCTCGTTGTACAACAGTGTAACTGTGCTAAAGAAGCCCACACAAGGCAGGTCTAAGCACTTCAATCTGTTCTTATCCTCAGAAACTATAGCCACTGCTTCGAATTCTGCTGATGCCTGGTATTTTACGTGGTACTTCTCAATGCATTCACACGTATTTAGGCTCTCTGATTATCGCTCATGGCAGTTTGTAAAGCCAAAAAAAAACCACTCAAACCCAGCTCGTGTCCTCCGAAAACTGATTCCCAGTTCAGAAAACAAGTTCTAAACTAAGTTGCTATCATGCTGAGATGCACTGACATAACAGGAGCCAGGTTTGATTTTAGGGTTTCTTATGGAGAGCAGGATGGGGAGGATCTTAGCACTGCTCTCAGTGAGGTGCTCTGGTGATTAGACTCCTCAGTGAAGCTGGAGTTGTCAGCACTGTGCTGGGAATAAGGAAGGAGCTGGTGACTGAAGCCATGTGTCTTGGGAGCTGGGAAAGGAAGCAGGGACATGGACAGAAACCCAAGTGATGCACGGAAAGAAAACCAGTGCCCTCTCTCCTGAAAGAACCTTTTGTCATGGAAACAAAACTTGATTCTTTCTGCAGAAGGACTGTAGTATTTTGCTTAAAACTAGGTTTTGTAGTTACTTCGTTAATTATTCATCCAGATAAGGACCTATGTGTTTCTCTTTTTTAGCTTTGTCTCTTGCATAAATTTGTATTTATGTATATGCAAACTTTAAAAAATATTTTTTTCATTCCTACCCACTAAAATGTTTTGAAAACTGTTACAGCACCAATTTCCTTTGCACTGCAGGTTTCTATAGGAGGCTAGGAACATCAGGAAAAAGCAAAAAAACTTCTCTCCTTGCCTGGGGTGAACACTTGACTGCAGTCATAATGCTGTGTAAATGCCCATTCCTTATCTTTTTCCTGGCATCTCTAGCAGATAAATTATGAAGCAAAGACCATTCCTGCACAGGCATCCGTGAGGTGGAAGTGTCTCCTGCAGTGACAGGACTGCTGTGTGTTCGCCCAGCCTGTGTAGAAATAAACACTGGGCACTGAATGGAAGGAGATTGCTGAGGCTGATGCTGTTGGGCAAGATAAGTTAATATAGACTGTCAGTTTTGCATGGGTTGGGTTTTTCTAGCACTTAAGGACTATAAGGTCATGTTATACTACTGTAGTTTAAAGGTGGTAAGTACAGACTTAAGAGGGATGGTCTGCATTCTAGGTTATTGTAGAGAAATACAGGTAAGAAGTATTGTAAGAAATTGACAGTTTCTTACCTATTGTCAGGTAAAAGTTGATAGGACTGTAATATTAGGGTTCAGTACAAACTTACTGTCAAATGCCTAGAGGAAATACGAGAACAAACTTTTGTGAGCCTGCCATTTTCAGAGCCTTCTTTTTTAAATCAGTGTTTGTTTGAGTAAAGCCATTATGTCCCTGCCTCCTCATTTCCCAGGACATTCAAACTGTTGGATGAGGAATAGTCATTGAAGAACCTGTATAAAACTGGAAGTGAAAAAGATGCAGAATTTTGCTCTGACAGAAACAGTCAAGAAGGCCTAAAGGATACAGTCACTGTGTGAGGGTACTTCGGAGACAGACACTTGGAAGGAGAAGTGTGTAAGGTCCAGGACAGGACTTGTGCAGGAACAAATGGACACAGAATATGTACACCTCAGTTTATAAAAGGAGAGCGTTGGCTGGAGGCTGTAGAATGCTTTCAGTCAAAGTGCCTGGGACAAAAATCAGAACGGCTTTTAATGTGGGCTTGCATGTGTGTTGGGGCACAGTTTCTGATTCCAGGGACTGGATCCAGGTTGTCTGGTGCCTTTTACTCATGGTTCTCCATGAGTGCTGCAATTTGGTTTCATCTTTTATATAAGTAACTTATATAAAATATCAGTAACCTTGTCACTGGTCTCATAACTTGTGTGATGCTTTGGAAGGAAACAAAGGAGTGCGGGCAGCAAGGGAGAGAGGGATTCTGTCCCTCTACTCCACTCTGGTGAGATTCCATCTGCAGAGCTGTCTTCAGCCCTGGAGACCCCAGGATAAGAAAGACATGAACCTGCTGGAATGACTCCAGGGAAGGCCATGGAGATGTTCTGAAGCCTGGAGCCCCTCATCTCTGAAGCCGGGCTGGGAGAGTTGGGAGTGTTCACCGGTAGAAGAGAAGGATCCAGGGATCTCAGAGCCCCTTGTGGGGCCTAAAGGGGCTCCAGGAGAGCTGGAGAGGGACTGGGGACAAGGGATGGAGGGACAAGACAAAGGGGAATGGCTTCCACTGTCAGAGGGCAGGGCTGGATGGGATATTGGGAAGGAATTGTTGTCTGTGAGGGTGGAGAGGTCCTGGCACAAGGTGCCCAGAGCAGCTGTGGCTGCCTCTGGATCCCTGGCAGTGTCCAAGGCCGGGTTGCACAGGGCTTGGAGCAACCTTGGGATAGTGGAAGCTGTACCTGCCCAGGAACAGGGAGTGGAATGAAATTCTAAGGTCTTTTCAAACCCAAGTATTCCTTGATCTACAATTCTGTGTCTATTGTGTTTTCTGGGAGCTTATTGCAAGCGAAGTATATTCATTGTACTGAAGACAGCATAATAAATTTGTATGAGTGGAGTCCAGGAGAATAGTGCCCCAGTCCTCCTCAGTGACAGTCCTGACTGCCAGGGCTCACTGTGCATCACACTTGGAGGGATTAGTCTTGTTTGGAGATTTTTCTCTGGTCTTTAAGGGGCCATTTCCATAAGTTTTATTAGGATCTGATTCGGTTTGGTAGTTTGCCGGAATATTCATGTTTTTGTGACTTTTGAGACAGGTTGAAAATATCCATAAAGCAGCTGTTGCTCTGAGCCTTCAGAGCAGGGCTGGAACTGTGAGGGATGTTGGATCCTTCCTACTCTTGAAAAAGTCATTGCCAGCTGTCCACCTGGTATTTTTTCCCTCTTAAACTTTTGTTTTCTCATGCTGGAGAAATAAGGTAAGGTCCACGTGCTCAACATTTTTCTAATTGTTCAATTGCTCATTTTCCTAATCAGAGGTAAATAATGTCAGTAGATAAGTGGGTGTGAACCAGCCATATTTTATCTAAATGACTGACTATCTTTGACTAATAAAACAAAATGAATATTGTAAAGAAAGGGCAGAAACCATGCTGTGGGTACATATTAGAAACATTGATCAGAGTTTTGCAAATGTTATCTGTAGGTCTGCAAGGGATGGAGTTAAATCCTACTTGGCTGTCACAGAGCAGTTTGCCATTAGTTGTGTGCTATGTCTGGTGTCATAAGAGACAGATTGGAGCTGGTTTAACACCAGGTCTCTAAGGGAACAGGATGTTGTTTCTGTGCGAGACATGGACACAGAGGATCTGGCTTCTCTAAGAGTTTTAGCAGACAGCAGAAGTTACCTGTGAGTGTTTATACAAAGGGTATGTTAGACAACAGGCTCTGACATTGTCTGAGTTCAGCTGAGTTACTGCTGGATTAGGTTTCACAAGGAAGCAGCCAAAGGCAGAGGCCGTGCCAGGAGCTGGTCAGTTCTGCAGTCAGTCTGTTGGCATGAAAACACTGAGGGTTATTTGGGGTTTCCATCCATTCCCTTGTACATTTTATACATGCAATCTGGATGTCTCACCAGACTGGGTGTCCTTTTTTTCAGTATTTGAAGTTAATCTACAGTTCTCTAGCAGTCCTTTTCTTCTTTTCCTCTGACATTTGTGCCAGCATATCATCACTTGACACGTGTGTCTGTCTTTGGTGTTCTGAAACGTCTGGAAAGCATAAGCAAACTTCCTTGTCAGCTAAGACCATTGCAGAGCCAAGCAGTGTGGTTAAAACAGCACATTTTCCTATGCATGCTTACGATTTTCTTTAGAAAATCCCACAGATCCGACAGAGACAAGGAGAAGCTGGCTGAAAGAGGTGTGTCTAGGGTTGAATTGCAGTTGTTGTTTTATTGCTCTGAGACAGTCTTGAAAGTATTTTAGTTATTTTTAGGCCTACATTGATAAGTGCCTGTAATTGTTGGGAAATTGCAAGCCAAAATGATCTTTGTATGTAATGTTATAATTGATAGTAGCAATTATGGAGATTGCAGATAGAAGCAGAACAAGTAAGTATCCAAATAAATATCCTTTTCCTTAAATATTGTAAGGATTTTTATTATTAATATCAATTTTTCTCTGTAAGAGTTAAGAGTAAACTTAAATCAAGTGACATTACATGAGTTGTCTGTCTTAAAGAGAGTTTTTCGCTCTTCACTATGATACTATATTTGGGAAACTGGCTGCTTGTTAGCTGTATTAGTGGATTATTGGAAACTTCCTTTTCCCCCTTGTCCCCAGGGGTGGAGGTTGGAATAGCCAAAGAAATCATGAGAGTCTTCATTTCATACCTGACAGTTCATCCATTCTTTTCTCACTTTCTGTTTTCTATCCACACGACTTTGTACTGATGAACTTGGTTAAGTGATTGCCTTTGTCCCACACCCATGAAGTTTGCAAGACTGGTCAGAGTTGGTGTTTTAGTCCTAAATTTCTTGCTGTTGATGGATGCTCTGTCCAGTATCTGCTGTCTATGAAGGCGGAGGGATGTCCAGAATGGAAATAAAAAACCTCTGAGTTACTCATGATGGGAAACCTCCTGGGCTTACTGAAAATATTTGCTGTGTGTATTGTGCGTGCATATGTTGATTGCATTTCCTTTCATTTTAGTTGTGGTAACATTCGTTAGCATTAATTTTAAAACACGTTCTTCTCTTTAGGACACAGCTTAGGGTACGGCTTTGTGAACTACGTAACTGCAAAAGATGCTGAAAGAGCAATAAACACACTGAATGGCCTCAGACTTCAGTCAAAAACAATCAAGGTAGGAGCTCTTCAGTCTTCTGTGAAAACAGCATTGTAATAAACTTCATTCCGATGGTAAAGTTTGTGTGCTCCCAGCTGCAGCAAGCGTGAATCTAGGAGAAGTGTAGTGAAGTATTTTGAAACAGCTTAGTATTTGAAGATTCCCTTTCTTTATATTCCCACCATTTTTACAGCAGTAGAGGGACCATTATAGGTGGTTGCCAGGCTTTTTAACTCGTGCACGTCTTGGATATTTCATAGTATTTTTTGTAAATCTTGTTAATACACATGCACTCCTTTCCTTACACAAAACAGCAGCTTGTGCTCTGTGTGTACGATTCACTCCTGCTTAGGTGATCTATGCAGTTTTCTCCAGTAGCAGAAATTAGGACAGAAAACTCCACTCCACTTGTGCCATCTTTTTATGAAGCTTTAGAAAATATACTGGCAGGACAAGTTCCGGATGTGAGCTGTGGCAGGTCCAGTGGCTGAGTCAGAACTCAGGATTCTTCATGTGGCAAAAGTGTTCGTTGGGAGCGTTGATACTGGTCTGCTGCTCTGTCCTTACAGCAATGCTATATAGTTGTTGTCTCTTGGGTAAGACCAACATGAATGGAGTTATGTAGGGTCATGCCCTTTCTCCTGTTGTTTGGTTGATTTTCCCCTATGTTCTCCTGGTTCCATTTTTTGAACTCCAATAAAAATGCATCTGTTGGTAATGCAGGAGTTAATTAAATTGGCTGATGATAATCAATTGATCTTCCCTGTTAATACCCTGAACATGTATTTTTATTTCTTTTAAAGGTTTCCTATGCCCGCCCAAGTTCTGAAGTTATCAAAGATGCTAACTTATATATCAGTGGCCTGCCCCGGTCAATGACACAGAAGGATGTAGAAGATATGTTTTCCCGTTTTGGGCGCATCATCAACTCGCGTGTGCTTGTGGATCAAACCACAGGTGAGTTCTGGGGCCTTGGCTGCAGGAAACTGGAGTGTACGGCATGTGATTGGTGTTTTTACGAGACTGGCAGTACCTAAACTTAAGTAAATTAGACTTCTACAAGCTAATCATGTCACCTGATGTCAGCCAGTGGTAGAATTTTAACAGGATATCCATGTTTGGTGATTTTTTTTTTTTTTAAACACAGAATGGTTTGCTATGCCCTTTAGCCAGCTTACAGCCTGAACCTCAGACTGTATTAAAATAGGATTATTGTCATTTTTATCAGCTACTGATTTGCCAAATCTACTTTCTTGCTCTGACAGTTGCTGGCACTGCAGTGCACTGTGTTTCTGGGCCATGTGTGTAAGCCGGAGTGCTGATCTTACCTTGACTTTACACATACACAGCTCTTATCCACAGGTCAATTCCAGGCCATAGTTACAGATTTAAAGCAAAACAAAAATGTGTTTTTAGTACCAGCCTGGAACTCACCCACTCAATTTTCTCATATTCTAAACCATTTGAGATGTCTTACAGGCTTCTATGTTTACTGCTAAGCAAAGGAACTACTTTCATACTCTTAGTACTGCCATGAAAGTTCTAAATGTATTTTGTGTATTAAAAAAGGAAAAAAAAAAAAAAAAAAAAGAGAGAAACAGAAGTTACTTAGGTGCTTGGCTCAGGGGAGACCTAAGTTAAGTTTTTTTTGATTGTGGCAATTCTGACTCTGTGTTACAGTGTGTTTTCTGAGTTTTAATTTCTTACCCCATTATGTCAGACAGTATAACTGTCTGGCGTATCCTGTCACCCAGGTGTTCTGTGGTTTTACTGATAGCCCATATGTCACATTAATCTGGAGAGAGCTTTCACAAATACACTTCTTCATTGATTATGCATCTGCTGTATTGGAATAGAAGACAATCTAATTCTATCAGTTCCACGTGTAACATTTATAAGTGAGATGTAGATTTATACACATCAGTTCAGAAGCAGCTTTCCTGCTCTGTAAGGAATCTGCTGTAGTTCGGAGCAGGCCACAGGCAGCTCCTGGCGGACTCAGTCTGAGTGCAGGCTGAGGTCTGCAGGGCTGTGTCCCCATCAGAGCCAGCTCCTGGTCCAGGCACCACTTGCAGGTGTTTGGTCAGATGGTGCTGCAAATGTGATTGCGCATCAGAGAAACCTGAGGTGACTTGGTGAGATCTGGGGACTGACATGGTAGACACTCCATGGTCGAGTGAGGAAAATCCCATCCTGCCTTTCCTGGAGAAAATTGTTTTGCCCAGCTCTGATATCATGGTCCTGTCTCTAGAGCTGGTTATCTAGGACGCAGCTGTAATGAGGAGCAAGAAAAAGACTTGTGGAGCACGGCAAACTTATTAATGCAGGTGTCCAAACTAGTCATCTCTCTCTGGCAGTCCGTGGGGTCTGGATTTGACAGAGCTGTAAAATGAGATGACAGAAGTCATACAAATAAAATCTCTCCAAGAATAATATAGTTTTCATGAGTGTGCTGGGGCCTGATGCTGCATAGTGCAGCTCAGAACGCACTGCCTGCTTTCTGATACCCTTAATAATGCATTGACTGAAGGATGGGTTCTGTTACATCTCACAGTTAATGCCTGCAGAGCCTGGGCTTGCCGTGCCACCAGGAATGTAGCTGTGCCTTGGCTTTAAGCCTGCCTTTCATATCTTGATCTACTCCCACTTAAGACATGTTTTAATTTGTATTTAGCCATACCTTCTCATGGAGGTACTCCAGCTTTTGAAAATTACTCTGTTGAAAATAAGCTTTCTACACTATTTATTTTAAGTGAATGCTTTGAGAAGCACTAAGATGACCACAATGAAAGTTCAGGAGTCACAGTAAGCTGACCTCTAGGATAGGCCTTGCAGAGTTCTGAGTGATGCTACTACTCTGGGCCTTCCCAGGATGGGACATAGCCTTCCCCCTGGCACAGGATGCTGATCTCAGTGGTACCTGAGCATACAGTGCTGTCAGCTCTATTCTGGTGAGACCATCTGTTGTTATTTATCAAAATGCAAACACACTTTGCTTGCTGCAGGCCCAGGTTTTGACATGTTGCATTTCCTTCTGTGAAACAGAAAATGATCCTCAGCTGTTACCAACAACCTTGTGATTTATGATAGGCTTAACTCCTGTATCTGGCTTTGAGGATGGTCCTGGGTGGATGTGAAGAAAGCATAAAAGTGTCTGATATGTCCCTTTCTGAAACAGCTAACAAAGTCTGACGTTTAGTCTGACCACAATACCTGCTTTGGAATGGCATTTAAACAAAATGTGCCCATTTATCTTCACTGTGATAAACCATGTTTTCAGCCTATGGTCAAGTCACAGCTGAGAAGAAAGGGGAGGAGGAGAGACCTCACAAGGCATAACTTGTACCTCAGAAGGATAACAGCATCCAGGGGCTGGGACTAGGAAAAAAATACACAAATTTTTAACAGCTGTGATAGTAGGTTCAGTACATCTACCAAGAGGTAATTCTTCATTGATTTTAATGAATAAAAATAATCTATGTGCCAGCTGGAAATAATGTATGTGGTGCAAGTGAAATTGTGACCTCTCCATTAAAAAAGGTGAAAGTCCTTTATTATAGTCAGACATTTTTTCCCTCATCTCTGAACCTGAGTGTGTTTCTAGCGTGGAAAAATGAAAACATTTGCAAAAATTTATGCATTCTGTGTTTGTGGATGCTCTTTACTGATAAGGTAATTGAAACTGAGGGGTTTGGGTTTGTTTGTAACCAACTGGAATTAATTCCTTTTTTTACTTAATTTAAAATGTTGAGGAGTTTTCTGCGAATGGGTGAAATGAATATGATGGAATTCTACCACTTATTTAAGTGTTTAGTCACTGTGGTTGTTATAGCTGAAGTGATTATGCTAATTTGTCATTGGTTTCTTAATTTTGTACTTTATCCTCCAGCTGCTGGGGAAATGTAAATGTAGAGAACTTGAAAGCTGTGACCATAGAAATACTGAACTTTCTTGGGTTTTGTTTTCAAAGTTATTTTGAGTTTATCCTGAACTTCAATTTTTTTGTTTGTTTGTTTGTTTGTTTTTTTATTGGTTTGGTTACAAGGTTTGTCCAGAGGGGTCGCATTTATCCGGTTTGACAAAAGGTCAGAAGCAGAAGAGGCAATTACAAATTTCAATGGTCACAAACCCCCAGGTTCCTCCGAGCCCATTACAGTGAAGTTTGCAGCCAACCCTAACCAGAACAAAAATGTGGCACTGTTGTCGCAGCTGTGTCATTCACCAGCTAGACGGTTTGGAGGGCCAGTGCATCACCAAGCGCAGAGATTCAGGTAGGTTAGGAAGAGTAAATGCATTTAAGGCTGTGCTCCTGTTCCCATGTCCATCTGGGGAGCTGTGCCCCCACAGGTGGGCAGTGATAACCTTCATTGCAGGATGTGTGAATGAATACATAGTGCACTATGTGTCCTCTGTGTTATGTGAAGAAACTGTTACATTAAAATATGATTAAAGAAAAATCTTACTTGGAAAATTTATATTGGCATATGTAAAGGTGCCTGCACTCTGGTGTCTGTTCCCACTACTGGATTACAGTGAGGGGACAGCAGCAGCAGGTTCCAGGTGGGTGTTGGTAGGTGGCTGTCTCAACAGATCCTCATTCTCTGGTCTATATATCTGAACACAGATAGAATTTGGCAACTTAATTAAAGCTCTGAATGGTTGGTTCCAGCAGGGAGGTGTTACCGTAAGAGGTGAAAACCTTATTTCTGATGAGGAGGTTCTGTGGGTTGCCTGCCTGGATTGCAAATGGTGCAGGGTTCTGCCTTCCCTCGAGGCCTCATGAGTCTACTGATGAGAATATTAAATAGCTGTAGCATCCTGTCTGCTTCCAGGGCTATGGAAGATGCTGTGCTTTGCAATAGAAAATTGCTTTGGTTGCTTTGAATAGGAATTGCTTGAATTAGAAAGGCCTTGGGTGTTCACGGAGGAAGCTGATGGTTGGAGGGTGCTCTGGAAAATGTAATGTATTGACTGTCTTGGAGAGAAGCAATGGGCTTTAAGATGATCTGTGTTTCTGAGAGTAGTGGTTCCTTGTTGAGAATTTTCTCCCTTTTTTTGTTTGTTTTATTTTTCTCCTGTGAGGGATGCAATGAGCTCAATAAAATTGGACAAAAATCCCAGTCACCTTTTAGCTGTGCTGTTCCAGTGTTGCTGTCTCCTGTCTGTAGTGCTGTAGCTCAGCATTTTGAGCACAGCTCTTTGTAATGGGTCTCCAGAGAAAATTCCTACTTTGTAGTCAGCTGTGGTTTTATAGTGAGAGTGGTTGATCAGTTCGCCCAAGGAGACAGTGAAGTTTCTGTCCTTGAAGGTGCTGAAACCTGGCTGGAATTGATACCAAAAGGATTAATCTAATTTGTACTGTGCCTGTGTAGTTTTAGCAGGAAACAGGGTATTCACGATCTGCTTTCTCAACAAGGATGGTTGGAAGATAAGGGGAAGACATCTGGCTTAGGAATGCAGCCACAGCCAAAACAAGGACTGAACCTGGGAAATTGAGGAGAGCTTTATGGTAATGACCAAAATATGCGTGTGGTGATTGTGTATAAGCAACACACTTGTTGATCACATGGTGGAGTTATCACCTGTACGACAAGGCCTGTAATGAATAATGCCCTTCTGAATGCTACATTAGCGTTAAGGAGTTTTGTTTGCCCGGTTTTTGGTGAGTTTCGGTGACAGAATGAGCTTAAGCAACCTGCTCCAGGTGCCCTGCTTCGAGCAGCGGGGTTTATTAGAGGATTTCCAGAGGTCCCTGCCAGCCTCAGTTGTTCTCCAGTTCTCTTCAGCTGTAGCCCAGGGAAGTTTAGCTCAGGCAGCTCCTCGTTTCTCCAAAGCAGTCACCCAGATCCCCACACCAAACCTTCTGAGCCACACCAAGGGATGAAATTCTGCATTGTTTGCATTTAGGTGAATTATTTAAAAAATTAACACATCTGCCCTTTGTCTCAGCCAGGGCTTCAGTGTGTCCTGATCATAGTAAAATCTTTTTCATTCTTAATGGTCTTAATTTAATTGGACATTTTCATCATCATTCTTCCCCTAAAATTTATGCCAGGATCAAAATGCATCAGAATAAGCAGTGTAAATAATATTCACATCCATGATTAAGAGACCAAATAAATACCTTTAATTTAGTCCTGTAAAGATCACACAGGAACAATAAAAATGATTAATGTATTTATGTTAAGAGTTGCTGGTGAAACTAAATTTTAATAACCAGTTTGTTCATTATTCTCATATTGTACCATTTAGAGCAGCAATTATGTCAGTTTTGTGCATTTCATAGAATCACAGACTGGTTTGAGTTGGAGGGGACCTTAAAGCTCATCTCGTCCCATCCCTGCCATGGGCAGGGACACCTTCTGCTCTCCCAGGGTGCTCCACACTCTGTGCAACCTGGCCTGGAACATTTTCAGGTAAGGGGCACACCCAGTGTTTCTGCAGGTTTGGGATGTCCCAGTGTGGGGGTTAAGATGAAGGAAATGTTCTGTCTCTGTTCCATTCCTGCTGCCATGGGAGCTGTGTCCTGCTGAATGTCTGTGCCCAGTGTTTGTTTGTCAGTACACTTTGGCTGGCTACTGCTCCTGGTGACAGACCTGTTGGTGGGGAAAGAGCTGAAGATTTTTAGGTCCCAGAGCCTGGCAGAGATCGAAATAGAGCAGTTGTGGGTCAGGCCATGCTTTGAGGAAGATGCTGTGGACACAAGAGCCACCAGTTGACTTGCAGACAGAGGCTCTTCAGCTCTGCCTTGTCACACACTTGCAAGAACTTCAACACTTCTTACAAAGCTTCCTTCCCTCAATTGCTCATGCAGGCACATTTGTACATGTATGCACAACGCTTACACCGTGGAGACCTAGAATGATTAGGGTTGGAAAAGACCTCCAACGTCATCAAGTCTGTCCCACAACCCTTTGTATTTTTCTTCCCACCTTTAATGTTGGCTGCAAGTTTTTCTAGTGAGTCTGTCTTCCTTGAAGGATGCTGAACTGAAGGAGTTGTGATTACTCATGCTGTGGTTAAGCTCAGGAACCCAAGTTTGGGCTGAGTCTTGTTTTGGTGGCTAGCAAGACATGATAAATGGATAAGCAGCTTCCACAGAGCCCACACTCTGTATAAATCAAAGTTGTGATCTCTGCTCCACAGAGGTTGAATACTTAACCTGATATTTTGGTTACATTTCATCTCATTTCATCATAATCCCTGTAAATCCAGGATTAAGCCTTTAGTGTCTAATTTGTAATTATTAATTTCCTGCAGATATTTCTCCAACCCTTTGTTTAATGTTCTTTTAATCGTTTTGCGTTCCTGTGGTACTCGTGGCTCACATCAGGAACTGGTCTTAGTGCTGTGTCCCACTGGATTCCTGGGCTAATTCAAAGACCCAGGCTCTCTGCTTCCATCCAGAGGGAATGATGCCACAGCATGGGATTATGTCTGAAGGACAGATAAGATATCTGGGGCAGGGGTTTCTTGGGAGTGTAAGATTTGTTTACTTAAAAAGAATGGATCTCCAGGTGCTGAACTGTGATGAAATGGAGACATTTAGCTCCTGAAGCATGAGGAGACTGCCCAGGGCCCCTAGAAGTCCTGTGCTTTTGTAACTCACCAGAGCTTTATAGTAGAACAACATTGTTTCAAATCTCAGTTTTTGCTAGTTCAGCTGATTTTGCTTTCAGACTTGTTCAGAGTTGGAGCCAGTTCTTATAATGGGCATAACTCTACCAGTATCAGCCCATGAGTTCTGCCCTGAGTGCCTGAAGGGGAGCCATTTCTGATAGGTTTTTGATCTAAAGGGAAGTGCAAGAAGAGGCTGTTTAACCCTGTCAGTGATACAGTTGCTCAGACACCTCCTGTAGAATGCCTTGGTTTTCCTCCAGTGAAATTGTTTAATTGTTTTCAATCTTTAGACCAATTTGTAATTTGGATGCAAGCTGTGTGTATTGAGTAGAAACCATTTCATCCAGAGTAGTATTTCATCAAAGTTCTGGAAGGATATGGGGGTGAAACCCCAGTTGCTTCTGTTCTTCCTTACGTGGTTGTTTGATCCGACACCCTGCTGTGTTGACCACAGCAGATCATTTCCATCTGTAACAGAGACAGCAGAAAAATTGCTTGTCAGAAGGACATTGTCAATGTAGCTGAACTCCTGCTCTTTGTGGAACTGTTAAAAAATAGAAAAGCTGCCAAGCTGAAGTGCAATGGCAGCACAAACTGGTATTAAAACTAATGTTCCTGCTTATTGGCATCCCACCTGTAGTGCTGTATGTAACTGTCCTCAGAGTGCAGGGAAAAGAGTTCAGCAAAACCAGCACAAAACTATGTTAGGGGTGGTTTAGGTTGGATATTAGGGAAAGGTTCTTCCCCCCGAGGGTGCTGGGGCACTGCCCACGCTCCCCAGGGAATGGTCCCAACCCCAAGGCTGCCAGAGCTCCAGGAGCGTTTGGACAACGCTCTCAGGGATGCTCAGGGTGGGATTGTTGGGGTATCTGTGCAGGGCCAGGGGTTGGACTGATGATCCCTGTGGGTCCCTTCCAACTCAGGAGTTTCTGTCATTCTAGGAAAAGAATTTATAGGACTTGCATAGACCTAAAAAGAAATCGCTTTCATTTAGGAGTGTAATTTCTGAGATTACATCCTCCAGTGTGTTAAACTAATCCTAGGATCTGTTAAATGAAGCTGTCTGTCTGTCTAATGGCAGAGGGAGCAAAAGGTCATTAACAGGAATGAGGAGCTTATAAAGTGGAAGAGTTATGATTGAAAATACACTGTTGTTGATACTTAATGCTCCAAGGCATTGGAGTATTAGGTTAGCATGGCTTTAAAGAACCATCCAGAAATAACACTGGCTACAGACTCTTCGGGAGGATTGAAAAAGCAATGTGGAGGAGACAGTATAAAAATAATTACAACAGAAATGAGGACACTAGCCCGAAGTGTGCTAAGACTGAGATCGTTCACATTACAATATTAAAGGAATTTTAAAACCACTTTCTCTGAAACATCCTGCATCTCTGTTGGCCTTAGTGTTTGCCCTCGTAGGACATTTGTTTAAACATCCTTAATAAGTATAACTTCCTAAAGGTCATCTTAAATTGGCATGGCCACAAAAATCTGTCCTTGTAGGACAGAGAGCTGTGTGGCAGCTGCTCCAGGCCCTGCTCATGCAGGCTGTTACCCTGACTTGAGGGAGAGATCTGAGGTCCCTCTTGTGCAGAGTGAGAACTGAGATTCATCAGATTGGCTGAATAGTATTTCCTATGGTTTTTTTGGTTTTTTTTTTAAATTACTTTTCTGATCTTTTAGGGAACTTTTTTGTTTTACCCTGTTTTGTTTGGATTGGGTTTTTTAATAAAACTAACATTTTTGTGAGTCAAAGCAGGAAGAGAGGACAGTCTGTTTGAAGATAAGTGTATCCAAAGAGCAGAGGTACTTGCTATTTGAAATTACTTTGTCTGTAAAAAGCATTTAGATTTGTTGTTTTCTTCCATTTAACACCAGTTGTTCTTCTACAACTGATTGCAGTCCTTGATGTGGTGTTATCTGGGCTCATGGGCAGGGCATGAGCCTTTGGAGCAGGCAGGGGCAGAGCTATACTGACTGCTGGAACCAACGTCAGGCAATTCTGAGCTCAGTGGTTTGAGCAGGGACTCAGGACTGGTGATCTGTTGAGATGAAAACTTGACAGATATTAAGATAAATTCATCCTACCAGACCATTACTCACTTGGAAAGAAGCTACAGAACTGAAGGTGTCTGTCAGAACAAGTAAGTGTATCAAGCATGCAAGCACAGGAACATTTTTATACTAAGCCAAAAAAACCAGCAGATGTTTCACCTCCTCTTCAGATCACACGGGCTGGTATGTCTCATTCACCTTGTGGTACTTCTAAGTGCTTTTTCAGTTTGGCTGTAGTAGCAGGCTTCCCAAATTTGGATTTTCTTGGGGCTGGCAGTGGGTCGGTGCAGCTCAGGAGTGTCCCACTGTGCTCTGGGAGCCCCTGGGCTGCAGAGCAGCTGTGAGGGAGGGATGCAGTGATGCTTGCTCTGGGGACAGGAGAGTCCAGGAGCTCAGGTGTCCAAGGCAGTGAGTTCTGAGCACCAGAGAGCCTGGGGGAGATGGGCACTGAGTGGTTCTTGCGTGTGAGTGCACTGTGTGTGTGTGTGCGCACTGCCACCCCTCTGCTCCCCTCCCTCCCCATGCACCTCCTCAAGCCCTCCCTCCTCGAGAAAAGCAGCAGCAGCTCCTTGATGCAGGGCAAGAAAGAGTCATAGGGGAAGCTTTTGGCACTTACTGCAGCATTCACTGCCCAGACATCCCTTCCCTGTTTCCTCCAGGTCAGCAGAGAATCAGGATCTGCCACCGCCCTGCTCTTGGCAGAGAGCAGCTCGTGTACCGCTTTTAAGGGGTTTGCAAATCACCAGTGGTACACCTCAATTTGGGAACCCCTGGTATAGTATCATTATATTTTTATGATCACATGACCTCATATTTTTAAATAATAAATAAGCACAAGGGTTCGAAGTGAGTTTTGACCCTAATCTCCACATTTCCTGGCCTTTGAGTGCTTAGCTGTGCAATCCCAATATTGCACTAAATTTTGAGAAGCTTTGATTTTCTGGAGTGTAGGCCAGAAATAGAATTAAGGGGAATTAGAAATGTGGGTTATAGGGAAAAGAAATTAATACAAAGCAAGACATAAAAAGGAGAAGATTGTTGCTTTTTGTTATGCATGAATCCTGCTGAGGTATTGTGAAGGAGGCAGGATTCAGGAAGAGTGGGTAGGTGGTTTAAAAAATCCAGTTCAGTAAAGTCAGATCTAAGTTTTCCTGAAAAAAATCGTAAAACCATCCATACACACTGGAATAATAAAACTGCACTGAGCCTGCTCATGTTGGGAGTGTTTGCCTGCACCTGCTGCCTTTGAGTGGAAAGGGAGTAGGTTTTGTTTTGTTTCACAAAAGGCAATTAATACATACAATCTCTACTCCTAAGAACCCAGCACACTCTTCCCCTGCCCCAGCAAACCCAAAGAAACTCTTTGACTTAAGAGTTTCCCAACATATTCTTTTAGAGGCAAGAAAAGGACCATGGGGTGAAAAAAAATCTCCTGTGAAATAAGTGGGAGATACCTGGGGGTGTCTGGGGCCTCTGGGGAGGTGCTGCCTGTGGCCCCAACTCGAGCAGTTCTGCAGCAATGCCCTGGACACTCTGAGTAGCCTGGCTGAGTTCAGAGATCCATCCAGGTCCCCTGGGAAGGTGATCATGTAATCTTACCTTGCCTGTTCCTTGGCTATTTGTAAGGATAGTTCCCTGTTGATAAAGCAGTTGGAATACTTAACATTTTTTTTCCTGGCAGCTGTCAATTTGATTGTCAGTTTGAATGGGGAAACATTTATGTGGCGGTTTTGATGTGCCATGTATAAAATATTCATTCTCAGTTGCTTCCCATTCAAGTTAATTTGTTTAATTGAATTGAACTTTTACATGAAATATTGTGCTTTTTATTTGCTAGGTTCTCTCCTATGGGTGTAGATCACATGAGTGGGCTTTCTGGTGTAAATGTTCCAGGAAACGCATCTTCTGGCTGGTGTATCTTCATCTACAACCTTGGTCAAGATGCTGATGAGGGAATCCTCTGGCAGATGTTTGGCCCCTTTGGTGCGGTTACCAATGTGAAAGTTATTCGAGATTTCAACACCAACAAGTGCAAAGGTTTTGGTTTTGTGACCATGACAAACTATGAAGAAGCTGCAATGGCCATAGCAAGTCTTAATGGCTACCGCCTGGGGGACAAAATCTTACAGGTTTCCTTCAAAACCAACAAGTCCCACAAATAACTTGCTCGTGCTTTTTGTATGGAATAGATAATGGAGTGACAGAAGTTGAAACATTTTTGTTAGTGTAAAACTCATTTTGCGCCAATTTTCACAAGTGTTTGTCTTAGTCTAAATGAAAAGTGAAAAGGTTTTATATTCTGGGATGCAACTGACATGTTCAAATGTTTGAAATCCCACAATGTTAGACCAATTTTAAGTTCCTTTAAGTTATTTCATTTAAAACATGTTAAAAACCCCCTGAAATCTTAAGTAGATTGCATTAACTAGACCCTCTGGATGGTGGTAAAATTGAAGCATGCTTTCACTTATGAGACTAACATTTGTTTCATTGAATGTTGTCTGCAAAAACTGGAATTTTCTGAAAAATATCAGACTGAATTCATTGATTTTCTTTGGTTTGATGTTGTTCTTCCTACCCATCCCCCTGGCCTTTTGTTCCCCCCCAGTTCCAGTAATATGGAAGAAAAGTTGAGAAATACTAATGTTTTAGTTGACAGTAACTTGTTTGATCAATTAATATTCATTACTCTGTGTCTAGTTGAGGATCAAGCTTTTTAAAGTCAAGGTCTTGTAAGTAGTAGCATGCCAGCCTAACTTTAACACCATTGAGGAGGTAAGTTGCACACTGAGCAGTGGCCAAGCTGTCCAATTCACAGGTTTTAGAAACGTGACTTTTAAAGCCCAGTTTGAGAGGAATGGACCAAAGAGTTTCAAAGAAACTCCGGGAAGATTTCAGAGTCAAAATGAAACTCCAAAAAAGCGAGTGTGAATATATGTTGCTACTTTATCAGACTGAATCTCTTCTGTCCAAATATTTAATGCATGGTGCACTACTTACTGGTACATTATAATGCAGCAAGATAATTACTCATTTTCCAAGATTATTGTAGTTGGAATTCCTTTGGCAGTTCTATTTTGTAAAGAAAAACCAGTTATAAACATTTGAGCATTGTATTTCTCGCATCCCTTCTAATGAGTGCTAGTTTTTCTATTTTAATAGGATTTTGTTTTGACAACTAGCTTTACTTATTGAACACTCAGCAGAAAAGTACTTACAACTTGCAAGTTAGATATTAACCAAAAAACCCCCTTTGATTTGTAGATTTAAAGATTAATCCCCCAGGTTTTCTGCAGACTGCCTTGAAACTTTGAGTTGTTCTGTTTCTGTTAATTTTCTTTTGCTTTTTTGTGTTTTTTGTTTGTTTTTACTTTTGCATTTAAGAACATTAAATTTGATTTTGTTTTGCTCAAATTTTGTTTTGTTTTTTATTTTCTGTTCTTTTTTTTGCTAAGTATTGCACAAAGTGTCCAGCTTTCAGAGTGTTGTTTTAAAGAACTGTAGCTCCTCTTTAAGAGAATTTTAATTTACTGCTCTGACAGATGAGTGGAAAAAAAAAGAGTTTTGAAACAAGCACCACAATAAATCTGTCACATAGAAATGAATTGTCACAGACTGGTGTGCTTGGGTAGGAAACTGGGAAGGCAGACCCTGCCTGTACAGGTGTGTGAGCTGCTGTGCACAACTGGAGACTTGGCTCTGGTGTTTATGTAGCTAGAGCAGGTGTGGAAATGAGATCTGTGGCAGTTTAATGCAGTGTCTCCTTGTTTTACCTGAATCTCTACCAGCCCCAGAGTTCATTTCCAAACTCTAGAGGCCAGTCCATGCTACCTGCTCATCTCGCTCCATCCCCAGCTGACTTTGCCTTGTGCTTGCCACCGTTTGTCCTCTCCTTGTCCTTACCTTGCCATGGGATCTGCACAGCCCGAGGGTTCCCTCAGCCTCCACGTGTGGCTTAGCTGCTGCCCAGCTCCAGGGAGGACCTGTGGGAGCTGATGATGTTCCTGGACCTGCCCAAGACATACCTAAACTCTACAGATAGGCCTTGGCCCAGCAAGCAGCCTCCTGCTGAGTTTGAGCTTGTGTGCAGTGAATGCAGGTGGGATTTTTTTTCCTGTTAAAACATCCAGCCTTGCCTCTCCTGCCAGTCTGTTCCCTCCCCATCTCTTGAGAAGCTCAATGGTTGGTGAAACGTTGACTGTGACACAGCAGCCAGCTCACTCTCACCCCCCAAAGCTGCTCTTGGCTGTCAAGAGATTTCCTTCCACGAATTCATCACCATCCATTTACAACAGCAATGATTTTTTCTTTTCTGTGTACAAGGAGAGCTTGGGAAGTGTTCTAGGGGTTCTCCCAAGTTAAAGCTGTGTAGTTCAGAGAAGTTCTCTTACCATGTCCCTTCATTGTTGAACCCTGCACTGTCCTGTTCCATAGGAGTGATCTGTAGTCATTCCCAGATCCTGTCATTCTCTCTTGCTTTATTCCATTTAAGATAAATTTGCTGCTAAACTAAATGGGAGTTGCTGTTTATCACAATATTTAGCTGGGGGCTCAGACTTCCAGTGAGTGACCCCTAAACAAGGCTTGGTGTCAGTACAGGTTCCAAGCACACTGGCTGTAGCAGCAGCACATTGCTGTGCTGCCACTTATGAAAAAAACCCCTTCTCTTGGATGCTTTCTGGCATCGCTATTCCTTGCTTTTTGCATTGCTTCCCTATTTTTTCATCTCCCATTCTTTGCTAAATAAGAAGGAAATGCAGGATATGCTTTTATACAGCTACTACAACAATCTCTTTTAGGAAAGGTCTGATTCCAGCTTTCTTTGATAGTTGCTCTGATAATAATTTTTAGGCAACTGACAGAAGCAAAGCACTGCTGCCGGAGTCAGGAAAAGAGGAAAAACACTAATATCTGGTATCTGCTAATATCCAGAGCTGATACCAGAAGTAGTGTATGATCTGTGCTGTTCTGACAGTCAATAAAACCTTGGCATAAATAGCCGAAATCCAGCAAAAATTGTGTATGTATTCTTGATGCTTTTGGTCTTAAACAGCAGCTTGTGCATCCTACTAGTAAAGACCAAAAAGAAGCTTCTGGGTGTGGAAACTAAATTCTAACAAAACATCTGCCAGGAGTTTTTCTGCCCAAAAGTTAGGAGCAACTGGTTTTCTCCTGACACCCTGCTTTGAAGCTCTCACTTGAACAGACCTGTTTCAAGAGAGGTTTTGGCCTCTTAATTCTCAGTGCTCTGCTTTTTCATCCATCAGTTTGATGGAATCCAGGTGTTTGTCAGGTGAGGCTTCTATTAGTGATTACAGGATCTTGTAGAATCAAAAGGCTGTCTCAAAGCAGAGGTCTCACACTGCTCATGAGATGCAGTGGTCTCACTGAAGTAGAGAGTTCTGGAAAGTCTTCATTGCTGAATTAGAATGTGATGATCTGATTGGAGACCTGTATTTGTTGGTCTGTACTGGAGATGTGCTACAGAAACAGCTGAGATTGGGAGTGTTTTGGAGTCCTTTAGAGTAGGTTACGAGTCTCTTGGTACAGCCTCGGATGTAGCTTCTGAAGGACCAGGTGTAATTCCTGCTGAAAACACAGTTGTCCATGCTACTACACAGGGTCTCTTGTGTAGATGCTCAGGGGAGTTTCTGCATTTGCTTCCCAGATGTCCACGTGAATGGAATTCATCCTGTGCAGAATGCTGGCCACAAGCCTCGTCACCTGTAAACCTCCTCATTAGCAGATAGGCAAATCCCACATAAATACGGAAGAAGAATCTCTGATGTTGCTGTATGTGCTTAGTATGAGCCGACAAAGGTGCGTGCAGATCCTTCAGGTGAGGGGATGGCAACACCAGAAATCCAGACATGAGCAGAATCAGAGCAGTTCAGTGTGTTCATTCTTTAGTGACTCCCTGATGGTGTCTGTCCACTGAAGTGTTGGATTTATTTATTCTTCAAGCTACATTATCATAAAATTGGGTTTACTTAGCTGCTCCACTCTCCTGTCAGAGACTGGCCAATGCAATTACTGTTGCCTCCTGAGCTCTCCTGTGCCAATCCCTGCATCTGTTCTAGCTCTGGGACTGGGAAAGTCTTGAGGATTCAGCTTCTAGGGTGAGGGGAGAAGCCACCATCGCCACAGTGGTGGCGTGTGTGGTGTGTGTGGCCGCACAGCTTTTCCTTCCCTTTGCTTGGATATGTTTTTTGTACATCTGTATCATGTGAGCATGAAAACCACTGAAAATCCAGAGACAAGTCACTGGAGCAGGATAAATTGTCACTGCAATGAACACTGGTTGGTCAGTGTGTGGTCACTTGCCCTTGTCCAGATGACCAAAGGGTGTTTGCATGGAGAGGACACCTATTTTTTTATATGAGGATTGAACGTTGTAGTAATGTTATTTATACAAAGCAGTCAAAAATCCTTTTTTAAAAAAGGTGGTATCATTTATAGAAAGAATATCCAGCAGTCGAAACCAAAATGATGAACTAACTGTAAAGGTGATCCATTATTTTAAGACTGAGTTTGGAAAAGGAGTCCTTAAAGTCCTTCAACATTTGTTAAAATTCTATGTTGCTTTAATGTTCTGGGTAAGGTCAATAAAGTAGAGATTCTTCAAATATTTCAGGAGAGATTTTTTTTTAGTGCATTTTAAACGGCAATAACTCGAGTTCCTTTTTGGATAGTTTATCCTTACATATGTGCTTAAAAAGAAAACAAACTTGGAGAATGTTCCCACATTTACTTTTCTAACACAATATACAGGTCATATGATAAAATAAACTGTTTATTCAAAGTAGCTCCTCTGATAGCTCTGCCTGCGGAAGGTTAGAGTTTGTGGGAGGTTTTTAACACAGCTCTTGTGAGCTGCTGGTAGCCTGGTTCAATCACATAAGCATGGAGCAGTTTGTCTGGATGCTGCCTCTGTCAGAATGTCACCATATTTTTTATTGTCCCTTACAACTCTGAAGAAGAAATGGGCCCTTTATAACTCTGTCAGTGAAGCACCTTATTGTTACATTTCTACATTTAGGCATCTACAAGTACCTTTAGAGGGAAGGGACCTTTAGCATAAGAAAACACCAACCCCTTGAGCTCCATGAGTGGAGCTGCACTTGTGTTTTGGCTTTTTTTAATTTTGTTTTTATTTTCCAAGAGCTGAATTTGTCACCTGAGGTATTTTAATCTCTATTTGGAAGCAGGAGAGTCTTTTTGTGCCTTTGGCAAGTTCCTCTAATGTAGCTCTGCACTTATCAAGGATGGCTACTCAGCACAGTAGAATGGATAAAGCCAGAGCTCAAGAGGCCAGTGATTATTTTCTCAGATTATTATATTTGTTATTACCAAGTTTCTCCTTACTCATACAAAAAATAAAAAAATGTGGAGTTCATAAAAAGGGTCTCAGTTCCCTCCCTCTCACTTGGAAGAGGTGGTAGATCCATGACAACCAATTTTCAAGTGGATTGAAAATCACCGTTAATTTCTAAGCATCCTCTCGTAGATTGAGCAGGTACGGCATCATTTCAATGTTTGCTGTTTGTAGTAGTCTCACATACTCAGACAAAACCAAACTCAAAGTGTTGCTTTTTCATTCTGCATGATTTAAAACCAGTCAAAGTCTTCATGATCTCTAAAGCATAACCCACCACCCTGTGAGTGGGTTTGACATTCAACTCTGGTGATTCCTTCTAGATCACACTCAATCAAACAGCAACAAAGGTTTAGAAATATTTTTCTGTTGAGTGGAGTTTTCAGCACTGAAATTCTCTTTTGTTGCTAATGATGGGAAAACAGTCATGGTAGAACTGCCACCTGAAACCTTGGAAAATTGTTTCTGTGTTCACAGTTTAGAATATCAAATATTCTCATATTGTTCCTTATTTCTAAACATTTTTGGGCAAGTTTATAGTGATATGGCTGAACTTTTTAACTTGGTCATTGAGAAGAAAACTACTTGAGACATTTGAAACATAAGTTGGGATAAACCTTTATTTGATGAGTAATTTGAAAAAATAGTGTACTTCTAGGCTTTTTATTGATTTCCTTTCCTTTAACTTATGTAATCTTTTGTTTATAAATTAACCTGTTTGTGGGACAGAAGGTTTTATCTATTGCTTTCCATACTGTACAGTATATGGTTACACATTTTGTATATTTAGTGTGTTTTTAAGTTATTGATTTGTTTTATATCAAATAATTTATTTTTCAGGTACCATTTTCATTTAAACTTTGTTTTTACATGGGTTTACTTTAAATAAAGTATGACACTGCTTTCCAAATGTCTAAAATGAAGTTGAATCCCATTGTGTTATTTGGAGATGATTTATGTACATTTATTTTAGAAATAACTGCAAAAATGTACCAAGTTCATACTTTGGTTGTGCTTCAACTCAAGTACTTGGAAATTCTCTGCAATGATTTTTGAGCAGTTTGAAAAAATGGAATTTTCATATTGAAACAGTTCAAAAATTTGTTGATGAAGCAGCAGCTTTGTAGAATCCTGTGGATGGAGTTATGAACATTGTTTTCTATATGGATTTTCAAAATTAAATGGAACAACTCATAGATGTTTTACACTGGTGTTAAGACTTAAATGACGTTATCTGTGTTAACAGTGCAAAGGACTTCTGTACTTTTGCCACGTGTTCATGGCTGCTTTTGTTGAGCACTTGTTTGGAACATACTTGGGATGCTTTTACTTGAGCCCTTGTGAAGGGTGATGTACTTCAAAATAGAATTAGGCTTTTACTTAACTGTTCATATTTTGTCTTTTTTTTTCCCCTGCAGGAATTGGATTATTATTGTGCAGTTTGGAATTTGACATGTTTTCAGAAGAATCTGAATTCTGTTCAGGAATAGGCCAATCAAGGTTCCTCCACTAAAGATTTTGTAGCTTATGACCTTGTTAGAAAGATGACATTAAAAGAAGGGGCTTAGATTCTTTTTTTTTTTCCTTTTTTTTTCAGGAAAATGTTGTTGTCTTTATCTTGCATTTTTCTTCTTTATCAAACCCAACCCAAAGCCCAGCTATACTGTTACTCAGAAATGTGTAGTGAGACAGGGAGTCCTGGGGAAACAGCCTCAAGTTGGCCCATTAGATTGGATGAAGGTTTCTGCAAATTGTGCCAGGGTTGCCAAGCCCTGGACCAAGCTGGCCAGGGCAGTGGTGGAGTTACCATCCCTGGAAGTGTTCAAAAAACGTGTGGCTGTGGCACGGCGGGTCATGGGCTAGCGGTGAACATGGTGGTGCTGCCGGGTTGATGGTTGGACTTGATTACCTTAGAGGGCTTTTCCAATCTAACAACTGTAATTCCATTAGAAGGGACCATCAGTCCAGGTTAGGCTCCCTGGTTCCTCGCGTGAGGCTGGGGCAGGACAGACATTCCCAGGTAAAATCCTGGGAGAGGTTCTGTAAGGGGCATTTTTCAGAAGTGCTTCCGAAACCACATCCTTTTGGTTGAAGGAACACATAACCCTGCTGGCTCTGCACAGACTGTGTTCCAGTCTTAGTCCTTTTTTCACCAACACGAGCTTTTAGTTTTGGTTAGCTGATGTCTGTCCTGCTGCGTTTCAGCGGGTGCCTCCTGTCCTTTAGTCACAGAAATAATTCCTCTGAGAGCTCAGCTAATTTTACCTTTGAGGTGCTGCCTCTGATTTTTCTCCTAAAGGCTTACTGTGAAAAGTGATGTAAAGTAAGAGATATAAATAGTATTTCATGTGTGATGTCATGGAACGTGTGGCAATGCTGCCTCAGCTCAGGATCTCTTCCAGCTTAGGAATGTTTAGATTTGCAGTTATTTTTCTGTGATGGGAATTTCTCAGTTCAGCACTGTTCACCATATGGAGTTATTAGTTGAGCTAAATTGGTAAAGAGCAGAAGTGGGAATTTCTGTTCCTACCATTATATCAGTGGATTGTTGAATGTGCCAGCATCTGGTGTATTCAGGAATGTTTCATCAGAATTTAGACCTTTCCTGGATTTTTCTTTGCATGGGGCTGGAATACCTTCTCCATTCTTGCTCCCACCAGAGTTCATCCCACGTGGTTCACTTTGCTTATCTTAATTTTGACCAGTATTGTATTTTCCATGTTTTTCTTCCATGAAAAATCATGAGGGAAAAAATATATTAAATTTCAAAAGCTTATTAACAGACATGACCATGTGAAGTTCTAGCCCCTCAGAAATGGCTCTTTTTTTAGAAGCAAACCAAAAAGTTTAGTGTAGACCCATTGATGCCCAGATGGGGACTCTGGGTTTTGCAGAATTCCTGACATACTCCCTGGCTTTTGACTATTCCCCCTTCTTGCTCTGCTGTTGTGGTATCCTGCTTCCAAATTTCACCCCCTTCATTTCCAGTACAGTGAAAGGAGGAGAGGGGAGAAAAAAAGGTGTTAAACTGATAGGTCAGAGAAAGATGTCTGAATCCTTTTCTCTATATTTCCTATCCTTAAAAAAAAAAGGGAAGAAAATGACTGTGAGAAATGTCCTGAGTCATGCTAACGATGCACTTGCTCCGGATTCTGTCCCAGCAGTGGCAGTGAGCAGCTATTTAAGGAAAGCCTGGCTGCCACCCCCACTCCCTTCATTCCCCTTGTGCTTCTCCAGCTTGTCAGAGGGATCCTGCCTGCTCCCCAAATACCTCCTCTTCTTTAGAGTCCTGATTTTTGAAACTGTCTTTCTTTTCCCTAACCTGTCCTCTGCTTCCATCCTGTACTGACAGCAGGAAGGGGAAGTGGGACGTTTGGGAGTGGTTTTACATGTGTATGTTATCTGTGCAGCTGAATGAAGGTGAATAAATGACGATATTTTGCTCTTTGCACTGTGACACACTTTCTTTCTTTTTTTTTAAGTGTTTGTGTATAGAAACAGTGATGAGCAAAATGGGACTCTGAATCTGGTTTGTCAGAATATTACTTGTACTAAAATCTCTTTAGCAAATAATATTTCATTGCAACAAAATTACTTTAAACCAAATTTGGCACAGTCAAAATACAGATTTTCGTTTTTTGAATTTTCAGTGTGGTTTCTAACATTCTAAAAGTTGACCTTTCCAGAATGGATTGATTTCTCTCTGCAGGACTGGAGCTCCATGCTTTATAAAAGGGCATGTGCTCAAACTAGAGCTTACGAAGAACTAAGTTTAATAAAAACAAGTTTGAGGCGTCCTGTGTTCTCAGAGTAGGGATCAGGGGAGCTGTTAAATCTACTGTAACAAACTTGTTAAACCTACTGTTTGAATGTGTTGGAACAGATTCTGCCCCAAGAGAAGGCTCATAGAGGAGAGCAGAGCAGGAGTGGTTTGGCTTGGGAGCAGAGTTGGGGCAGTGTAAGCAGTGCTGAGCTGCTTCCTGCCATGGGCTCCAGCTTTGGTGTCGCAGGAGGAGGAGGCACTGGCACTGGCAAGACTACAAGGCTGTCTTGCAGCCCATTATCAGCTGTGGTAAGTAGCTTGTGCTTCTCAGTCCTGGCACAGAGGGATTTGGTCTTGGTCTAACCAGACTTGCAGAATTCATGATGAAACACTTTTGTGACCGTGTATCCTGCTTTATCTTTCTGTCCCAGCTTGTTCCTTCTGCTTTGCATCTTTCAAGAGACACAGAGTGCATATACATTTGTATATGTGTGGATGCACGTGTGTAATACCTGTGTGTAACAAAACATACATAGACTGTATTTATACATTGTTTAGAGTACCTGTGTACCCGTCACTCATGTGTTACTGTGTCTCTGCTGTATAGGTGCTATATATAACACATGTGGAATGGCACATCTACACTGTTCCCACATCCTGCACAGTGCAGGTAATTCATGCAGAGATATATGTCCTTAAAAAGCCAAAATTATGTAAAGCTTTCTAAGGCATTGGTCACAACTGTACAGTGATGTGAGGAGTGAGCTGTGGAGGTTTAAGCAAATTAATGTCCATCTTGGAAAGAATTTAACATCTACATTTTTCTAACTCTAGAAAACTGGCGTATGTGTATATTGTCTTAATATTTTTCAGCAGTGGTCCTGTACTGTACCATATCACTACTGCTCAGGGAGCACCTCCCGTTCCTTCTCCCTGTGAGATACAGTGCTGTCACTCCATGGGAGACAGTGACTTCAGAAATCAGTGATTTTGTTTTAAACCACCTTTACTCTGTATTTTCCCCCTTCCTGTTTTCACTATATTCCACGGGGCTTAATGTTTTAATCTTTTCTTACTGCAGGAATGGAGGAAGGAAGACAATTCAGCTGCAAGAAGAACTGTGGTTCTAGAGAGATGGCAGTGACTGACTGCACATGGCACGGCACATGGCACGATAGCCTGGGGTGCATGGCCAGGCCCCTCTGCCCCCATCACTGGATTCCCAGAGGGACATCAGGGCTGCTCATCCTTTTTAGATAAAACATAGCAAAGATTTGTTCCAGTGTGTTCAGAGCTGCTTTTCTGAACAACACAAAGTTCAGATTTGAGGTTTGATTCACTGCGGTGTCTGTTCCTTCTTCAGTCATTCGGGTAGCTCATAAAAAATTGCACCAGGTGTTTTATTCCAGGGCAGTGGTGCCTCCAACACTGTAGTAGTTTCTGGAGAACATTCTGGCTGCCCTGATTTGCATCTTATCTTACTTAAGCACAGTGATGTTCAAAGGCAGAACAAGAGCTGTAAAATGGAAACTGGTTGAGAAGCTTTGTGTTTCCCTCCTGATCTTGGCACTCTGTGCTCAGCTGGGCCTGTGTGAGCCTTGTGTCCTGTTGGACTGCTCGGGGCCTTGAATAATGAATGTTTGCAATGGAATATTTGCCCTGATTTTGGTCTTTCCATGTTCATATGACAAATCCTGACGTTACAGAAGAACATCTCTAATGTCCACTCCATGGAATCAGATGTCCAGCTTCTTTGTCGTTTTCCATTCTGGGTTTGGGTGAGGGAATAATGAGAGCTGGTTGTATTCAAGAAGGAATAAAACAAGAAAAGGACAGAGTTGTTGAATTGGTGAAATTAAGGCAGTCTAGTGTAATTTATGAAACGTGACAGGAAGGATCCCTGTGGGAGCATTGGGGTCAGCGTGGGGTAGGGAATTTGTTGATAGGAACTGTCAGCCCTTTGCTCAGTGAAGACGGTGAGCAGCACTATCTAGTAGTAAGAAAAGGTTTGCTTAGTTTGCTGCACAGAAAAAAGGAGGGAAAGAGGTACGATATCCTAATGTGGACAAGGATTAAGTGGTTTTTCTCAGAAATACTTTGGCATTTTGTAGTTTATGTGCTACAGCTGGGAGGCAGTGGGGCCTGTGGGGCAGTGCTGCTGACTGTGGTGTCAGCTGAGCACTGTTCATTTGCTGTTCCTTATTGGAGATGGGGGAGGAATTCCTTGCAATGGGTGCATTTTCATCCTGTGTGGAAGCTTAATAGGTTATTAAAATAATGTTACATGGTACAGCTAAATAAATATTTTTGTATTAGAAGATTTTAGATATTGAGGTCCTTAAAAACAGCCCATAATGATAATAATAATCATAATCAAATATCTTTGAAGATGTAAATAAGGCTCCAAAGGTGAGCTCTGGTTGTATTTTAAGTGCTGGTGTTGCTCCAGTGTTCAGCATCTTGTACCAACCCTCCACCATCATCTTACTTGTGCTGATAATGCTGTTGGTAGGCATTTCTTTAATTAGAAGAAAGGTAAGTCTTGCCAGTGGTTCCTTTAAACCTGGGTCAGTTGTTGGATTTGGTTCCCCTGTAGTCCCCATTCCAGCCATGCTAAAGGGGCAATTGAAGGGTGGGATCAGGCTATGTAATATGGCACTTCTATCAAAAAGTACGTTGGATTGTGCTTGGGGTCAGTGTTGTGGTTTGAAAGCAAAACAAGTGAGACACTCCAAGTCAGAAATACAATTTAATAAAAAGAAAGGAAAAGAGAGTAAAATAAAATTAAATAAATGTAGTAATACCAAAAGACCACTGACAGGGTCAGAATACAACTTAAGGAGGGTGATGGAAGCAGTCCAGATAAGGTGGTCTTCCTGAAGCAGTGATCTCGTAGAAAAGATCTGGTAGCTCTGGTCCTCTGGAAAATCCCGTATGCAGGAGCTGCTTGTACTGTCTCAAATCCCAGATTATATCCAGGTGAGAATGCTTGGTTCCTCCCCCTGGGCGGAGCATCTCACAATGGGGAGATGAGTCATACGGAAGGGTCCTGTATATCGCACATTAACTTCTAGAGGGAGTTATCTATAAGTCGTTAACAGAAGATAAGGAGAGGGCGGTGTTTGATAAGTCATTAACAGAAGATGGCCCAGAGGGAGGGGTGGTGTTTGATAAGCCATTAACAGAGGATGGCCCAGAGGGAGGGGGCCTGGGAAAAACACCGCTCCAACAATTGGATTCAAAAATTCATGAAGATGGTGATAGAATACTTTGTGCTAATCCTATACTACAACCCAGGACAGTCAGCTGTGGGCTCAAGGAAACTGTAGGAATTAATTATTCTGGGAAGACTAGAGGGTGGACTATGGATGTGAACGACAGTCCTTGGAGTCACTTTTTAGTCAAAACTGCTGGTACGATCATCAGTCCATGTACCTGGCAAAAGCCAAAATCCTGCACCAGCAAAAATCCAACCCAAGGCAGTAAAATCAGAGTAAATGGAGTAGTGGAAGGCTGGTGAGAAACCAGAGGTACTTGTCAAATGTCAGGAAGAAAAGGAGCTACTTGTAATCTGTGAAATGGGGAAGCAAGCAGCTCCGTGTTCATCCGAAGGGAGGATATGGCAATGGAAGTGCAAGGACCTGCAAGAGAATGGCCATGCTGAAACCAGGAGAGATGTGATCTTGAACAGAAGTGCATCCTCAGCTCGAGAGTTCTAGTAGGAAGTACATTAACTTATCCCTCCTGGCAGTGTCTTGTGTGGAAAAAGGCACGTCACAGACAAATGTGTATTAGGGGTGTATGGCATGGACTGGTACAGCCCTGTTAAACTGATCTCTGTGCTGCACAATGTGTTTCCATAGACAGGACACTTATCCCTGCAAAGTACCGAAGCAGGGAATGAAGGCTGTGGCAGCATCTTCCAAGGGGCTCTGAACTGAGGAGGCTCCATCCCACCAAAGCATAGTCTAAAAAACTACTCTAAAGCCATATGCTTAAAATTCTGAATAACAGAATTTCAAGGTACAGAGCTAAATGAAAATGTTCAAATATATTTCATCACAGAATAATTAATTTGGTGGGTTGCTTTGAGAATAGTTAAGTAGAATTTTAAAATTCAGTGACTCCCATTTACGTGGACTTTTGTAAATCATTTGATATGGTGTTGGATACCACTAAATAAACTTTAGTGGTTACAAATACAGGAAATTTAAGGTGGAAGTTGCTTTAAAGAAGGAAAGCAGCATGGAAGGGTTAGCAGGAGGTTTTTAGCTGGTGGGATATTACTAGTTTTCCAGATCTTTGGGATGCATTTTCAGCATTTACCTATGTTGAAGTATCATGTATGTGCTATGGCATCCTCTGCTGGAAATTGTGGAGAAATGCTGCAGCTCTTCCCTGACTCCCCTGTTCCCACTCTACTGTTATGAGAAGAGGTTTTGGAGATGCAAAAGGAGTGTAAATGCTCTTGGCTCAGAGCATGGGTCAGGCGTTATGCATAGGAGTGCACAGACACAGATACATTTAGGAGCCAGGTGTGTTGGAGCTATGACAGGGATAACAGGGACACAACTGTGAGAGGGAGCATTGGGTGCAAATTGTTGAGGGCTTGTGGGGGTAGGAGAGTCCATGTGAGTCCTGTAGTTCAGTCATGTGCTTTGTAGAATCTTGTGACATAGGACTGAAGCTCTCGAAAAGCTTCTTGATGGATAGTCCATTTACATCTGTGTGTGCCACCAGTCTGTTTCCTTTGGCTGGGAGATGCAGAATACTGGGAGTGGGGAAATCCTTCCAGGACAGGATTTGGCAATCTACTGTCAATATTGTCACTTGTCAGTTTATGAAAATGCAGTGGTAGCTGTTGATGCAAAGTTCAAAATCTCAATGCATCCGTCGTTCAGGGGTTGGTCACAAAGGTAGCATAGGAGGCTCAGGATGGGCCTATAGTGAATTCTTTCTCCCAAAGAAGCTGGAGTAGAGAAGCTTTTTGGATGTCCCGTTCCCAGGTGCAGCATATGGCACTGCTGTTGAGCTCTTTTTGCTTATGAGGAAATAGATGGAGAGGCCCAAATCTTGTGGTATGTGTTTGTGCTGAACTGAACCATCTTGCCTTGCTTATTCTGACAGGGAACCAGCTGAACAATTTGGTCATTTTCCTCATGGGGGTGGGAGATGAGAGAAGCGAGCATGTTGTGTAGGATAATGATGCAGTAGTGAGAATTAATTGTGCACACCAGAAACCTGCTGTTGACAACTTTGACCAGCTCAACACGTTTCTCAAGTAAAGTCAATGCTGGCACTGCAGTAATGATGGATGGGTCTGTTTGCTGTCCAGAGCCAGCCAAGGAGTTGTGGGGATTGTCACTGAATCAATATCCTCCTCAGAGCTGTCTTTGCAATGCTGGTTTAAAGCAGTGTGTTCCAGATGGTCGCAGGTGAAATCCAGCTGGTGGGTGCTTTGGTGAGGAGGGCAGAGCTTACCTGCCCAGTGTGGCTGCCGAGAGCATCAGGGCTGTACAGCCAGGGTGGCCCCATGAGCTGCACACACAGAAGGAGGTTCTCTGGCCTGGGCTCGCTGCCACAGCTGTGTTAGTACAGGCACTCAGCCCTGAGTTCTTCCTTGCAAAACAGGGTGTTGTTACAAAGCCATCTGCTTTGGGCACCAGGATGTGGTGGTCTTTGTCCCCAGCCCAACTCAGAGCAGGTGGATTCATGTGGCTGTTGGTGCTGGCAGCAGCAGATGTTCCTGGTGGGTGCTTCTTCTTTTTGGCTGTGTTTGAGTGCTTCGTGGATGCAATGGGCAATGAAAGAGGAGTCTTGATTGTATCTGCCCATTTGCAGGGTTCTTGTGTCTCTGGTTGTTTTATATCTGCCAGTTTTGGAGGGTTAAGGCCCCAGTAGAGCTGCTGGGGGGGTGCATGGTGTTCACCCTGAGCAGTAGGAATCACCAGGTTGTTTCTGTTCTCTGCTGCTTGGCTGTGTCACTGCTGAGACTTACTTTGGCTCCTGCTCAGTGAGCTCCCACCTTTGCTGGATCATGAGGGTAAAGGCAGGGTTTTTGATTTTGGATTCAAAAGATGAAATAATTCAGATCCATAGGTGAACCCAGAGCCTGAGCAATTTCCTGTGTGTTTGGTTTGCACATGTTTGGAAAGGTGAGAGGGTGAATTAGAGTTCTGCTTTGGGGACTAGTTGTGAACAAGTGGGTAATTGCTGCTTGGGAAAGATACATGCAAATGTTTTATTTCCTACTTAAGGCTTCATGTCTGGGAAATGCAGATAGGTGCTCCAATTAGAGGGAAGCATGTTTTGGCAGAGCAGCTCATAACTCTGAATAGCAGCTGGGTGGATGCTGCATCCTGTGGGGAAGAATCATGTGATATATGAGCAGTAAAAACCAACAATTAAAGGTCAGGATTGACATTTTGTTGGCATTAGGAGGAGAATTGTGAGGAAGTTAGCCTGGCTTGAGCTGTGACACCACCAGGAGATGTCTGCCCGGCTGTAAGTTCAAAGAGCATGTGCTTTGTCTCTAGTGATTGCAGCTGTAAATAAGTAACTGCTTTGGTAGAGAAAGCAAGACAGAAATGGAGTAAGATGTCTAGAGACAACACAGTGTTCTGAAGTTGGGGTCACGATCCTGCTCAATGTTTTAGCACCAGAACCTGGTTTAAAATCATGTTTTGCAGATGGTTGAAGACTCCAGGAATATTGAAAGGGAAAGAAGGAGGAGAATGGCCAAATACACTTTTAGAGTTTGAAGGCTCATGATTCTAAAAATAGATCTCTTGCTCAGATATGTAATTTAGGGTGGGATTCATCCTACTGACTCAAACTATTAGTCTTAGCACCCAGTCCAAGCCCATCAGTAAGAGCCTTCTGAAGACATCTACTCCTAAAGCCTGCGATGTACTGCTCAGGAAGGTGCCTGGCTCTCACTGTTGGCTACAGGGCGCTTCTTATGTGTAGTTTAAATGAGACACAAAGCTTCTAGAAAACAAAGGTACGTGTACATTGCACACCTGGGTGCCAGGACCTCTGCACCTGCAAAAGTCTGGCTGCTTCTGACATGGATTTTGAAGCATTTTACACAGGGATGCTACAGCTTCCTCCCCACACTGAGGTTTGCATCTGGAGAATGTCGAACATGGTGAGGTGAAACACGCTGCAGAATTGTCTAGGCTGATGGAAGCCCAAGGTAACGAGTCCATGGGGCACCTCTGCGCCCTGTGCTGTGCATGGCTGGGGGCTGATGTGATCTTGCAAGGTGCTGGGGGGGTCTAAACACTAGCCCTGAGGACCCAGCAAAGGTGCAGATCCAAGTTTTAGGGAGCCTGCAAGATACCCAGAGAGGGACTTGATACAAGGGCCCGGAGTGCCAGGATAAGGGAGAATGGCCTCCCACTGCCAGGGGGCAGGGTTAGATGGGATATTGGGAAGAAATTACTGTCTGTGAGGTGGGTACACCCTGGCACAGGTTGCCCAGAAAAGTTGTGGCTGCCCTTGGATCCCTGGAAGTGTTCCAGGCCAGGTTGAAGGGGGCTTGGGGCACCCTGGGATAGCCATGTCCCTGCCTGTGGCTGGGGGTGGGATAAGATTCTCTCCATATGAACACTGAATGCCAATTTACGAGCTAGATCTGAACTGTTAACTGTTGAACAGTTTGCAGATGGCTCCATGAACACAGGCACTGAGGTGCTCTCGTAGCACCACGTTCTGAGCAGGACCTGCCCTGACCCTGGGCTGTGGTGTGTGTAACCCCTGAGTGATGGACTGAGCTGCACCTGACTGCAGGAGGGACTGAAATAGTTAATTCAGATTTTCTAGAAAGTTTTATAATCACATCAGACAAGATTAGGAATTCCTCAAGGAAACAAATGCATACAGTGAATTGGAGAAGCAGAAAACACATCCCCAGGGAGGCATTCACTCTTTAGGGGGAGCATTTAGTGGAGGTTACATGCTGTGATTGTCAAAAAAACCCAAATTATTTGAGCCGTATCTGTTGTTCAGAGCTGCTTTGGAAATCTGGTTTTACAGTGAAACCTGGAGTTTTAATAGATTTAAATAATTGTCTTCAAAGTATTTTGTGGAAGGGAATTTTCAAAATTATTCTAGAAAACTTGCAGACTAATTTTGCAGTGGGTACTATTTTAAATTAAAAGAGAGCTTTGGGGTGGTTTTCACATCTGTTTGGATTGTATTTTGCCACATGCTACAGTTATTTTGTTACTGTTTTCAGTTTTAGTAAAACGCAAACTGAGCCACATTGTGATCCAAAGGAAGGATGGTAGTAGTGCTCTGCTGACAGTGCCCTTCCAACTCCATTTATACATCCTGAAAAGGTGTGAAAATAATATAAAAGCCAAAGTCTCTGATCAAAACTCATCATTTTATAAATTCAGATATGTGAAAATAACTTGTTCTCTGGAAGAAAACTGATGCACAGAAAAGAACCAATCTGTAGGGTTAAGGCAACATATCGATGGGCTTGTAGGAACAAGCCAATGTCTTTTGAGTAAAGTATACACTCGAGTCATTCTGTTCAATGAAAATTCATTTAAGCTTAGTGTTTATGGTCAGTCACATCCTCAAATTCTCAAATGCCATTTCAGAAATGTCAATCCTCAGTCAAGGCTCATGTGGCCAACAGGTGGATTTTCTGCCCATGTCTGGGAGATGCCCCAAAGCCAAGGGCTGCTTCAACTTTTCCTTCTGCTTAATAACCACAGACCCCATAAATAACCTTTCACATGGATTTTAGTCCACCAAAGTAGCTTTCCTTGAATTTCTTTTTCAGTAAAATAACACTTGTAAAACAGCCAAATGCCTTCACTCAATTGCTCTCCAAGTTTATTACAATATTATACACAGCAACCATAACCCAGGGGTCACCTATGTTACCAAAGCAGCTGAGATTTTTGTTTGTAAGGAAAACGAGGATTTCCAAGGAAGAAAGGCAGGTTTGAGTTTGTGTGCTTTCTGTACACCAGATTTCTGTGCTGTAGGGTGTGTACCTTGCACTGCCTGTACTTCTCCAATTGCCTGGAAGTAACAGAGTTAGATTTTCAGTGCTACAATAGAGAGAGGCACCTCTTTTTCTTACAGGTGCCTGGGAAAATAGTTTAAAATACTTTGAAGATGCAGTGTATCAGTCTGTAGAATTTAATTACGGAACCACAGAATATCCTGAGTTGGAAGGGACCCACAGGGATGATCAGTCCAACTCCTGTCCCTGCACAGACACCCCAACAATCCCACCCTGAGCCTCCCTGAGAGCGTTGTCCAAACGCTCCTGGAGCTCTGGCAGCCTTGAGGTTGGGACAGTTCCTTGGGGGGCCTGGTCAGTTCTCCAACTCTTTGTTTTTACTTTTTTGAGGCTGAATAAATGGGTTTCAGTTTGCCAAGTAAGACACCTTAATTTTCCTGATGTAGGACATGTGAAACTTCACCTCCCTCCTGTCCTGGTGTCCTGAATACAGTTGGTACACAATAAAACTCCTCTAGGTGGTGCCCAGTGACTGTCCAGATTCTGCTACTTTCTCGTCTTCTAGAAATCTCTTGTTCCTCACTTCTAATGAGTTTGTGTTGCTCTCTACAAAAGCCTTGCTGACATTCTGGGGTTCCGTGGGTGCCACCGGATCTCAAGGCTATCACAGGGAGACTCCTCTTCCCCCCGAGCAGCAGATGAACAGTGGTGTCAGTGTTTCCCCAGCAGCAGGTTATTGAAAACAGATGGGGTTGGGATGGTGCCATCTCAAGGACACAGTCTGGGACAGTGGGCCCCTCACCAGCTGGGCAATCCCATTAATCTGCTTCATTTACTTTTCCACAATTTTCACCCTGAATTTAAAGATGTTCAGGTGCCTCTCCTGTGCCTGTGTGCAGTGCTGAAAATTGATTGTCCCTACTGCCTTTGGGTTTTCCCCATCAATAATGATGTCTTCCGTCTATACCAGACCACAAGGGGATTTTCAGAAGCACTTGAATTTTTTTTTTCCCTTTGTTTTATCCTGTTAAAGGGGCACAGTGATGGCAGCCCAGTTTTGAGGCTGCTGTGCTCAAAGGTCTCCCTTGCTGTATTTGTCACAAGGACAAGTCTATGTTGTCTCCGGCTTGACACTTAACCTTACTAGCACCAAAATACTTCCTGCTGATTTCCAAAATCAAAATCTCCCTGTTAATGTGAATCTCACCAGATAGTAAGAGATGTTACCAACACTTTCAAAGTCAGGTTGAACAGGGCTTGGAGCAGCCTGGTCTAGTGGAAGGTGTCCCTGCCCATGGGAGATGAGCTTTAAGTTCCTTTCCAATCCAACCATTCTGGGATTGATAAAGCACAGGACTTGCAGCTCCTGGGGCAGGTTGTACAGGGTGGAGTTGGCTTTACCAGCTCTAGATTTATTAGTGATATATAATACTCATTTTTTTCAGTAATAATTATTTCTTTGTTGCAGTTAGTTCGAGGATGTGCTGTTGTTTTAGTATGACTTGCAGTTTCTGGGGAAGGGGATAAGGTGGTCTTGTCTGCAGCAGCCAGAGCCCAGTGATGGGAATGACTGCCCAGAGGTTCATCCTGCAACCCCAGCAGTCACTCAAGGACCTTTGCCATGGACGATGCATCCTGCCTTTTGTTGCAGGGTTAATTGTGTGCAGTAATATCCAGGGCTCATTAATGAGAGGAGAATGGATGAAATTGGGGCTCATCTCTGCTGCCTGTGCTGGTGTCTGCTGGTCGGCCTGGACTCACCCAAGCAGGCATCCAGTGAGGGGTGTGGGCACTCTCATGCACCAGTGACTGACCAGAAAGGTTTCATAAATCTTGCCTGTTTTAATTACTGTGTTGGAGCAGATGCATTGGAGATGTCTGTCCAGCTGTGTCTATGGGATGTGGGTAACTTGCAGACAGACAGGATACTCAGCCCCCAGAGCTGGGGCTGCCTGGAGCCTCCTCAGTGTTCACTAGCATCTCCCAGGGGGGTTTGGGTGGCTAAGCTCACTCCCGGTAAAGAGGAGCAACCACAAACCCCTTCAGAGCCAGTGATGCTGAACCAGCGTGTGATGTATCAAGGTGATCACAAATGATATGGGAAGGAGGGAGGGATGTCTGGGGAAGCTGCAGAGATTGATTTGAAATGTCATTTTTTTGGGGTTTGTGAATGATGTGACTGCTCTTTGAAGAGCAGTTGGTCTGTAATGTTTCAGAAGGTACTAATTAACCTCACCAAGGAGAAGGGGTGAAAAAGGCCAAAGTTAGCAGCATTGTCTTAAGCTTACATTGCCTAGGATTCTAATTATGTGAAGGCTTTTGTAAGTTAATAGAAGACAATTTTTGTGCAAAAGCTGATTTATGATATTTAATAGTTTCTGCTTTTCATTTGGCAAAACTGGAATGAATATTTCTTCTAAATTAGAAATTATTTACAACCTCTGACTTCAGCTTGAAAGAATTCTGCACAGAAAATGTTTTCTTTACGTGCAATTGGAGAACAGTTCAGTGATGTGAGTGGGGGTCTGAGCTGTGTTGTGAGTCCCAGTTCTGTGGCAGGAAAGATCAAGAAGGAGAAAAGGGATGAAATGACATTTTAAGAGACAAATTAATTCAGTGACATGAATTGTTGGTATAAAAGGCTTTTGTGTAGAAGGCTGCGCTGGGAAGCCTGGATTTTAAGGCTGTAATTGGAATTTGAGCTTGGGGACAGATCCTTAGCTGGGAAAATCAACATAGTTGCAATTGGGCCTGGTTAATTAGTTCTATGTAATAATACAGCTGTAGAAACAGGTGTACAGCTGGTCTTTCCTTCCTTCCAGCCAGTGAATCCTACTGTCTCTGAGAGAGTGCAACGGCTCAGCCATCCTGTCTGTGACCTGACAGCTAGCAAATCCAGTTATGTCCAACTTGGATTTTGACCTCTGGACAAAAATTCACTTAATCTTGGTTTTTAGATGAGAAGCCAGTAGTAAAATAAAAAGCAATTATTTTAAAAAAAAAGTCTATAATAAGGAAAACAAAAGCCTGGCCTTCAGGGAAGAGGTGCTGGCCAGAGGGTTCAGTGATATGCCCCATCCCTACTGCATTCTCACCAAATGCACTCTCCTAGCACCTGCTCACCTCCCTAGCTTTCAAAAATAGGTGAGTTTGGAAAAATAGGTGTTATCAATCCTTCAAACCCAATCATTTCAGACAGGGCAGCACGCTCCCAGGTGTGCCCTCAGATGCAGGGAGGAGCTGGCTCCCTACCCCAGTGGCAGAGCCATGCTCTTCAGGTGTCTGCTGGGAGTCTCATGGTTTTCAAAGGATAAGAGAGGATTTTCCCACTTTTTGTGCCAAGTAAGGCCTTTATCTTGCAGAGCATCCATATGCGACACTCACGATGTCAGTGTTTAGCACCAAGATGCCATTCCTGGGAACAGGAATGCTGTTACCTACACCTGGCAGATGTTATAGTGAACTCCTGTCTGATCCAACAGGGTTTCTTCAATCATTTCAATCCCATTGTCTTTGGGATGCAGGTGTGAGGTCTCTGCAGAAGGAAACTTGTCTGTGTTGCTCACTGGGGCTTGCTGCAAAAAGAAAAGAGCACAGTTTTAATTTCTGGAGTGAGCAGGTGCTAGGAGGTGCCTGTCCTGCCATGTTCCATGACCCCTTGCCCTCCCACCATGCCATACATACTGGAGGGGGCTTTGGGGCAAAGTCCTTCTCGCAGACATGTGCTATGATGCCAGCAGCCAGGGCATCACCAAGGACATTGGTCATCGTTCGTAGTCGGTCCCTGTGGAGAGACAGCACCAGGATGCAGGGGGTGGCCACAGCCAGTGTGCCCGGGGTGTTGATGGCTTTGGAACATGTCAGCCCCCATCCTGAATGTCCCTCCTACTGGTGTTGCTAAATGCTGTGTTGGTTTTGCAGATGCAGAGACAAAACAGTCCCTATATGAGCCCTGTGCTGGGGAGGCATCTGTCTCACCCTGCCTGTGTGAGCAGTGCAGGGACCTGCCAGTACCACCTCCCAAACTGGGACAGGCACTGTTGTGCTAAGTGCAGGGAGAGCTGCTTCAGCAAGTCATAAAATTCCTTGAGATGCCTCTTGAGGAGAAATCCTGTAGATCCAGCCACTGCTCTTCTCTTGTCTACACAGGCACCTCTCACATTAGTAGAAGGTGCCAGCTGTGCCGGGTACCCTGTGATGCTGAAAGTTGAACCTGGTGGTGTGTTAACCTTCCTTTGTTGGGGAAAGAGAAAAGGGGGAGGGAAAGAGAAAAGCAGCACTTGGCACTTGGCACTGTTCCCTGGGGGGCTGGGAAGTACAAACCAGCCACCCGTGTGTAAATTCTGTAACTCAGCATCTGCTCTCTCTGGTTTCTCACCTAATGACTCACTATGTTTTTTTCTTAGTACTTTAGAATGGCACATTTCACAAGCTGTGTGTTTATTTGTCTGTGACAAGTGTAATCCAGCATCAGTTTTTGCCTCAAGAGCAATCTGGTTTCATCCGTCAAGATGAACATCACCATGAACTGGCATTGGGCACCGCCCATAGCAGTGTCCTGGAGAGCACTTACAGAGCCCAGTCGACGGCGATGATGAGGGTGATGTCCTCGGTGGGCAGCCCCACGGAGGTGAGCACAATGACCATGGTGACGAGCCCGGACTGCGGGATCCCAGCGGCCCCAATGCTGGCTGCCGAGGCTGTGATGCTGCAAAGAGGAGGTGGCTGTGCAATTCAAACTAGCGTGTTTGCATGGCAAAGTAATTTATTGTTGGGTGGAAGGACTGGATTGGATCTGACTTCCTCCACCTTCCTGTTCCCAGGTGCTATCACAAATTCCCCTGCGCACAGCACGGGCCAGCAGCGGGTGCCCTGGTTCTTTGCTCCCCTCCACCTTCAGGGCAGGGACTTCCTCCTTAAAATTGCTAAATATTTGCAAATGTACTTAATTATTATTTAGTTATGTGCTTTATTTCCCTGCTTATAAAATGAGAATATCCCATTCCAGAAGGGGAGTAAATGACACCTGCACAAAAACTTCTGTGCTCAGCCCTGCAGTGCTGGTCTGCTCCAGCCACATGTCTGTGCAGCTAGGCTTTTCCTTACTGGCAAAGTCCTTGATTTGCAGCAGATCTGGGGTGTGGAGCTAGCCAAGCTTTCCCTGGCACACAGGATAGGGACTGGGACATGCTGCACCCTCCCCTGTTCCTCAGCTTCCCCCAGCAATGGTCACTCTGCATTAACAAGATCTCTGCAAACAGGAAAAATGCAAAAGGTTGTCCTAATGACTGTATATAAGAATAGAGAGAAATAATCTGGCTGCTGCAGAGAAACTTTTACCTTATAGTTATAATTTGTCCCAAATCCAGTTCATACTCATTGACCTGGGCAATGAAGATGGCAGCAACCGCCTCGTACAGCGCAGTGCCGTCCATGTTGATGGTGGCCCCGACAGGGAGCACGAACCGCGCCACGCGTCTGTCAATGCCGTTGTTCTCCAGCAGACACTTGAGGGTGATGGGCAGGGTGGCTGAGCTGCAGGACAAGAAAATGAGGAGTAATTGCTGTTTGTGTTGAGCTTTATAAGTTGGAGTCAGTGTGATGGGACAGAAATACCAGCCCTCCTGAGGGTGGATGCTGCAATATTGCACACATTGCTGTAGCAATGAAAGTCTCTTCAGCTCTCACCACCTGGGGAGTAGACATCATCAGTGAAGTCAGCTGCAGGCTAAGAGAGAAAATGCCAGAATGTCATTTCAGTGGCTGAAGGCACCACTTTTAACTACCTGTGTACCATGGCTACAGCTATGTTGAAGATCCCTGGTGCCCACGTTCATCCTGCAGCACCTCCTGGAGCGTGAGAGTGTGTGCCGGCACTGGCTGTGTTGGGGTCCAGCCAGACTGCCGTCATCCTCACTTGTCTCCATGAGGGATGCCTGCCTCAGTTGAGGCACCTCTGACCTCTCTTTCTTGTTTCTGTCTAGCATGAAGACAACTGTCCCACAGGAACTGGGATGAGGAATGGAGGAAGAAGAACAGGTTGAAGAAAGGAAAACACAGAAAATAAGTCGATGGGATTGTGACAGACTCTGAAAGGCAGGGACTGCATTTGGGAAAGGCTCTGGATGCAGAGTGGTGGCCCCAGCCCTTGGGCACAGACCATGAAGCTGGGTCAAGGAACAGGATGTTCTCTCTATGATAGTTCTCCCTCCCTTAACTGGCTGCAGAGCAGAGGGAGGAGAAGCCTGATGGAGACAGAGCTGGAGATCCAGGCTGAAGAGGAGACCAGGTCATTAAGAGTTGCAGAAGCAATGGTTGCAGCGATGGGCACTGGGGAAGGGAGGCACAGACCAGGTGGTTTTATTGGGATTTTGTGGAGAAGCAACAGAGAGGCCAGAAAAACCTTTTGCCTGGTCAGATGTGCTCCAGGAAAATGTTTGAATTTGTGTGTCTTCTGGAAAGGATGGTAGTTTATAGTGTGAAGTTTTTTCATTGTTATAAGGAAAGTATTTCAATGAAAATAGATAAATATAATCTAAAATTATAAAAATCTTCAAAGTAGGCAAGATGAACTTGGGATACACTGTAGTTGATTTTAGATTGTCAGTAAAGTGTTCAGAGAAGGTTTTGGTGTTTTCAATTAAACTCCAGGGTCATAACCCCGTGCAGTTTATAAAGCACCTACAACAGTCCTAGTTTGAATTTATGGAAAGAAAAGTGCAGCAATTGAATAAAGTGTGCACACAAACACAAAACCATTGCTGGTTTGCTCTGGGAAAACCATGGGAGAAGGTGGGTGGAAGAGCACCACGAGCTGCCCAGGTGTGCTGACCAGGGCAGGGCCAAGCATCTGCTTCCTCCTAAAAGCAGGAGCATCCTCATTTCAGTGCTGGAGCATAGTTCTCCTTTGACTTACACCTGTCCTCCCAGAACTCACCTGGCTGTACACAGCCACATCTCCCTTGCTAAACCAGATCCCTGGTCTGCAGTAGCCGAAGGTTCCAGCCACGTTTTCCTACCTCGAGGATGTAGCTAAGGCGATCAGCAAGGCTTGCAGTATCCCTTGAATGAAAGCAAAGGGGTTTTTCTTGGTGATGAGCACAAAAAGCAGAGGTAAGAGGATGATTCCATGGAAGGCAAGCCCTGACACTACTGTAATGACATACAGTCCCAGCTTCTGTCCTATAACCGATGGATCTTCCATCTCCAAGATCTTTCCAGCTATGAGAAATACAATGCCAAAGGGGAAGTACCTGCAAAAAATAAGCATAAAAAATTATGAGGATGCAGCAATCACTGTAGCACTGCATGATAGACATGGCAGTGTTTGGTACCGTGCAGTACAGCCATATGAAAACAAATTCAGTGCTCACAACAGACACTTGCAGATGTGTGACTGGCATTGCCATTAGATAGCAGGAAAGAAAATAAATCAATCAATGAATCAATCAAAACCAGATTTACCAAACGGCCATCGAGACAATTTTCATTACTGCTTCATTCAGACACTGGCACACGTTAACCAGCGGGGCTCCTCGCTCACCCATTTTTCCCAGGAGAAGTCCTGCAACCAAGCACAGCAGGTTACATTACTTGGGAGCACCACGGGTGCAGCATCTGACAGGCCAAGTGTTTTGAGGGTCTGGTGGCCACAAAATGGGGGTCACCAGGCGAAACCTGGTTGAGTACTGGTTGCCATGTGCTCTTAGGAGTCACAGCCGTTCTCTGTTCCAAGCAAACACAAGCATCTGGCGTTTTCTCACAAAGCCCCACCAGACCCAAATCCAGGATTTGGACTCTTCCTTGCACAGAAAACATAAATTTCACTGCTGCTCAATGCTGGAAGAGTTATTTCCTGGGGTGGATAAACTGGATTAGGTGGATATCTGGATTGCTATTTGGTAATACAAGAATAATGAACTCTGGAAATAAAAATGGGATTTTTTAAAGGATAAGGTGTGGTAGGGCTCTCTATAGCTGAGGATGTGATGCTGTGCTGCATCCCTGCCCTGCTGTGGAGTGAAAGGGGCCCTGGCTGCCCCAATGACTGAGCAGTGCTCAAGCCTCTGTCTCGTGTCCGGTTCCCTCATGGTCTGGGCTGTTTGTTGTTGGTGGCTCACAGGCTGTGCCATGATGGTGACAGCACGTGGCTGTACAGTGACATGTCAGGAAGGATCTGAGCGAGTTGCTTAGATACGGGCATTAAGCCTTCTCTCCTAAGTTTGTTTTTTTCCTTTGATGTTGCATTAACCTAATCCAGCCTAATTTTCTGTTGAAGGAATACTAGAGCAGAAATACAGGTTATGGTTTGAATGGTGAGAAGGGTTATGGTCCTGTCCTGTCTGCCAGTGCTAAACCCCATGGCTTTCACTGGCTGGGAGGCTTTCCAGGAACCCATCATGCAAAGGGAAAAGGAACCTTTGAGCATTGCCTGTCTTGTTTCCAGCTTGGTGCAAGTCCTTCTTCCTGTGTTGGCTAAAATGAAGCATTGTGCAGGTTGTTTTATCTTGGAAAAGAAGCACATAGACAGGATCTTGTGCTCTTTATCCCTCTTCAGTCTTCAGGGTTGAGGACTCCAAGAGGCTCTTGGTTGGTGGATCTCTTGCCTTGCTCAAAAGAGAGATGAAGTGGGGTCACATTTCCCAGAATTTTCAGAAATGAGACAAGACTTGCCATGTTTAAATCTCAGCTCTGTGGATATTTGTCCAGTATTTGGTGGCCACAACAGCTGCTTGGAAGAAAGTAATTTCTCTGCAAGTGCTACAGGGCTGATTTGGGAGACATGGCCTAAGTAAATGGACAGATTTCTGCAAGGATCTTGAAAGCTCTGCCCTCTTGTGGGTTTCAAAAGCAACAGAGAGGCCTTCAGTGACAGTGAAGAACTGTCACAGCTGGGGTGGAGGTGTGGGGGCACCTCTCATAGCACAGTCACTCTGGGTACCTAGTGGGTGTTGCATGGATGCCTTGGTCTCAGCCCCACAACCCGCCTGATTTTGGTGTTGGACACAAATGCATTTGCTGAGAGCTCAGCCAGCTTCCACCTGCCCCCTACACTTTGCTGCATGGAGGAGGTGATCCCTATTTCCCAAGGAATGGGGCTATGGTGCGCTGCCTGTCCCTCTCCTGTTTTCTGCCAGGCAAATGAAATTCAGCCTCTCCTTATAAGGAAAGCATCCCGTGGGTGTATGCATGCCCTTTATAAAGCTGCCCATGCCTGGTGCAGGTGATGCTCTGCCAATCTGAGGCTTTGTGGAGCTCTAATCCTGGGCAAAACATGGGAAGTGCAGGTGGTGGCTGAGGCTGGCTCAGGTGATCTCCCTGTGCCTCCTGATTCAGGCTGATCCCACTCCCACGCTGGAGGGGTTGTGAAGTGTCATCTTAGAAGAGAAAAGCAGATTCTCCTTGCAGATTTGGCAGGGCTAGAGGAGAGCACATATCCTGTGGGCAGGAGCTCAGCACCTTTCCTGGGTGTCCAAGGTGTGCAGAGGGTGTTGGTTGCTGGGACAGGAGATTGCCAGAGACATCTTCTGGCTGTGGGGATCTCTCAATGGGTCTGGCTCTGCCCACTCTTGCTGTGGCCAGCTCCTCTGAGGTCTCACATTTAGAACTGCCTGCTCTCTGTGGCTCTGACTGCAGTCCAGCGCACTCCAGTGCTGTGTGGCTGCGCTGCCTCCATACCTCAAATCCTCTAATTGGCTTTTTGGTTCCTTATACACAAAGTTCAAGCTCCTTGCCCTCACCTCTTAATCTACACATAATCCTGCCACCATGCTCATCTCACAGCCTCCTACTCTTTTTCCTTCCTGATTTCCTCCCTCCTCCCTTTCTCCCTCAGCCTTGCACCCGTGTCCTCTTACGCTTTGAGCCAGCTTCAAGTTCCTCCTATCAATGGCATTCTCCCCTTTAAACCTCCTCTCTTGCATGTGTCTCTTCACAACCTCTGCTCCTTCTTCCTTCCCAAAATTGCTGCCAAGCACCTTTTCCACACAGGACTGCAAACTGTTCAATGCAGGGTGCTGCTCTACCTCCTTCAGAAAGTCCTGTTGGGAATCCTCATATATTTGTAACAGGACCAAGTCTGACTCTGCTGTCACATCCTGCCTGCTCAGGGGCTGAACTCAGCATGAAGGGTTTGGGTCATTGTGGTGCGCTGTGTCCCAGGCAGCCTCTGCAAAATTACACCTCACTTCAGACTTCATTAAAAGGACTTCTCCCCAGTTTAAGTAATGGTTTGAAAACCCTCAGGACCTGCACGTGAGCTGTGAAGGAAATACGGAGTAAAAACAGCCTTCCCTGTGCCAACAGCTTTAGTGACCTCCACCACGGGTGGTGCTGACAGAGCCCTTGGTACGAGCTCTGTGCTGGGCCCAGTTCCCAGGGACTGGGGCAATTAAAGCTAAAAAAACCTCGTCCTACATCTTTTGCTCTGTAAAGCATGTTGACCACAGCAGTGGCCACCCTGGGCTACCCCTGGACCTGTGGAGGAGCAGGTACCTATGGTTGCTGAGAAGATGACAATCCCCAGGACATTCATCTCATTGCTGGTCCCAGCCAGGGTCCTGTAGGTCATCTCAGGTGATGGTGTCAGCTCAAGGAACACAGGCCGATGGATTTCAGGATTTTTGTCATCAGGTGCAAAGTAAATAAAATTGACAGGTTTTCCTGGGATCTTTGGAAACCCAGGAGACTTCACCACTGGGACAAGAACAGTTCGATACTGGAACAGAAGCAAAGGAGGGAGGTTAGTGTGCTGCTGGCATGAGCTCCATCCTGCTCTAAACACAGAGGCCAAGCCAGCCCTAGGCTGGGTGCTCCTGGAGGTTGAATGGTTGGTTTCCAGGCAGCTGGTGGAAACAAGGAGTGAGAGTCAGGCAAGAGGAGCTGTGGCTGTTGGCTTCAGACTGTCCTCAGCCAAGGCTGCAGAGCACACTCATGGTGTTGGTGACCTGGGTCTCTGCAGGATGCCAGCACAGCACTGGGGTCCCTCTGGTCACTCCATCCTTCCTCCTGGGAGCTTTATTGATGCTTTCCCAGTACCATGAGTTTGCTTGTTTTCCCTGTCCCTCCACCCTACCTGGCCACTCTGTCTGACCCCTTTGACCACTCTGCCTTCCCTCAAGCATCCCTTCTTTGTGTCCCTCTCCCAGCCTGCTGCCTGCCCACCCCACTGGTGCCCCTCCCCAGGGATTGAAAAGCTGCTGCACAGGAGTGGAATCTGAGGGAAGGGATGTATGCTGCTTCTGTACAGGAGCTTCACAGGCAGAGGGCAGGCACGGGGTTCCCTGTCAACCTGTGCTCCCCCCAGCACCCTCCTGCCTTCGGGTGCCTGCCCTGGGTGAGTGTGGGGGGATGCAGGGGAAGGGGAGGGGGAAGGAGAAGGGGAAGAGTAAGGGGAAGGGGAAGGAGAGGGGAAAGGAGAAGGGGAAGGGAAGAGGAAGGGAAAGGGCTCCTGTTCAGGCTGTGGGTGAGCAGAGGGAGCCCCGTGTGGAGCTGAGCACCATCCTGGCTGCATTCAGAGGGGTCAGGTGAACTCACCTGCTGGAACGAAGCTTCAACCAGGTTAGAAGGAAACATGTTTCTGTAAGAGACCAATGACATGGGGTTAAAGTGTGTTAAGAGGCCACAAGGAGCACCCTGGGAAGCACTTCTCATGGGCACAATGTCTGGAAGAGGATATAAAAGTTAACAAAAGCTTATGACAGCTGTGCAAGCTGAAAGCAAAGAAAGGCTGGAAGGTGAACGCAAAGCAGGACTGAGAACCACGTGTAAATGGGATTGGTGGAAAGCCTGAGCCTGGGATGGACATCTGCCATCTGCAACTCCCTGCTCAGAGCCTGCTCCAGTCAATCCAGTACCCCCAGAGATGGAGATTCTCCCCCAGCCCCTGGGTGTGTGCTGCAACCCCTCCCCAGGTAACCCCATCCACTGCCTTAACCTGGTCCTGGGCCAGCTCCAAGCTTGGCATGTCCCAGCTGGGGCTGCAGAGAAGAATCCAAGCCTTGCAGGAAACATGACTCTCGCTTGATCTCTGCTGCAGTGCATCTCTTTGCTGACGGCTTTGGGAGAGCTGTGGCAGTGACAGAGTGGCCAGAGGGACATGGATGGGGGCAAATGAACCCCATGTTGCTGGGCTTGGAGGTACCAGCACCTGGCCAGTGGTTCTCTTGTTTCCCTTGAGATCCCAGGGTCTTCTGGGAACTCAGAACCTTCTGGGAAGATTTTGTTATCACAACCTTGGCTCCTGCTGAATTCCTGTGACACACCTGATTAAATCCAGTAATGCATCGGCGGAGCTGAGCACCACTTTCCCCACAGAGTAGTTGTCCTTCTGGGCAGCTGCACCAGGATGGATGCTGACCACGAGGATGATTCCCACGGTTACTGCCATGAAGGTTGTCCAAAGGTAGTAGGTGATGGTGATCACGCCCATCTTCCCGCAGGCCTTGGAGTCCATGGTGGCCAGCCCAGACATGAGGCTGCAGCACAGAACAGAGTGGTCACTGTCTGCTCCCCAAACTGCACAAGATGCACCTGATGGGCAGAATCTCCCAGGTGGAGATGGTTGCTGTAGGTTTTTTAAACCAAAGCCTAAGGGCATCACTGAGCTCTTGCACATTCCTGTGCCAGTGTCCACAGGATCTCACACCCAGGATGAGTTTGTGACAACCCAAGCTGAGCTGAGAAGGGCAGGAGACATCTCCAAGCCCCTTCTCAAAGTCTGGCTGTGTTTTCTACAAGGGTTAAGAAGTTTATATTCTTAGTGTATTTTTATGTTGAATAACTGATGCTGGTCCTTTTTTGTGAGATACTGTTCACTTACATCTACATTGCTTTGTGCCACTGCTGTGTGTCACTGTGAGGAGCAAAGGAAGGTACCAGCAAGGTTCATAAAATCCTGGTGGGCATGGACCTCATGCTCCCAGGAGAGACCTGCAGGTTCAGATTTCATGCATACGTAAGCTTTCCTAGGAAGTAACCTATAAGCTACTTCTCAGCAAAACTGGGCTAAAAATAGAGAGGGCATTACAGGCTGCCCCAGCGGTGAGAGCAGTGCTGGTGGTGGGGACAAGTTGGGTGCAGGACTGGTTTTGCTGAGGCCACTCACTTGGGAGGAACTGCTGACATTCTC